>CM033469.1:397377603-397704638 GCA_019447015.1 Hymenochirus boettgeri | reverse complement strand
CAATAGTAACATAGTCTCCCAGGTTTATATTTGTATATAAATGTCCTTCATATCACCACTAGTAACTAGTCTTTCCAGGGTTTATATTGTATATAATGTCATTCATATCAGCCAATAGTAACATAGTCTTTCCAGGGTTTATATTTGTAATATACATGTCATTCTATCACCAATAGTACATAGTCTTCCCAGGGTTGATATTTTAAAACCTTCCCGGAGCAAATTGTTTATGTGTTTACAGACCTTAATGGAAATTCTGGTTCTCTTTGTCATGGAAGCTGTTGTTCTGTTTGTGGGCAGCTCTCTGAGTTTTGTCTAGCCTCCATACACTGTTGTTGTGCCACTTGAATGGACCTGTGTCTGAGTTACTGAATTGTAATCACACTTTGTAAGTGACGCGCAGGAGTTTTTATAGTTCAACTGGACTCATGGGCGTCCGGCCCTGTCAGAGGGCGGTCTCCGTTATGTTGAGTCATTCGGGTGGCTGTGTGGGTGAGCAAATACTATACTACAAGATTTCCTGCTTTATAAATAGTACTTGTTTAAAACTCATCCAGCTTCTATTTTTAAACTACTATGAAACCTGCCATCACAATGGAATGTTCCATATTTTAAACCTTCTCACATGAAAAACCCTTTTTCCGAACTTGAAGACTAAACTTCACTTGAACTAAAACAATCAGTCTTGGCTGTGATGTCTGTTAATTCCATACTGATGGCTTCTAACTGGAAGAACCATGATGCAGGAGAAGGTTTGTAACTAGCATTTCAGGTAGCCTTACATTTCCAACTAGGCTTTGGAGTTTGGGGTACCAGCTTGACTACCAACCTCATATGCCCTTAACCCACTGCCTACTGCCCTGGCATGTGCATTGATCTTCTTTCTCTTGTCCCTACTAATATTTTGGGTGATCAGTAGCACATCCACGATAGGTAACTGTAACGTCCTAAATACATAGTCTCATAGTTCTTCACATGCTCCCACAGTTCCTCTTATGTATGTGAAATTATCCCTTACGTAAATGTTGAGATTTTCTGCGCAAAACAACCACAGGAAGCAAGGCTGGTAGAAGCTATCAGGCCTCATCTTGCCGAGAGACTGGTTAGACCATAGTCAGCTAGTCCTGCCTCTATTCTAACAGAACTACGGCACGATTGTCTTTTCTTAAACCCGTATGGGCCAGAGCAAAACCTCCCTGTATCCATTCGACAGATGGTTGATGTACGGTCATAAAAAAACTAATTGGGTTGACTCTACTTTAACAGCCTAGGCCAATGTCATTTTTAATATCTGATTGGTCCTCTGCCTGAGATCCCCACTGTACCAAACAGTTCCTAAAGGTGGCCCATACACTGGCCATCAGAGAAATACTTTGCCCGGATTTGCGAATGAATGCCATGAGTGGGGGGTATTTTTGAAGGTAAAAGTCTTACACTAATAGAACATTGAATCTATTTAATGTCTCAATAGCATACATCTGTTCAGATGGAAGATTTCCCATTCATTTGAATCTACTAATAATCAAAATCTCATGTAGCCCAACATTGCACGAATTTACGCACATAACCCCTTTAGCCATCGAAGTAGGAATTCATTCACAGCGTTTCCATTTCCGTTCCGTGAGATCCAGCAAAGAGACAACTTTACTCAAGTTGCCTCCACAGATTGTCAGTTCCTAACCATCCCCTTGGAGCTTTTTAACTGGGGTGGTTTCTGTACGACATGTTTCCGTAAGTACGCAACCTTGTCCGTGGCTGCAGAAAGAGACTAGTGACTAGCACAGCAATATACACAGCAATCCGTTTAACTTAGAAAATTGTGTTTTTATTGAAAACAGTTAAAGAGAACTAAATTGTGACCACATTTAAAGGAGCAATTAGAGCAAAATTATAAATACGATGCAAAATGGTAATTCTAAAAGTTTATAATTGACAAATGGTGTAATAATGACCCAACCAATCAGATTTATTTACATTTGAAAGCTAACATCTGATTGGTTGGGCAAAATTAGCACCATTTTTAATGATAAGAACTTTTTATTGAATAACCCTGCTTACTATTTCCTAACTAGCCATAGCTTCATCTTTCACCTCTGGATCACCAGCATTGTGTAGAAATAACTGTAATTCTGTGAAGTTTCTGGCATTTCATTATTTCTGCCGTTCCCTTCCGAGTGAGTTAAATTATTTTGAACAGCTCAGCTTGATCGTTAATAATTTCAGTGCTGAAAGGTGGAGAGGAGGGGTTCTAGAAACGTAATGACATGTGCAACATTGTAAAATTGTCCAGGACACCCTCTGATAGAGGGCTGCAGACATCTGAAGGCATTAATAGGTAGTCCACCCCCCAAACCAGTTTTTTAATTTTCCTAATTGTCCACCAAAAGCTCACCCTTGCGAGGTTCTAAATGCTCAAAACGTGCTCCTGAATATACTTCCACCCCTCGTTCTCTGGGTTTTGCCCTCTGTTCTGGCTTCTGTGCCTTCTCCGTGCACGAAGCTGCATAAGGAGCCAGAACAGCAGCGGCACCTGTGGATTGGCTGAGACGCCATGTTTTGGAGGGTATAAGTCTCAATTTACATGTCCTGTTTTGGGGGTGGACTACCCTAAAGAGATGAAGATGTGTTATAATGAAGTTATTTATTTTAGATCATATCAGTCTTATTTTGATTTAGCTTTATTTCTCCGTTAATTTTAAAGCTGACTTACTAATGTTGACAAAGCACCCCATTTCAAACATGTATAAAGGAGAAACTAATTAGGAGATGAAAGTAACAAAGGCCTGACCTGGGTACTGCTAGGTAAGTAGTTTTATGATTTTATAATTTTGCTTAAATTTGTTTAAGCCGATAGTGATACAATATTCACTCCTGGGGGTCAGTGAGTGTGCGGTTTCCAAACATCATTCCAAACATACGTTACTGTGCCATAAATTCCCCGTCAAATGTGCATTTTGGTTCTCCCTTTAATTTTCCCATACTCTAATGTTTCTAATACGATACAGTCTGTTACTTCCTTTTCTTCCAACGGCCTCACAATCAGAAAAACCACAAAGATAAATGAAAAAGGAAGATTAGCACAACCTTGTCCGCTGCCTTTAGTACGACAGTCTACTGTATGGATATACTGATTGAGCCCCAGTGCATTTTGAAGTGTATTATAATTAACATCCTGGGAGTCTATTGGATGGATATTATAGAGGAAAAAATACATGAAAGATAACTCTCATTTTTTAAATGTATTTGGATGATTTCTTTCACACCTTTCCTCTGGTATGTATTTGTATATTTATATTATGTAACGCACTTCCCAGTGGTGCTTTAGAGAATAAAAGAACAACACATAAGATCATTGTTTATGGCCTTAAAAATCCTTGGGCGATGCCCCGTTTGCCGCTATCCTCTTCCTGTCCTCTTCCTGTCCATTCCTGTCTCTTCCCATCCTCTTCCTATGCTCTTCCTGTCCTCTTCCTATGCTCTTCTATGCTCCTCCTGTCCTCCTGTCACTCCTCCTTTCCTCTACCTATCCTCTTCCTTGTTCCCGTCTTCTATCCTCTTTCTGTCCTCTTCCCATCTTCTTCCTATCCTCTTCCTGTCCTTTCCTGTCCTCTTCCTGTCTTAAGCTCCTTCTATCCTCTTCCTGTCTTCTTCCTGTCCTCTTCCTATCCTCTTCGATCCTCTCCCTGCTCCGCTCTGTCCTCTTCCTTCCTCTCCTGGCCACTTCCTGTCCTCTTCTATCCTCTCCTGTCCTCTTCCTATCCACTTCCTATCCTCTCCTGTCCATTCCTGTCCTCTTCCCTTTCGTCCTCCCCTCCCTATGCCTCTCCTGTCCTCTTCCTATCCATCTGAACGGCTATACAGATCCTTTTTTCCTCCTTGTCTTCTTTATTTCCTCTGCAGGGAAGCAATGTTTCCAACATGGTTTTACTCTTTTTAAATGTTCTAATGCATATCTATTAAAGTTATGTTTGTAAATTCCCTTCATCCGGACCCTCCTTCTCAATGATGCGATTACACACTTTGGGGGATCCTTACCTTTTCTCTCTTGGTTTTGTGGCATGTTAATATCATCACTACTTTATAGAAATGTAGGGAACATTAAATCCTCATCGATGAGCATCCATGATAGGTTTGAATTACACATGTGGTTACAATAACCTTCATAGAGATTCACGTCTATGGCTATTTAAACTGTATGAGTGTCCACGAGCAGCCAATATTAAAGTATCTGGTGCAATTTCACATCTAATTAACAAGGGACCTTCACTCATTATCTACAAAAATCATTTCTTACAGCAGCTTATAGAATCGATTTTGTAACATGTTCACCAGTATCTGTGCAAGGTACTACATTAAGGTCTTCATTTGCGGATCTACAAAAAACAGAAACACATGAGTTATATAAGTAAATGATGGACCATCCGTCACTGTACATTATAGGGCAAAGGTTTTCAGCATGCTCCTAATCCCACGAATGCTATTACCCTGTTTCCACCACACCACATTCTACCTCTGCTCCCTGAAGCCCTCCTCGTGCACATCCCGGGTTCCGGTGGAACTGCTTTACATTTGGGGGTGACTTGCACTTAAAGGATGTGCCTCCTTAAATCAAAACAAACTGGCAACCACCACTGCTATTTAGACCAGTTATTCATATGCATTTGTAACCAGATATTTAATGATTAAGTTCTTATTACTTTTCTGGCAATGTTCTGCCTCCTCCCTCTGCTTTTAAGAGCTTTTTATAAGCGTGATCTTGCACGAGAAGGCAGAAGGGGAAATCCCCAATCAATCATTGGTTGTGATGTCAGTGTCACAGCTTTGTTGACTGCAATGGAGGGAGGGGCCAGCCTAACTGCCAGATGGGGACAATAATTATCCTTAAATATGCTGGTGAATAATGCCGGTAATAAAGTGCAAAATATATCAGTTGGGATTGGGGCCAGGAAACTAATGGTTGATGCATTTTTTGTTTTTAATGGTGAAACATGCCCTTTACATGTTCCTCAAATGGATATCACTTTACATAGAACCTCTAAGCTCTACAGAGAAATCCTGGATTGGTTGGCCAGATAGCTAAGGTTGCTTTGGCCTTGTGACATTTCCACCAATGGCCAGCCATGGTATTATTTATTATTAATATAGCTTAATGCTGGGATCCTAACAGCCTTCAATTCAAACACTGTGTACAAAGTATAAACCCCCATGAATTTGTTTCTATACAAAGTGGACAGTCTTATTGTAGTGGCTTGAATCAATTAGGAGTTAATGGCATTGGAATTTGACAGTCGGAAATCCTGAACTATTGTGATTCCTTCAATCATCTACCAATATATATAAAGAGCGGAAATCAATAGAAAGTTATCAAACAAACAGATATTTGTGCAAATGGAACTGAAACTTTCTTCCTGACCATCGATGATTTTCAATGATTCTGCACCGAGACTCTTTCTACGCGATGGACATTTAGAATATTCACTCACACTCACCGGAAATGGTAAAAGCCACTTAACTCCTCTGGAAAAGAGAGAAATCTTAATCAGCCCTCTTTATTCTGGGAGACCCCACGTAAAGGCAAAGTGCAGCAGCATAGATTTTAAATAGCTTTTTAAAAATGTATTTATTTGCTTCGGCTGAATGATCCACCCATTTCCATAACATTGGAACACACGTGATCTGCACCAATCGTCAACCAGCAATGCATTGATCATAAAACGACTTAATATCTTTATAATACCCTTTAAAGGCGCATTTAATCCCTTATACTGTATATTGCATTTTGCAGCAGTGAATCCCAGCTTGGTATTCCTTTAACATGTTAAGATTCTTAGTTGAACATACGTCCAAAAGCCCCACGACATTACAGATGTAATTTGATTTCAGACAATCGGGCTTTATCGGTACTTGTGGACCTTTTTGCCCAACACACCGCGCGTGGCTGACAAATTTTCGTGTCAGTGCCAACCGTTTGTTCTGAAATATGGAACATTTCCCTCTGCTGCGTAGTCATCCTATCGGGATGACAGAATCCTGTCTGTCATCTTTTCAAAAACCGGCATGTGTTACCCAGCTCTAAACAGTTACCTATCTGTGCTCAATGTTTATGATTGAATTGTGCTCCCTGTAAACACATAAATATCATAGGATTTCCTTATTAGATGGGATTTCTGTCGCATACAATGTAAAACAGAGATGCATGGGATAAAAGACTTGCATCCTGTAATTATATCAATGTCTGACTAAGCAGATGATCCGAACTCACTTTAATCATCTGACCTTTTACCCAGTTAATCAATTTACCAAGCCCTTTATGTAACGATTTCAAAGGCTAATAATGAACTGGCACAGCCGACAAGTAGATTACTGTTGTCATAAATAATCCATATTCTGCAGGGGAGCATTTGGCCACACCAGGACTTTAAAGGGCATGTTCATCCTAAACGCAAAACACTCAATCAATAAAAAGCTCTTGAGCACAGGGGGGAGGTAGAATTACCTTTTGCCAGAAAGGAAAAAGAAATATCATTAAAAATATCTGGTTTCCACCTGCATGTGATAAACTAGTAAAAAAAGCATGTTTGGGGTCACCATTTTTTGTTTAAAGGGTGGACATGCCCTTTAATTAGAAAACCATGGCCTGATTGTGCAGGGTTTGAAATATGGACATATGGGTTAGTAACCAGCTATCTGTATGCACCCACATAGTTCTACTATGGTGTCCATAGTATAATGACTGATCACATGTTGGGCCAAGTCTATGATCTATTTCAGAGCATCAGAGATTACAACTCACTGTATAAGAACAACTGGACTGTCCCCTTTGGCGGGTACCTTGGACATTCATTTATTAAATGTATCTTCAACTATGTAAGGGGACTAACTCTTTGGCAAAGTACCAAGACAAATATATATAGCCTTTAGCGCCCCAAGTCTATTGATGACACACACTCGGGGAGATTTAATAAAAGTAACTTATTGTTAAAAAGTAAAGTTGTTTTAATTAAAAGTGTTAATCATTTTTAAACGATAAGAACTTTTCCTTGTATCTCACTGACTAGATGTAAAGGATTGAATTCCCTATCTGGTTATTTTACCGAACGTTAAGGTGATGCACCCAAAGTCAATATCACGTTTCCAATGCATTTAAAGTCAGCAGGTCTTTGAGCTGACTGATATTTTTCCTTATAACCATGAGCAATAGTAAACTATTCGCAACCCCCTATAGCAGATTCTGACTCACAGACTGGGATGGTTTAACCTACACTATTTAAATATGGCCGTGATGTCAATATTGGCACAATCTATTTAAATAAGAAGTGATACTGGCTGGAAAGGAGATTTCCATTTATGATGTTGTCATCGATTACAAGTGAAACTTCCACCGGTTCCTCCCCAATGACATTTCTATGTATAGAATCCTGACATCTAAGATGCCAGAAGGAAACATTCTAGGAGGAGAAGTAAATATATGATATATAAAGAGACCCAGACTTTCCCATACAGAGAACTTGATTAGTGAATGATTCAATGTATAAACCTGCCCAATCCAGGTAACCAGACTGCCCAATCCAGACTGCCCAAGCCAGGTAACCAGACTGCCCAATCCAGACAGGCCAATCCAGGTAACCATACTGCCCAATCCAGGTAACCCAACTGCCCAATCCACACTGCCCAATCAGGTCACCCAGACTGCCAATCCAGGTAACCAACTGTCCAATCCATGTAACCATACTGTCCAATCCAAGGTAACCAGGCTGCCCAATCAAGTAACCAGAACTGCCAATCCAGACTGCCCCAATCCCAGGTACCAGACGTCCAATCCAGGTACCAGCTGCCAATCCAGACTGCCCAATCCAGGTTAACCAGACTGCCCAATTCGACTGTCCAATCCGGTAACCAGAACTGCCCACCCAGACGCCCAACCCGGTAACCAGACTGCCCAATCAGTTAACCAGGCTGCCAATCCCAGACAGCCCTCCAGGTAACCAACCTGCCCATCCGACTGCCCAATCCAGGACCAGACTGTCCAATCCAGTTAACCAGCCTGCCCCTCCAGGTAACCCAGACTGCCCAATTCCAGACTGTCCATCCAGGTAACCAGACTGGGCCCATCCAGACTGCCCCATCCAGGTACCAACCAGACTGCCCAATCCAGGTAACCGGCTTCCCAATCCAGACTGCCCAATCCAAGGTACCAACTGCCCATCAGGTAACCATGCTGCCCATCAGACAGCCCAATCCGGTAACCCGACTTGCCCAATCCAGCCTGCCCAATCCAGGTAACCAGACTATCCAATCCCAGGTACCAGACTGCCCAATCTAGGTTAACCAGACTGCACATCCAGGGTAACCAGACTGCCCGCAATCAGACTGCCCAATCAGGTCACCAGACTGCCCCAATCAGGCGTCAGCAGGAAGGGAGACCTATGCCCTTGGTGGATGCCTTCAGGTCTGTAGTTTATAACCCATATATTATTAATGGGTCAATAGGATAAAGAATGATGAGCCTTCTCTGTGTATATTGCAAAATATGCAGGTATAAATAAGTGCCCATAGTAGACCAGATGTTTACTTTACAAAATGAATGAGTTGTCGCTGTTCTTCTTTATTTCATACTGTATAATATATACTCTCAGTGATACATGCCCTATGGTGTTTCCTGCCTGCAGAGAGGAAATGTTTTTTTTTGTAAACAATCCTATTGTTTCGCTTGTCAAAGACTCTAGGCCTGTTACACATGTCCGGCGCAAAGCTGCAGACATCTATGTTTTGGAGAGGCGAACCTCGTTTCATTTAGTCAATCTGTCCTGCCATATAATTAACCAAATGTGCGCACTCCTGGTTGTAAGTCCAATCTCCCATCTCCATAAACAGAACAGGGTGCTTGGCTACTGCCACCAGCCTGTTTGTAGGGGGGATGTACATAAGGATTAATATATTCCAATGCAATCTAACTGTAACATTGACCGTAGATAGCAAAGCCACCCCTCTGTGGTCACCATGTTGGTTTTTCTAATAACCTTCCAGTGGGTTACTCTACATGTCCTAGTGGGATAAGATTAGTTTCGTACTTTGGTTTAATTTATTAGATTTGTCAACGGATGAACTGACAGCCTTTCCCTTTAATCTCCCTACAAGTCCATTGGTCTCAGGGCTAATTAGTAGTTTAGCTGGTAATAGTTTAATAGTCCAAAGAAATAGATGTTCATTTGGGTAACTGCTGGTAATATGAAAATCAGATTGAAATGATAATGTCCCCTAAAGGTGCCATACACATGCAACCCACAGCATGCGTGCTGACATATCACATTGGGTATGTGAACACATTGTATCCTGTCGGCACACCTGCTGTGGGAACAGCACCACATGGCCCCGAGCAATTCCCCATACCACGGTATGGGGTTCATCGTCCGTAGGCGGCCATACACCACAATCGGATCGGCTCCCTCTACTCACTTAAAGAAGGGCGATACCGACTCACAGGGGAGATTTTCCGATCGGAGTGCGACTACAGTCTTTCGATCAGTCGGGAAAAGCTCCTACACACTAACGTAATAGTAAATTCCCTGTTCTGCTACACCTTAGCCCCTAACAGGGATAATTGTCAATAAGTTTCTAAAAAGTTAAAAACAAATGGTGCTAATTTAGCCCCACCATCAGAGTTTATTTAAACATTCAAAAGCTAACATCGATTGGTTGGGGCAAATTTAATCACCATTTAAATAAGAACTTTTCCATTGAATACCCTACAAGTACCGACATCCACATTGGTGGGGTTGCTTAATGCATCCTTTTCAAAGTGAGCATCAAGTGACTGTGGTGACCCTCCCGCATAACAACTTCAACTGGGTGGACTCCATCACTATAGTCTGATTTACATTCAGACTAGTGCATAAGCATTGAATACTTTTCACCATTATATCTAAATCATTTCACCGGCTTTCCATTTCCTTGTAAAAAGAAAAACATTCAAACATTGAACAATTGTTCTCCCTGTACGTTAAAGCAGGGTGATTGGTCCTTGATGTATTGAGCGGCCAATCAAAAAATGTGAATACAGATCTTACAGATTGGCCATTGGTACTACCCAGCATTCCAAAGTGGTATTTGATTGACATCACGTGGTCTGCTGGCCGTGTGGGGGGGGTTGCTTGTGAACGGTCCGGGTTGGGCATCTTGTTTTGTTCCAGAGGCCGTGTCCTTAGGTTTTTAAAAAAAGTATAGAAGGACGATGTCTTTGGGAGTGGTGTGGTTTTACATTTTTTAATGACCATGTGACCATTTTCTGGTGAACATGATACCCACTTAGCAATAATGAATAACATACATAGGGGGGATGCAATAAAAGCGGAAAACCTTGTCTGTGCTACTGACCACTCGATTTTATATCTAGCTGCAGTACCCCGCAAAAAGCTAACCATCTCTTGGTGGCTGTAAATGAATTGCATGGACAAGCGTTCGTACATCTTATTGCAACCAGCCTCGTGGTATAAATATGATAATGATAAGAAGTGTACATTTCAAAGGTCTGTTTTATTATCGTAAATGATAAATGAAATTTCAGAAGTTGGCTACTTTTTGGCCGTGACAAACATGTTTGGGCTTGAAGCAGAAATTGGTTGGCTGGGCAAAAAATATCTTCTGTTTTACATGGGTAGCATTTACCAAATATTTGTCTGCCAACAGACCGCTGACCACTGCTAAGCTAATAGGGTACAGTAATCGTCTTCGGCGTCTATGGTAGATTGCAGGAATTTGCCTTGAGTATAGACCAAACACTCCATTTTTACCAATAAATAGGGAGTCATATTTTGGCATCATCAATTAACTGACTATGGGATGTACTATAAAAATGGGGGATCTGAAAATCAACCCTCCTCGTTTTAAAATACTTTTCTTTATTTAGGATCAGTATTTAATTTATTTTATTTCGGTGTATCCTTATATAAGGGAGGTGTCTTCTCATTAAAGGGACGGTATCCTTATATAGGGGGGTGTATTCTAATTAAGGACTGGTTTCCTTATATCGGGAGGTGTATTCTTATTAAGGACTGGTATCCTTATATAGGAGGTGTATTCCTTATTAAAGGACTGGTATCCTTATATAGGGAGGTGTATTTCCTTTATTAAAGGACTGGTATCCTTATATAAAGAGGTGTATTCTTATTAAATTACTGGTAATCCCTTATATCGGGATGTGTATTCTTTATTAAGGACTGTATCCTTATATAGGGGGATAGGGGGTGTTTTCTAATTCCAGGACGGGTAGCCTTATTTAGGGAGGTGTATTCTTATTTAACAGGACTGGTATCCTTATAGCGGGGGGTTATTCCTTAATAAAGGACTGGTACTCCTTATTTAAGGCGGTGTATTTTAATTAAAGGCTGGTAATCCTTATATAGGGAGTGTTTCTTATTAAAGGACTGGTTCCTTATATAGGGAGGGGTATTCTTATTAAGGACTGTATCACTTTTATATAGGGGGGTGTATTCTAATTAATGACTGGTATCCTTATATAGGGAGGTGTATTCTTATTAAGACTGGTACCTTATAATAGGGGGGTGTTTCTATTAAATGACTGGTTCCTTATATAGGGAGGTGTAGCTTATAAAGGACTTCAGTTTCCTTATTAGGGAGGGTATTCTTATTAAAGGACTGGTATCCTTATATCGGGAGGGGTGTATTCTTTTAAGGCACCATACCTTATATAGGGAGGTGTATTCTTATTAAGGACCAGTAATCCTTATATAGGGAGGTGTAAAGTCTTATTAAAGGACCAGTATCCTTCTATAGGAGGTGTATTCTTATTAAAGGACTGATATCCTTATATCGGGAGGTGGTATTCTTATTAAAGTACTGGTATTCTAAATAGGAGGTGTATTCTTATTAAAGGACTGGTAGCCTTATATAGGGAGGTGTCTTCTTTATTAAAGGACAGGGTGGTATCCTTATATAGGAGGTGTTTCTTATTAAAGGCTGGTATCCTTATATAGGGAGGTGTATTCTAATTAAAGGACTGGTATCCTTATTTAGGGAGGTGTATTTTAAATTAAAGGACTGGTATTTTATATAGGGAGGTGTATTCTAATTAAAGGACTGGTATCCTTATTTAGGGAGGTGTATTTTAATTAAAGGACTGGTATCTTTATAGGGAGGTGTATTCTAATTAAAGGACTGGGTATCCTATTTAGGGAGGTGTATGTTAATTAAAGGACTGGTCTCCTTATAGGGAGGTGTATTCCTTTATTAAAGACGGTAAATCCTTATTTAGGAGGTGTATTTTAATTAAGGACTGGTATCTTTATAGGGAGGTGGGTATTCTAATTAAAGTGACTGGTAATCCTTATATAGGGAGGTGTATTCTAATTAAAGGACTGGTATCCTTATATATGGAGGTGTCTTACTTATTAAATGCCTGGTATCCTTATATCAGGGAGGTGTTATCTTATTAAGGACTGGTATCCTTATATAGGGAGGTGTATTCTAATTAAAGGACTGGTTATCCTTAGTTTAGGGAGGTATATTTTTAATTAAATGACTGGTATCCTTATAAGGGGAGTGTATTCTTATTAAAGGACTGTATCCTTATATAGGGAGGTGTATTCTAATTAAAGACTGTATCCTTATATAGGGAGGTGTATTCTTATCGGACTGGTATCCTTATATAGGGAGGTTTTATTCTTATTAAAGGAACTGGTATCCTATATAGGGAGGTGTATTCTTATTTAAAGGACTGGTTATCCTTATAAGGGAGGTGTATTCCTTATTAAAGGACTGGTATCCTTATATAGGAGGTGTATTCTTTATTAAAGGACTGTATCCTTATATAGGGAGGTGTATTCTTATTCCAGGACTGGTACCTTATATGGGAGTGGTATTCTTATTAAAGGACTGGTATCCTTATATAGGGAGGGTGTAATTCTTTATTAAAGGACTGTATAACTTATATAATAGGGAGTGTATCTAATTAAGACTGGTTCCTTTGATAGGGGGTGTATTCTTATAAAGGACTGTATCTTTATAGGGAGGTGTATTCTATTAAGGGACTGGTATCCTTATATATGGAGGTGTATTCTTCTTAAGGACTGGTACCTTATATAGGGAGGTGTATTCTAATTAAAGGACTGGTATCCTTATATAGGGAGGTGGAATCTTATGAAAGGACTGGTATCCTTATATAGGGAGTTGTTTCTTATTAAAGGCCTGGTATCCTTATATAGGGATGTGTATTCTTATTAAAGGACTGGTATCCTTATATAGTGGAGGTTTATTCTTATTAAAGGACTGGTATCCTTATATAGGGAGGGGTATTCTTATTAAGGACTGGTACTCCTTATATAATGGAGGGTGAAGTCTTTTAAAGGACTGGTATCTTATATAGGGAGGTGTATTCTTATTCAGGACTGGTATCCTTATATAGGGAGGTGTATTCTTATTAAAGGACTGGTATCCTTATATAGGGAGGTGTATTCTATTAAAGGACTGGTATCCTTATTTAGGGAGGTGTATTTTAATTAAAGGAGTGGTATCTTTATAGGGAGGTGTATTCTAATTAAAGGACTGGTACCTTATTTAGGAGGTGTAAATTTTAATTAAAAAGGACTGGTATCCTTATTTTAGGGAGGTGTAATTTTTATTAAAGGACTGGTATCTTTATAGGGACGGGTATTCTAATTAAAGACTGGTATACTTAATAGGGAGGTTTATTTAATTAAGGAACTGGTATCTTTATAGGAGGTGTATTCTAATTAAAGGACTGGTATCCTTATATAGGGAGGTGTATTTTAATTAAAGGACTGGTATCCTTATATAGGGAGGTGTATTCTTTATTAAAGGACTGGTATCTTTATAGGGAGGTGTATTCTAATTAAAGTACTGGTATCCTTATATAGGGAGGTGTATTCTAATTAAAGGACTGGTATCCTTATTTAGGGAGGTGTATTTTAATTAAAGGACTGGGATCCTTATTTAGGGAGGGGTATTTTAATTAAAGGACTGGTATCTTTATAGGGAGGTGTATTCTAATTAAAGGACTGGTATCCTTATTTAGGGAGGTGTATTTTAATTAAAGGACTGGTATCCTTATTTAGGGAGGTGTATTTTAATTAAAGGACTGGTATCTTTATAGGGAGGTGGTATTCTAATTTAACGGACTTGTAATCCTTAATTTAGGGAGGTGGTAATTTTTAATTACCGGACTGGTTCTTATGGGAGGTTCATTCTAATTAAAGGACTGGTATCCTTATTTTAGGAGGTGTATTTTAATTAAAGGCTGGTATCCTTATATAGGGAGGTGTAATTTAATTAAAGACGGTATCTTTTAGGGAGGCAGGGGTTTTTTAATTAAAGGACTGTATCTTTTATACTCTGGAGGTGTATTCTTTTAAAAGGATTTGATTTGATTGGATGATTGGATACTATACCGTCAACCAAAGTTATGTACACTTGCACTTTACAATCTGGCTTAACACTTTAAGACCAACAATAAATATTATCATATTATAAAAGTGGCACGTCTGGAATCTTCTTACCCATAACTCAATTTCAGCCTCCCCACTGACTTCCATTCATTTCCCATTACGTACCCGACAGTGAATACAGGCCCTGATGTCTGCAGCACACGACTGGAGACCTGTGTAACAAAAATACAGATAATTAAGGAAAAACATCCTTTGCACGTATGGGGGTCTTTGTACTGGATGTAAAGCCATTGGAATGGTTAAGGCATCGTCCACTTACCTCAGTTGACATGTTTACTTTCCTCATTGGGATTCTAGGTCTTAATTTACTAAGATTGCAAACAATTTTCTTAATTCTTCAGAATCTGTCAAATATGTCAAATGTTGCTGCATGCCTAAGAACGCTTCCAAACCGCACCAACCAATACACAAACATTTTGGTCTGTCAGCCCATAAATCTTACCACGTGGTTGTACCCAGCCCTGACGGTAGAAACCAGTCAAATGGGTCTTATCTATTGGTTAGGCAAATTACAGCACCTATTATTAAATAAGCTGGGCGTGTCCACCCTTTAACCAAACAATGGTACTTGTCAGCTTATCTGCTCAACCCCAACTGCTCTTTATACCAGTTTTATTACATGGATTACTGCTGTAGAAGGGGTGTTTAGTCGAGTGGGGTAGCTGTCAACACAGTGGCAAATTGTCCACTGATTTTGTGCAAGGTATTTGTGTCTTAACCTATTTTATATTTTTCTCTCCCCCTTTTCCCCCAACCCATACACCCCTGAGAGCAAGCTAGATCTTTTATACAATATCGTATACATTTTAATTGTGAATCATGGCAAGGTGCCTGAAAAGAAGCCTAAATACTCTTCTTGGGTGTATAGAAATGTAGTTGGAGGACATATATCCCGGTCCAGTAAATATCCCACTCTGAAATGATTTACGTAAGCAATCTCTTCATCTAAGCAAACCTGGAAGTGGTTTTCTTGTTCCTGTCATCTAAGCCTCCTTGTCCTCCTACGTTCTCCTACATCCTCTATGTCCTCCTAAATCCTCCGCTTCCTCCTAAGATTCCTCCTACTTCCTCCTTCATCCCTCCTACCCTTCCTACGTTCTCCTATGTCCTCCGAGATCCTCCTATGCCACCTAGATCCGACTACGTCCCCCTAAATCCTCCTATATCCTCCGAACGTTCCTACCGTAACAAGTTCTTAGTGGCGTCTCTCAGAACCGTGCCCATTCAGGTACCACTGGTAACGTTGAAGGGGTTTTCCCACTGCAGCACAATTCCAAACCAACATCTCCTGCCGTCAACCTTTGGACTTGGGTTGGTAACAAATTGTACTTTATAGTCGGGTAACCTGGGCAGTCCTGTTGAGGGGTGAGAAATGAAAACAGGTTCTTTTATTATAAGAAACATCAACCAAGTTCCTAAAGGAATTAAATGAATTTTCCAAGCCTTACATCAATAACTAAAATGCAGAGGGGACGGAATAATTCCCACATTAAGGGTTTAATAGAGTTAATGACAATTAGAGAGGAAGATGCTTTACATTAAACCATATAACCCTATATACAGAGTAGATTAAATGTCCCCTTGTAGTTCCTTTGACCCTGTGGCCATCAAACCCCCTCTTGGTCACTTCTAAGATCCTTACAATTCATAGTAGTGGGTAATGTTATTACTATAGTGGAGATTGACTGACATTTAATACAAATATAAACCTCGTGGAAGACGTTGTTTACTATTGGTGATATGAATGGACATTTATATACAAATATAAAACCCTGAAAACGTGTACTATGGTGATATGAAGACATATATACAATAAACCCGGAAAGACGATGTACTATGGTGAATATGAATGACATTTATATACAAATATAAACCCGGAAAGACATGTTTGACTATTGGTGATATGAATGCATTATATACAAAATATGAACCCTGGAAAGACTATGTTTACTATTGGTGATGAATGAATGTAATACAAATATAAACCCTGGAAAGATATGTACATTGGGAATGAATGACATTATATACAAATAAACCTGGAAGGACTGAGTTACTATTGGTGGATGTGAATGACATTATAATAAATATAACACCCTGGAAAGAATATGTTACCTATGGTGTATGAGTGACATTTATATAAAATCTAAACCCTGGAAAGAATATGTTACTATTTGAGATGAATTACATTTATAGGACAAATATAAACCTGGAAAGGGAGTGGGTGTTTACTTTGGTGAAATATGGATGACTTTATATTACAAATATAAATCTGGGGGAAGACGTTGGTACTATGGTGATATGCATGAATTATATACCAATATAAACCTGGAAAGATGTGTTACTATTGGTGATATGAGATGACATTATATACAAATATACACCCTGGAAAGACTATGTTACTATTTGGTGATATGAATGACATTTATAACAAATATAAACCCTGGGAAGACGATGTTTACTATTGGTGATTGATATGAATGACATTTTACAACAATATACACCTGGGAAGAGATGTTACTATGGTGATATGACTGACATTTATATACAAATATAACCCTGGGAAGACTTTTACTATGGTTGGATCTGAATGAATTTATTCAAATATAAACCCTGGAAAGACGTGTTACTATTGGTGATGAATTGACACTTTATATACAAATATAAACCCTGGAAGACTATGTTACATTGGGTGATATGAATGACATTTATATACAAATATAAACCCTGGAAAGATATGGTACTTTGGTGATATGAATGACATTATATACAAATATGAACCCTGGAAGACATATGTGTACTATTGGTGATATGAATGACATTATATAAAATAATAAACCCTGGAAAAGACTATGTTCTATTGGTGATATGAATGACATTTATATACAAATATAACCCTGGGAAGACTATGTGTTACTATTGGTGATGAATGACATTTATACAAATATAAACCCGGGAAGACTTGTTACTATGGTGATATGAATGACATTTTATATACAAATTAAACCCTGGAAAGACTGTTAATTGGTGATATGAATGACATTTATATACAAATATAAACCCTGGAGAAGACTCGTTACTATTGGTGATATGAATGACATTTATATACAAATATAAACCCTGGGAAGACATATGTTACTAGTGGTGATATGAATGACATTTATAACAAATATAACCCTGGGAAGACTATGTTACTATTGGTGATATGAATGACATTTATATAAATATAAACCTGGAAAAGACTATGTTACTATTGGTGATATGAATGAATTTATATACAAATATAAACCTGGGAAAGACTGTGTTACTATTGGTGATATGAATGACATTATATACAAATATAAACCCTGGACATTATACGAGTACGATACGGTATACTGTACTATACATACCGTACTATACTGTACTATACTGTACTGTACTATATTACTATACTATAATATACTATACTATACGATACTATAAGTTACTAACTATAATGTACTATACTATACTATACGATACTGTTATAACATATGTACTATACTATACTGTACTATACATAGTACTTACTATACTATACGTTGTACTATACTATACTGGGCGATACTGTACGTACTATACTGTGACGGTTACTGGACTATACTATACGATACTATACTATACTAGACGAGGACGGAACGTGTACGTACACGGTAGACGAGACGCGACGGAAGGGACGAGGACGAGACTGGACAGACGAGAAGGGACGAGACGAGACGAACGAGAGGTACGAGCGAGACAGTACGGGACTAGTCGATACTGGACGATTACGCGTTACGATACGTTGACTAGACGAGACTGAACGATACGCTACGATAAGGGACGGACGATGACTGGACTATGACGAGAATGTACTATACGAGATAGACGATAAGGGACCTATACGATACGAGAAGGACGCGACGAGACTGGTGACTAGACGTAGACTATACGATAACTGGATAGACATACTAGTTACTATAAGGTACGATACTATAATATACATACGATAATGTACTATACTAACTGTACTATAAGATAATGTACTATATATACATTGCTGCTTCTTAGGGTAGTTCAATCTGCGGTAAACTCATAGGGTGTAAAACAAAATGTTTGCATTTTATGCCCTCTACTTTAGTGATATCACCAATAGTAACATAGTCTTCCCAGGGTTTATATTTGTATATAAATGTCATTCATATCACCAATAGTAACATAGTCTTCCCAGGGTTTATATTTTAAAACCTTCCAGGAGCAAATTGTTATGTGTTACAGACCTTAAGGGAAATGTCTGGTTCTCTTTGTTATGGAAGCTGTTGTTCTGTTTGTGCAGCTCTCTGAGTTGTGTAGCCGTACATTACACTGTTGTTGTGCCACTGAAGTGGACTCTGTGTCTGAGTTACTGAATTGGGGAATCACACTTTGCAAGTGACGCGCAGGAGTTTTATAGTTCAAACTGGACTTCATGGGCGTCGGCCCTGTCAGAGGGCGTCGCCGTTATGTTGAGTCATTCAGGGGTGTGGCTGTGTGGTGAGCAAATACATATACATACAAGATTTCTGCTTTATATAGTAGATACCAGTAACTTGTTTAGAAACTCATCCAGCTTCTATGTTAAACTATCTAATGAACCTGCCATCACAATGGAAGTTCCATAGTTTAACCTTCTCACAGTGAAAAACCCTTTTTCCGAACTTGAAGACTAAACTTCACTTGAACTAATAACAATCAGTCATTGGCTGTGATGTCAAATGTTAATTCCATAACTGATGGCTTCTAACTGGAAGAACCATGATGCGGAAAGGTTTGTAACGAGCATTTCAGGTTAGTCTTACATTTCTAACTATTGCTTTGGAGTTTGGGGTACCAGCTTGACTACCAACCTCATATTGCCATTAACCCACTGCCTACTGCCTGCATGTGCATTGATCTTCTTTCTCTTGTTCCTACTAATATTTTGGTCAGATCAGTAGCACATCCACTATAGGTAACTGTAAACGTGCCTAAATACATAGTCTCATAGTTACTTCATGCTCCCACAGTTCCTCTTATGTATGTAAATTATCACCTTACAGTAAATGTTGAGATTTTCTGCAAAACAAAACCACAGGAAGCAAGGCTGGGTAGAGCTATCAGGCCCTTTCATCTGCCAGAGAGACTGGTTTAGACATAGTCAGCTAGTCCTGCTCTATTCTAACAGAACTGGCAGATTGTCTTTCATTAAACCGTATGGGCCAGAGCAAAACCTCCCTGTATCCATTCGTACAGATGTTGATGTACAGGTCAAAAAAAATCTAATTGGTTGAACTCTACTTTAACAAGCCTTAGGCCATGTCTTTTTATATCTGATTGGTCCTACTGCCTAGAGATCCCCACTGGACCAAACAGTGTCCTAAAGGTGGCCATACACTGGACATCAGAGGAAATACTTTGCCCTGATTGCAGAATGAATGGACCATGAGTGGGGGGAATGTCGGAAGGTAAAAGTCTTACAAATAATAGAACATTGAATCTATTTAATGTCTCAATAGCATACATCTGTTCAAGATGGAAGATTTCCCATTCATTTGATCTACTAAGCAAGAATCTCATGTAGCCAACATTGCACAATTTACTCACCATAAACCCCTTTATCCAGTAGAAGTAGGAATTCATTCACCGCGTTTCGCATTTCCGTTTCCGTGAGATCCAGCAAAGAGACAACTTTAAACTCAAGTTGCCTCAACAGATTTGTCAGTTCATAAACATCCACCATTGGAGCTTTTAACTGGGGGTGGTTTCTGTACGACATGTTTCCGATAAGTAGCGCAACCTTGTCCGTGGCTGCAGAAAGAGACTAGTGACTAGCACAGCAATATACACAAGCAATTCCTTTTTAACTTAGAATATTGTGTTTTTATTGAAAACAGTTAAAGGAGAACTAAAATGGTGACCACATTTAAAGGAGCATTAGAGCAAAATTATAAATAAGATGCAAAAATGGTAGATTCAATAAAAGTTCTTATCATTACAAATGGTGCTAATTATGCCCCAACCAATCAGATTTTATTTAACATTTGAAAGCTAACATCTGATTGGTTGGGGCAAACTTAGCACCATTTTTAATGATAAGAACTTTTATTGAATAACCCTGATACATATTTCCTAACTAGCCAATAGCTGCATCTGTCACCTCTGGAATCACCAGCATTGTGTAGAAATAATCTGTAATTCTGTGAGTTTCTGGCATTTCATTATTTCTGCAGCCTCCTTCCTAGTGAGTTATGATTTTGACAGCTCAGCCTTGATCGTTAATTTACAGTGCTGGAAGAGGTGGAGAGGGAGGGGTCTAGAAAACGTAATGAGCATGTGCAACATTGTAAAATTGTCCAGGACACCCTCTGATAGGAGGGCTGCAGAAATCTGAAGCATTAATAGGTATGTCCACCCCCCAAACAAATTTTTAATTTATCCTAATTGTCCACCAAAAGCTCGACCTTGCGAGGTTCTAAATGCTCAAACGTGCTCCTGAATATACTTACCAGCCCTCGTTCTCTGGGTTGCCCTCTGTCTGGCTTCTGTGCCTTCTCCGTGCACGGAAGCTGCAGAAGGAGCCAGAACAGCAGCGGCACCTGTGATTGGCTGAGACGCAATGTTTTGGGAGGGTATAAGGCTAAATTTAAATGTCTGTTTTGGGGGTGGACATACCCTTTAAAGAGATGAAAGATGCTGTTATAATGAAGTTATTTATTTTAGAATCCATTCAGTCTTATTTATGATTTAGCTTTATTTCTCCGTTAATATTTAAAGCTGAACGTACTAATGTTTGACAAAGCAATCCCATGTCAAACATGTATAAAGGAGAACTAATTAGGAGATGAAAGTACAAGGCACTGACCTGGGGTACTGCTTAGGTAAGTAGTTTTATGAATTTATAATTTGCTTAAATTTGTTTAAGCCGATAGTGATACAATATTCCAACTCAGTCAGTAATGATTTCCAAACGGATCATTCCAGAACAATACGTTACTGTGCCATAAATTCCCCTGTCAAATGTGCATTTTGGTTCTCCTTTAATCTTACCCAGAATCTAATGTTCTAACGATACATTCTGTTACTTCCTTTTCTTCCAACGGCATCACAAGCAGAAAAACCACAAAGATAAATGAAAGGAAGATTAGCAACAACCTTTCAGCTGCTTTAGTACAGACAGTCTACTGTATGGATGATACTGATTGAGCCCCCGTAGCATTGAGTGTATTATAGATTAACATCCTGGGAGTCTATTGGATATTATAGAGGAAAATACATGAAAGATAAATCATTTTTTAAATGTATTTGTATGATTTCTTTCACCTTTCCTCTGGTATGTATATTGTATATTTATATTATGTACAGCACTTCCCAAGTGGTGCTTTAGAAATAAAAGGAACAAACATAAAGAACATTGTTTCTGCATTAAAAATCCTTGGGCGATGCCCCGTTTGCCGCTATCCTCTTCCTGTCCTCTTCCTGTCCTATTCCTGTCCTCTTCCCATCCTCTTCCTATGCTCTTCCTGTCCTCTTCCTATGCTCTTCCTATGCTCCTCCTGTCCTCCTGTCCTCCTCCTGTCCTCTACCTATCCTCTTCCTGTCCTCTTACTATCCTCTTCCTGTCCTCTTCCCATCTTCTTCCTATCCTCTTCCTGTCCTTTCCTGTCCTCTTCCTGTCTTAATCTCCTTCTATCCTCTTCCTGTCTTCTTCCTGTCCTCTTCCTATCCTCTTCCTATCCTCTCCTGTCCTCTTCCTGTCCTCTTCCTATCCTCTCCTGTCCACTTCCTGTCCTCTTCCTATCCTCTCCTGTCCTCTTCCTATCCACTTCCTATCCTCTCCTGTCCACTTCCTGTCCTCTTCCTATCCTCTCCTGTCCTCTTCCTATCCTCTGAGGGATATACAGATCCTTTTTTCCTTGTCTTCTTTATTTCCTCTGCAGTGGAAGCACATGGGTTTGCACATGGTTTTAACTCTTTTTAAATGTTCTTAATGCATATCTATTAAAAGTTATGTTTTAAATTCCCTGTCATCCGGACCCTCCTTCTCATGATTGCTGATTACACTACTTTGGGGGATACTTACCTTTTCTCTTGTTTTTGTGCATGTTAATAATCATCACTACTTTATAGAAATGTAGGGAACATTAAATCCTCATCTATGAGCAGCCATTGATAGGTTTGAATTACACATGTGGTTACAATACCTTCATAGAGATTCACGTCTATGGCTATTTAAACTGTATGAGTGTCCACGAAGCAGCAATAATTAAAGTATCTGGTGCCAATTTCACATCTAATTAAACAAAGGGACCTTCACTCATTTATCTACAAAATGTCATTTCTTACAGCAGCTTATAGAATAGATTTTGTAACATGTACCATGTATCTGTGCAAGGTACTTACCATTAAGGTCTTCATTTGCTGGATCTACAAAACAAAGAAAACACATGATTAATATAAGTAAATGATGGACAGCCGTCAGCTGTACATTATAGGGCAAAGGGTTCAGCATGCTCCTAAATCCCACGAATGCTATTACCCTGTTCCACCACCATGTCTAACTGCTGCTCCCTGAAGCACCTCCTCTGCACATCAGGGTTCTGGTGGAACTGCTTTACATTTGGGGGTGAACTTGCACTTTAAAGGGAATGTCCTCCCTTAAATCAAAAAAACTGGCAACCCCAACTGCTATTTATACCAGTTTATTATATGCATTTGTAACCAGATATTTAATGATAAGTTCTATTACTTTCTGGCAATGTATCTGCCTCCTCCCTCTGCTTTAAGAGCTTTTTATAAGCGTGATCATGTGCAGAGAAGGCAGAAGGGGAAACCCCAATCAATCATTGGTTGTGATGTCAGTGTCACAGCTTTGATTGACTGCATGGAGGGAGGGGCCAGCTAACTGCCAGAATGGGGACAATAATTATCCTTAAATATCTGGTGAATAATGCAGGTAATAAAGTGCAAAATATATCAGTTGGGGTTGGGGCCAGGAAACTAATAGTTGATCATTTTTTGTTTTAATGGTGAACATGCCCTTTAAATGTTCTCAAATGGATATCACTTTACAGAGAACTCTAAAGCTCTACAGAGAATCCTGATTGGTTGCCAGAGCTAAGGTTGCTTTGGCCTTGGACATTTCCAACCAATGGCCAGCCATTGTATTATTTATTATTAATAATAGCTTTATGCTGGGAATCCTAACAAGCCTTCAATTCCAAACACTGTGTACAAAAGTATTAAACCCCAATGATTTGTTTCTATACAAAGTGGACAGTCTATTTAGTGGCTGAGATACAATTAGATTAATTGCATTGGAATTTGACATTCGAGCCTGAACTATTGTGATTCCTTACAATCATCTACCAATATATATAAAAGAACGGAAATCAATAGAAAGTTATCAAACAAACAGATATTTGTGCAAATGGACTGAAACTTTCTGACCGATCGATGAATTTTCAATGAATTCTGCACTCGAGACTCTTTCTACTCGATGGACATTTTAGAATATTCACTCACCGGAAATGGTAAAGCCACTTAACTCCTCTGGAAAAGAGAGAAATATTAATCAGCCCTCTTTATTCTGGGAGACCACGTAAAGGCAAAGTGACAGCAGAATAGATTTTAAATAGCTTTTTAAAAATGTATTTATTGCTTAGGCTGAGGATCCACCCATTTCCATAACATTGGAACACACGTGATCTGCACCAGATGCGTCAGACCAGCAATGCAATTGGATCATAAAAACGACTTAATATCTTTATAATACCCTGTAAAGGGCGCATTATCCCTTATACTGTATATTGCATTTGCAGCAGTGAATCCAGCATTGGCTATTCCTTTAACATGTTAAGATTCATTAGTTGACATACTTCCCAACATCCCCACGACATTACAGATGTAATTTGATTTCAGACAATCGGGGCTTTATTGGTACTGTGTGGACCTTTTCCCGAACACACGCGTGGCTGACGAATGTTCGTGTCAGGCCAAACGGTTATTTGTGAAATACGGAAAATTTCCCTCTGCTGCAGTAGTCATCCTATAGGGGATGACAGATCCTGTCTGTCATCTTTCAAAAACCTGGCATGTGTACCCAGCTTAAAACAGTGTAACCTATCTGTGCTCAATGTTATGATTGAATTGTGCTCCTGTATAACAAATAAATACTCATTAGGATTTCCTTATTAGATGGGATTTCTGTCGCATACAATGTAAAACAGAGATGCCAGGGGATAAAAGACTTTGCACCTGTAATTAATATCAATGTCTGACATAAGCAGATGATCCGAACTTCACTTTATTCATCTGACCTTTACCCAGTTAATCAATTTACCAAGCTTTATGTAAACGATTCAAAGGCTAATAATGAACTGCACAGCCGACAAGTAGATTACTGTATGTCAGAATATAATCCATATTTCTGCAGGGGAGCAGTTTGGCACACCAGGACTTTAAAGGGCATGTTCATCCTAAAAGCAAAAAACTCAATCAAATAAAAAGCTCTTTGAGCAGAGGGGGGAGGTAGATACCTTTGCCAGAAAGGAAAAGAAATATCATTAAATATCTGGTTCCAAATGCATGTGATAAACTAGTAAAAAATAGCAGTTGGGGTCACCATTTTTTTGTTTAAAGGGTGGACATGCCCTTTAATTAGAAAAACCATGGCCTGTTGCAGGGTTTGAGAATATGACAGATGGGTTAGTAACCAGCTATCTGTATGCACCCAACATATGTTCTACATATTAGTGTCCATAGTATAATGATGATCTGTTGGGCAGTCTATGATCTATTTCAGAGCATCAGATATTACAATCACTGGATAACTGTACATGGACTGTCCCCTTTGGAGGGTACCTTGGAACATTCATTTATTAAATGTATCTTCAACTATGTAAAGGGGACCTAACTCTTGGCAAAGTACAAAGAACAAATATATATAGCATTTAGCGCCCACAAAGTCTATGGATGACACACACTCGGGGAGATTTAATAAAAGTACTTATTGTTAAAAAGTAAAGTGTTTTAATTAAAAGTGTTAATCATTTTTAACGATAAGAACTTTTCTTGTATCTCACTGACTATATTTAAAGGATTGGGAATTCCCTATTGGTTATTTACGAACGTTAAAGGTGATGCACCCAAAGTCAATATCACTTTTCCAATGCATTAAAGTTACAGCAGGTCTTTGAGCATGACTGATATTTTCCTTATAACCATGAGCAATAAGTAAACTATTCGCACGCCCCTATAGCAGATCTGACATCACAGACTGGGGATGGTTTAACCTACACTAGTTAATATGGCAGTGATGGTCAATATTGCACAATCTGTTTAAATACAGAAGTGATACTGCTGGAAACGGAAGATTCCATTTATGATGTTGTCATCGATTACAAGTGAAACTTCCACCGATTCCCCCAATGACATTTCTATGTATAGAAATCCTGAAATCTAAGATGCAGAAAGGAAACATTCTATGATTAGAAGTAAAATATATGATGATATAAAGAGACACCAGAGACTTTCCCATACAGGAGACTGATTAGTGAATGTATAACCTGCCCAATCCAGGTAACCAGACTGCCCAATCCAGACTGCCCAATCCAGGTAACCAGACTGCCCAATCCAGGTAACCAGACTGCCCAATCCACACTGCCCAATCAAGGTAACCAGACTGCCCAATCCAGGTAACCAGACTGTCCAATCCAGGTAACCAGACTGTCCAATCCAGGTAACCAGGCTGCCCAATCAAGGTAACCAGACTGCCCAATCCAGACTGCCCAATCCAGGTAACCAGACTGTCCAATCCAGGTAACCAGACTGCCCAATCCAGACTGCCCAATCCAGGTAACCAGACTGCCCAATCCAGACTGCCCAATCCAGGTAACCAGACTGCCCAATCCAGACAGCCCAATCCAGGTAACCAGACTGCCCAATCCAGACTGCCCAATCCAGGTAACCAGACTATCCAATCCAGGTAACCAGACTGCCCAATCTAGGTAACCAGACTGCACAATCCAGGTAACCAGACTGCCCAATCCAGACTGCCCAATCCAGGTCACCAGACTGCCCAATCCAGGCGTCAGCAGGAAGGGAGACCTATGCCCTATGGTGGATGCCTTCAGGTCTGTAGTTTATAACCCATATATATTAAATGGGTCATATGGATAAAGTAATGATGAGCCCTTCTCTGTGTATATTGCAAATATGCAAGGTTGAAGTGCCCATAGAGACACATATGTTTACTTTAAAATACATGAATGAGTTGTAGCTGTTTCTTTATTTGCATACTGTATATATACTCAGTGAATACATGCACTATGGTAGTTCCTGCCTGCAGAGAGGAAATGTTTTTTTGTAAAATAAATCCTATTGTTCAGCTTGTCAAAGACTCTAGGCCTGTTTACACATGTCGGGCAAAGCTGCAGACAATCTAATGTTTGGAGAGGCGAACCTCGTTATCATTTAGCAATCTGTCCTGCCATATAATTAACCAAATGAGCGCACTCCTGGTTAGTCCAATTCTCCCATCTCCATAGAACAGAACAGGGTGCTTGGCTACTGCCAACCAGCCTGTTTGTAGGGGGATGGTACATAAGGATTAATATATGCAAAATGCAATATAAATGTAACATTGACCGTAGATAGCAAAGCCATCCTCTGGGGTCACCATGTTTGTTTTCTAATAAACCTTCCAGTGGGTTACTACATGTCTAGTGGGATAGATTAGTTCGTACTTTGTTTAAATTATTAGATTTGTACAAACGGATGAACTGACAGCCTTTCCCTTTAATCTCCCTACAAAGTCCATTGGTCTCAGGGCTAATTAGTAGTTAGCTTGTAATAGTTTAATAGTCCAAAGAAATAGATGTTCATTTGGGTAACTGGCTGGGTTAATATGAAAATCAGTTGAAATGATAATGTCCCCTAAAGGTGGCCATACACATGCAATCCCACAGCATGCGTGCTGACAGATCACATTGGTATGTGAACACATTGGTATCTGTCGGCACACATGCTGTGGGAACAGCACACATGGCCCCGAGCAATCCCCATACACGGTATGGGGTTCAGTCGTCCGTGCGGCCATACACCACAATCGGATCGGCTCCCTCTACTTCAAGTAAAGAGGGCCGATACCGACCAACGGAGATTTTCCGATCGGAGTGCCGACTACAGTCTTTCGATCAGTCGGGAAAAGCTCCTACACACTAACGATAATAGGTAAATTCCTTGTTCTGCTACCACCTTAAGCCACTAACAGGGATATTCAATAAAAGTTCTTAACGTTAAAAATGGTGCTAATTTAGCCCCAACCAATCAGATGTTATTTAACATTCAAAAGCTAACATCTGATTGGTTGGGGCTAAATTAGCACCATTTTAAATAAGAACTTTTATTGAATAACCCTACAAGTACCTACATCCACTATGTGTGGGGTTGCTTAACCTTTTAAGTGAGCAATCAAGTGACTGGTGGTGACCTCCAGCAGACAACTTCAACTGGGTGGATCTTCAATCACTATAGTCTGATTTACATTCAGACTAGTGCATAAAGCATTGTGAATACTTTTCACCATTATATCCTAAATCATTTCACCGGCTTTACATTTCCTTTAAAAAGAAAAACATTCAAAACATTGAAAAATGTTCTCCCTGTAGCGTAAAGCAGGGTGATTGGTCGCTTGATGATATTGAGTGGCCAATCAAAAAAATGATGACATACAGAATCTTACAGATTGTACAGTGAGTACTACCCAGCATGCAAAGTGGTATTTTATTGACATCACGCTACCTTCTGTGAACTCCATTGCAGTGTTTGTTCCAGAGCCGCCTTAGGTTTTAAAAAAAAAAGAAAATATTTGATTGGTTTACATTTTTTAATGACCATGTGACCATTTCTGGTGAACATTATACCACGTTTAGCAATAATGATAACATACATAGGGGCGGATGCAATAAAAGGCGGAAAACCTTGTCTGTGCTACTGACCAATCAGATTTTATATCTAGCTGCAGTACCCCAGCAAAAAGCTAACATCTCATTGGTGGCTGTAAATGAATTGCATGGACAAGCGTTCGTACATCTTATTGCACCAGCCTCGTGGTATAATATGATAAATGATAAGAGAGTGTACATTTCAAAGGTCTGTTTTATTATCTTAAAATGATAAAATGAAATTTAGAAGTGGCTACTTTTGCCGTGACAAACAATGTTTTGGCTTGAAAGCAGAAATTGGTTGGCTGGGCAAAAATATCTGCCTGTGTGTACATGGGTAGACATTTACCAAATATTTCTGCCAACAGACCTGACCACTGCTAAGCTAATAGGTACAGTAATCGTTCTTGCGTCTATGGGAGATTGCAGGATTGACCTTGATTATAGACCAAACACTCATTTTTACCAATAAAATAGGGAGTCATATTTTGCATCATAATTACTGACTATGGGATGTATCTATAAAATGGGGAATCTGAAAATAACTCTCGTTGTAAAATACTTTTCTTTATTTAAGGATCAGTATTTAATTATTTTATTTAGGTGTATCCTTATATAGGGAGGTGTATTCTTATTAAAGGACTGGTATCCTTATATAGGGAGGTGTATTCTTATTAAAGGACTGGTATCCTTATATAAGGAGGTGTATTCTTATTAAATGACTGGTATCCTTATATAGGGAGGTGTATTCTTATTAAAGGACTGTTATTATAATATTTAATATGTTTTTATGGTATATATATATGGTAGTGTTATTTAATTCCTTTATCTAGGGAGGTGTATTCTATTAAAGGACTGGTATCCTTATATAGGGAGGTGTATTCTTATTAAAGGACTGGTATCCTTATATAGGGAGGTTGTATTCTTATTAAAGACTGGTATCTTATATAGGGAGGTGGTATTCTATTAAAGGACTGGTATCCTTATATAGGAGGTGTATTCTATTAAAGGACTGGTATCCTTATTCAGGATGTGTAATTCGTTATTAAAGACTGGTATCCTTATATAGGGAGGTGTAATCCTTATTAAAGGACTGGTATCCTTATATAGGAGGTGTATTCTAATTAAGGACTGGTATCCTTATTATAGGGAGGTGTATTCTAATTAAAGGACTGGTATCCTTATTTAGGGAGGTGTATTCTTATTAAGGACTGGTATCCTTATATAGGGAGGTGTATTCTTATTAAAGGACTGGTATCCTTATATAGGGAGTGTTATTCTTAATTAAAGGACTGGTATCCTTATTATAGGGAGTGTAATTCTTATTAAAGGACTGGTATCCTTATATAGGGAGGTGTATTCTAATTAAAGGACTGGTATTCCTTATATAGGGAGTTGTATTCTTATAAGGACTGTACCTTATATAGGTGTTTCTATTAAAGGACTGGTATCCTATATATGGAGGTGTAATTCTTATTAAAGGACTGGGTATCCTTATATAGGGAGGTGTATTCTAATTAAAGGACTGGTATTCCTTATATAGGGGAGGTGTTTTCTTATTAAAGGACTGGTTCCTTATATAGGGATGGTGTATTCTTATTAAGACTGGTATCCTTAATAGGGAGGTGTATTCTTATTAAAGGACATGGGTATCCTTATAAGGAGGTGTATTCTTATTAAAGGACTGGTATCCTTATATAGGGAGGTGTAATTCTTATTAAAGGACTGGTATCCCTTGTTATAGGGAGGTGTATTCTTATTAAAGGACTGGTTCCTTCCTTATATAGGGAGGTGTATTCTATTAAAGGACTGTATCCTTGTAGGAGGTGTATTTAATTAAGGACTGGTTTCTTATAGGGAGGTGATTGTAATTAAAGGAACTGTGGTATCCTATTTAGGGAGGTGTATTTAATTACAGGATGGTATCCTTATTTAGTGAGGTGTATTTTAATTAAAGGACTTGGTATCCTTAATTAGGGAGGTGTATTTTAATTAAGGACTGGTATCTTATATAGGGAGGTGATTTTCTTAAAAGGACTGGTATCCTTTATAGGGAGGTATTCTAATTAAAGGCACTGGTATCCTTATATAGGGAGGTGTATTTAATTAAGGACTGGTATCTTATATGTGGAGGTGTATTCTTATTAAAGACTGGTATCTTTATAGGGAGTGTATTCTATTAAAGGACTGGTATCTCTGATTAGGAGGTGTATTCTAATAAGGACTGGTATCCTTATTTAGGGAGGTGTATTTAATTAAAGGACTGGTATCCTTATTTAGGGAGGTGATTTTAATTAAAGGACTGGTATCTTTATAGGGAGGTGTATTTTAATTAAGGACTGGTAATCCTTATATAGGGAGGTGTATTCTAATTAAAGGACGGTATCCTTATTTAGGGAGGTTTATTTTAATTAAAGGACTGGTATCTTTATAGGGAGGTGTATTCTAATTAAAGGACTGGTATCCTTATATAGGGAGGTGTATTTTAATTAAAGGACTGGATCCTTATTTAGGGAGGTGTATTTTAATTAAAGGACTGGTATCCTTATTTAGGAGGTGTATTTTAATTAACGGATTCGGTGTTATTTTAAACTTGTACTTTGGGGGAGTGTATTTTAATTAAAGGACTGGTATCTTTATAGGGAGGTGTATTCTTATTAAAGGATTTGATTTGATTGGATGGATTGGATAATATACGTACAACCAAAGGGATGTACACTTGCACTTTACAATCTGCTTAAACACTTTAGACCAACAATAAAGAGTATATATATTATAAAGTGGCACGTCTGGATCTTCTTACCCATAACTACAATTTCAGCCTCCCCACTGACTTCCAATTCATTTCCATTAGTCACCCGACAGTGATACAGGCCCTGATGTTCTGCAGACACACTGGAGACCTGTGTACAAAAATACAGATAATAAGGAAAAGAAATCCTTTGCACTTATTGGGGGTCTTTGTACTGGATGTAAAGCCATTGGAATGGTTAAGGCATCGTCCAATTACTCAGTTGACAGTGTTTACTTTCCTCTGGGGATTCCTAGGGTCTTATTTACTAAGATGTGCAAACATTTTCTTAATCTGCAGAATCTGTCAAATAGTGTCAAATGTTGCTGCAGGCCTAAGAACGCTTCCAAACCCACCAACCAATACACAAACATTTTGTCTGGTCAGCCCATAAAATCTTACCGTGTGTACCCAGCCTGACTGTAGAAGACCAGTAAAATGGTCTTATCTGATTGGTTGAGGCAAATTAACAGCACCTATTATTAAATAAGCCTGGGCGTGTCCACCCTTAAACCAAACAACTGGTGACTTGTCAGTTATCTGCCTGCAACCCCAACTGCTCTTTATACCAGTTTATTACATGGATTACATGCTGTTAGAAGGGGTGTTTAGTCGAGTGGGGGTAGCTGCATTGCAAATTGTCCACTGATTTGTGTGCAAGGTATTTGGTGCTTAACCTATTTTATGTCTCTCCCCCTTTCCCCCAACCCATACACCCCTGAGAGCAAGCTAGAATCTTTTATACAATATAGTATACATTTTAATTGTGAACATCATGGCAAGGTGCCTGAAAAGAAGCCTAAATACTCTTCTTGGTGTATAGAAATGTATTTGGAAATATATCCGGTCCAGTAAAATATCCCAAGCTCTGAAATGATTTACTTAATCTCTTCATCTAAAGCAAAACTGGAAGTGGTTTCTTGTTCCTGTCATCTAAGCCTCCTATGTCCTCCTACGTTCTCCTACATCCTCCTATGTCCTCCTAGATCCTCCTATGTCCTCCTAGATCCTCCTACTTCCTCCTTCATCCTCCTACACCTTCCTACGTTCTCCTATGTCCTCCTAGATCCTCCTATGTCCACCTAGATCCTACTACGTCACCCTAGATCCTCCTATATCCTCCTACGTCCTACCGTGTACAGGTTCTTAGTGGCGTCTCTCAGAACCGTGCCATTCAGGTACCACTGGTAACGTGGAAGGGGTTTTCCCACTGCAGCACATTCCAAAACCAAACAATCTCCTGCCGTCAACCTTTGGGACTTGGGTTGGTAACAAATCTGTACTTTATAGTCGGGTAACCTGGGCAGTCCTGTTGAGGGGGGAGAAATGAAAGAACAGGTTCTGTTACTTATAATAAACATCACCAAGTTCCTAAGGAATAATGGAATTTTCCAGCCTTTACATCAATAACTAAAATGCAGAGGGGAAGAGATAATTCCCACATTAACCGAACCCACTGGTAAGAGGTATACTTAGCTCTCTCCGTGAACACCCAGATCCCACTGGTAAGAGGTTATCTTATCTCCCCCGTGAGACCCCAGATCCCACTGGTAAGAGGTGTATACTTATCTCCCCAGTGGACGGACCAAAACTCTTCACTCGTCTGCCTTCAGATCTCCCTCCGGCTCGATGTCCCTCGTACAAGGCTGCAATATAACAGTCCGGTCTCTGGTTCAAACTATCCAAAGTGCGACTCTCTCCTCCCCAGGGTAGATCGACACGTGTTTCGCATTAGCTTACATCCACCATAGCTTCCTCAGGGTCATGAGGTCTCGGAGAGGGCGGTCTCATTTAACAAATGGTTAATCCCCTCCCCCTTTCTCTTAAAGGGGAAGGATTCCAAGAAGTAACAGGCAGGATATTCATGTATATCATGACAGTGTATATATTCTATAATTTATACAATTTCAAAACAACCACAATTTTGCATTTATTGACCAGGTATTCGTCAAGCCCTTTAATGGGACTTAATAATGCACTTTGCTTCCCAATGTATATCTATGTAACCTATCATTAAAGTCATGGCTTATACTATGAATATTTAAAAATGGGTTAGAGAAACCAGGCTAGAAAATACATTTTTCCCCTTTTTCCCCCTTCCTTTTCTCCCCATAAAGATACCAATGTAATAACATGTTTATTCTAAAAAGCAGGAAAACTGAAGTTCCTCATTGAGCCCAAAAGGGGAATATGTTTTCAACTTATAGATCCCATTCAGTTCCTTTGCAGGATCAACCGGGGTAAATTACCCCCTGAATCCCAAGAGTGACCATTTCCAAGCCAAAACAATGCCATGGGAGGATACGCACCCCATGTTTTTCCATTATATTTTAGCCAAAGCAGATCTTTCAACCTGATTTTGGCCACTGCCCTCCTATGTTTGTTTATCCGAACAGAGAGGGGTCTCAAAGTGGAATTCTGTACCCTGTACAATATTCTTTCTATTACTAGTTAAACAACTAACTTACTGTCCATTCTGTTCCATCCCCAGGTGCAGGCACTGTAAGGTGAAGCACACCCCTTTTCTCTTCTTCTCTCTACTGAACGTCCTAGTGGCGGAAATGCAGTATTGCAGGAAGGAGTTTTTTTTTTTAACTGCCTTATAGGTGACCACAGGGGGCGTCATAAGCAAATGTTTCAGTTTTCTTCATGGTAGGGGTGCCCTTGTGTCACGTGAAGCAGGTGACATAGCTAAGCACCCACTATAACTAATGACATCACCAAACCCCTATAGTTAATAACATACCCACTACTATGAATTGTAAGGATATTAGAAGTGACCAAGGAGTTTGATGGCCACAGGTCAAGGAACTACAAGGGGACATTTAATATACCTGTATATAGGGATTATATGGTATAATGTAAAGCATCTTCCTCTCTATTTTCTATTACCTCTTATTAACCCTTAATACATCAATAACTAAAATGCAGAGGGGAAGAGATAATTCCCACATTAAAGGGCAACTATAGTGAAAAAAAAACTTTGTCTGTATACAATGTATAGATCACTTAGTATAAGCTGCCTTACTTTCATGTTTCTGTGTGGCTTCATTTCTTCACACTGGCAGAAGTTTGTACCAAGCTGTGTAGTTCCCCTTCCCCTCTCTGTCTACTCCCCCTCAAGCAGTGACGGGCTGTATACAGAGTCCCGAGCATTCTCAGTTGAAAGGACTTTAAATGAAGTGCTGACATCCTGTTGACCCCTCTTCCAGAGCTAGACTGCAAGTAATCAAAGTGTGGAATAAGTAGCAATATGCTGAAGGGAGGGGCAGAGGGGGAGAGAGGACAAGTGGTGCTGAGATTCTTACAAGTAAGTTCCTGAACTTTCCCTGTTCTCTAACTTTGCTAATTGTTTATTATTTTTTTACCTAAAGTTCATATCTCTCCCCTGCTTAGCTGAAATCATAATCACTGAAGAGAGTCAGTGTAACAGCACTTGTATGAGAGACCTTCACAAACACAGTGACACGCTTGTTGTCCTGTTACATTTCATTTGCTTTAGTCTATATATTTCATACATGCACTGTGTTCTTGTTTGGTATATAGTCTGTATTACTGTATTATATATCCTGTATTAGTGTTCCATTTGAGTCCACTGGTTTTGTATGTATATAAGATATTTTTTTTGGGGGGGGGCTGTTTTATAGTGTGTTATGCTCATATTACTGGGTAATGTTTTATTGATTGTTTTAGCACTACAGCATTTGACTATATGTTGCACATGGTACATATAGTGTGGGTGAGAGAGTGTGTGATAGTACTGCATGGGAGCTTAGGATTGTGTGGGTGTTGCCTTTGAGTGACAGATGAGGTATAGCACTCCTACAAATCACACATATTCAAAGGCTTATATCTATGAAGAATTTAAAGGGTACCCTGGTGGTTGGGATGACTTATAGGATACATTAGAAGAAATTAAAAAAAAACAATTTTCTCACTATAATTGCCCTTTAAGGGTTTAATAAGAGGTAATAGACAATAGAGAGGAAGATGCTTTACATTATAACCATATAATCCCTATATACAGAGTATATTAAATGTCCCCTTGTAGTTCCTTGACCTGTGGCCATCAAACTCCTTGGTCACTTCTAATATCCTTACAATTCATAGTAGTGGGTATGTTATTAACTATATGGGGTTTGGTGATGTCATTAGTTATAGTGGGTGCTTAGCTATGTCACCTGCTTCACGTGACACAAGGGCACCCCTACCATGAAGAAAACTGAAACATTTGCTTATGACGCCCCCTGTGGTCACCTATAAAGGCAGTTAAAAAAAAAAACTCCTTCCTGCAATACTGCATTTCCGCCACTAGGACGTTCAGTAGAGAGAAGAAGAGAAATAGGGGGTGTGCTTCACCTTACAGTGCCTGCACCTGGGGATGGAACAGAATGGACAGTAAGTTGTAGTTGTAACTAGTAATAGAAAGAATATTGTACAGGGTACAGAATTCCACTTTGAGACCCCTCTCTGTTCGGATAAACAAACATAGGAGGGCAGTGGCCAATAATCAGGTTGAAAGATCTGCTTTGGCTAAACATATAATGGAAAAACATGGGGTGCGTATCCTCCCATGGCATTGTTTTGGCTTGGAAATGGTCACTCTTGGGATTCAAGGGGGTAATTTACCCCGGTTGATCCTGCAGAAGGAACTGAATGGGATCTATAAGTTGAAAACATATTCCCCTTTTGGGCTCAATGAGGAACTTCAGATTTCCTGCTTTTTAGAATAAACATGTTATTACATTGGTATCTTTATGGGGAGGAAAAGGAAGGGGGAAAAAGGGGGAAAATGTATTTTCTAGCCTGGTTTCTCTAACCCATTTTTAAATATTCATAGTATAAGCCATGACTTTAATGATAGGTTACATAGATATACATTGGGAAGCAAAGTGCATTATTAAGTCCCATTAAAGGGCTCATGGACGAATACCTGGTCAATAAATGCAAAATTGTCGTTGTTTTGAAATTGTATAAATTATAGAATATATACACTGTCATGAAATACATGAATATCCTGCCTGTTACTTCTTGGAATCCTTCCCCTTTAAGAGAAAGGGGGAGGGGATTAACCATTTGTTAAATGAGACCGCCCTCTCCGAGACCTCATGACCCTGAGGAAGCTATGGTGGATGTAAGCTAATGCGAAACACGTGTCGATCTACCCTGGGGAGGAGAGAGTCGCACTTTGGATAGTTTGAACCAGAGACCGGACTGTTATATTGCAGCCTTGTACGAGGGACATCGAGCCGGAGGGGATATCTGAAGGCAGACGAGTGAAGAGTTTTGGTCCGTCCACTGGGGAGATAAGTATACCTCTTACCAGTGGGATCTGGGGTCTCACGGGGGAGATAAGTATACCTCTTACCAGTGGGTTCTGGGGTCTCACAGAGGAGATAAGTATACCTCTTACCAGTGGGATCTGGTGTCACGGGAGAGCTAAGTATAGCGCTCTACCAGTGGTGGTTCTGGGGTCTTCACAAGGAGATAGTATACCTCTTACCAGTGGGAGCTGAGGTTTTCCGCTGTGTATGCTAAGTAATAGGGGAACCCTCTACAGTGGGGATCTGGGTCCCTCACGGGAGAGCTAAGTATCCTTTACCAGTGGGATCTGGTTCCTGGGAGAGCTAAGTATAACCGGCTTTACCAGTGGGATCTGGGGTGTTACGGGAGAGGCTAAGTATACAAGCCTCTTACGCAGCGGGATCTGGGGTGTCACGGGAAAGAGCTAAAGTATATACCTCTTCTTACCAGTGGATCTTGGGGTGTCACGGGCAGAGCTAAGTATACCTCTTACCAGTGGGATTGGGTGTCACGGGAGAGCGAAGTATACCTTTTTACCAGTGGATCTGGGTGTCCACGGGGTATCTAGTAATACCTCTTACCATGGGTTCTGTGTCCTACTTGGGGGATAAGTATAACCCTCTTACCAGTGGGATCTGGGTCTCACGGGAGAGCTTATTATACCTCTTACCAGTGGGTTCTGGGGTTGTCACGGGAGAGCTAGTATACCTCTTACCAGTGGGATCTGGTGTCTCGTGGGAGAGCTAAGTATACCCCTTACCAGAGGGACTGGTTGTCCCACGGGGGAGCTAAGTATAACCTCTTTACCAGTGAATAAAAAAAAAAAAAAAAACATCTGGGGTTTCACAGGGGGAAGAGGCTAATATATAACCTCTTACCATGGGTTCTGGTTGTCTCATGGGAAGATAGTATACCTCTTACCAGTGGGATCTGGGGTGTCACAGGAGAGCTAGGTAGTCACCTCTTACCAGTGTGGGTCTGGGGGTCCACGGAGGAGATAAGTAACCTCTTACAGTGGGTCTGGGTGCACAGGAGAGCTAGGTATACCTCTTACCAGTGGGGTCTGGGGTCTCCCAGGGGGAGATAACGTATACCTCTTTACCAGGGTGGGATCGTGGGGTTATCGACGGGAGAGCTAAGTATAAACCTCTTACCGGGGGATTTGGGATCTGGGGTTCCACGGAGAGCTAAGTATACCTCTTACCAGTGGGATCTGGGGGTTTCACTTAGAGCGTAAGTATAAAGGGACCATCATACCAGTGGGGATCTGGGGGTGTCCCCGTTGAGAGCTAAGTATACCTCTTACCATGGGATCGGGGTTGGCACTGGAGAGCTAAGTATAATAACCTCTTCGCAGTGGATCTGAGGTGTCACGGGAATAGCTAAGTATACCTCTTACCAGTGGGATCTGAGGTGTCACGGATAGCTAAGTATACCTCTTACCAGTGGATCGGGTTCACGGAGACGCTAAGTATACCTCTTACCAGTGGGATCTGAGGTGTCCACGGCAGAGCTAAGTTACCCTTTTACAGTGGGAATCTGAGGTGTCACGGGAGTAGATAAGTATACCTCTTACCCAGGGGTGTCCAAACTCAATCACATAAGGGGCCAAAATCAAAAGACAGACAAAGTGGTGGCATTTTCTTAGTGGGTGCAGGATTGGTGGACTATATAACGCTTGTGCCTAGTGCGGGGGGGGGGGCGGGGGGGGGGGGGGGGCAGGAACGGGGTGTGAGCACACTGTTTTTGGAATTGGGACCTCTGCCTTGGAGCAATCATGTGCTAATGGTGCAACGCCCACCTTCCTCTTATGGCAGGTAATGGAAATGGCCACTCCATAGAATGCTCTTTGTCACACCTTCCCTCCACTACCTAGTGCTGGCTGAAATATTATTTATTATTTATTGTGGTTTTTAATATCGCCAACTCTTCCGTAGCTCTTACAATTACATGTATTCATTCACATCAGGCCCTCCCCAAAAACTTACACTCTAAGGCATCTTAAAGATGTGATCAGTTGTTACAGCGATGACGCAACTCCAAGCCTACTATGCTGTCCTCCTAGATTATCGCTAATCGGCTGTTTTTAAACAGCTGATCAACCTATCGTTAGTAAAGGTGAGGCCGATCAAAAATCTGTTTAAAATGAGCTGATGGTGTATTTAAGCGGCATATGAGATATTATGACGCTGCTTGGGACTGCACAAATGGATAGCTCGCAGCGTGATATATCTTGGATGCTGTACAGTCATGGGGGCCACAAACAACAGCCAGAAGGGCCGGATTCGGCCCGCGGGCCTTGAGTTTGACACGTGTGCTCTTACCAGTGGGATCTGGGGTGTCACGGAGAGCTAAGTATACCTCTTACCAGTGGGGATCTGGGTGTCATGGAAGGCTAAGTATACCTCTTACCAGTGGATCTGGGGTGTCACGGGAGAGCTAAGTATACCTCTTACCAGTGGGATCTGGGGGGTCACGGGAGAGCTAAGTATATCTCGTACCCGTGTGACTTGACGTCTCACGGGAACCCCGGACTTTAGTGGATGGTTCCAGTGGATACCCCATTTCAATATCTATCTTGGGAGATGTTTGGATAACTAGACTATAGTGCATTCTAGCGATCTGACTTTGGATTACTCTTCCTCTGCAGGGTGTTTGTGTATCCGGGATGCCCGGTGGGGGGGGGGTTGTTGAGGTGGTTTTTATGAGGGTGGGATTGGGTATATATATTGAGGGTTTATTGTGTCTGTTTACCAGGTATATTCCTGCTTTTATTGAGTGCACAATAAACAATGTTTTTTACTATTTGAACCATTATGTGGATGTTTTAGGGTAGGTCTTTTTGTAGGATTCCTCTTTCTTGTCCCCTGTTTTGTGGTAGTTTATCTCCCTTAGCACCGCCCTTACTGGGGTGTTCCACATAGTTATAGTACGAGCTGTGCATCTATCCACCAATTGTTGGGTTTCTGCATGTTACATTCAGGGGTTACAGAACTCGAACATTACATTCGATAATTACCGAATTTTCAAAAATTATGGAAAAAAAGTCAGCGAGTTCAAAAAAACGTTCTAGTTCGTATAGTTCAAGTTCGTCCAGAACTCATAAAGTTCCCCCCCAAACTCGAATTCGGGTCCATCACTATCTATGATACTTTCATACAGGGAAAGATCTGCTGCACAAGTACCATAAGCCAGGGGCGTAACTACTGCCCTCGCCACCCCAGCATAGCGAACATTAAGTAGGGCCCCCACAAGCCAGCAAACGCGATCTGTCTGACGTTTTTTTAAAACGTATGTTTCATTCATAAGTGTGATCACTGTTTAAAACGGCTGATCCTGTAAGGCATCTTGAAGGAGGATGGGGTCAGGCCTCCATTCTGCAGGTACGCCCCTGGCTATAACTTCACGCCAAGCCTGGTCCGATATTTCCAGACAGATTCACAAAACTCATTGGTAGTCAGTCAGGATTAAAGACCCATATTCATAAAATGTGGTATCTCTTTTGCAATATTGATTTACCGATACCCACAGAATACCATGTGGTAGTTTACTACCGAATGGTATCCTAAGACCGAATGTTCGTTATGGCCTTGGTCGTACCTTAGGGATCACTAAATTGCAATCCATCACATTTACAAATATGGCCCTAAGTGTCAATATTTTGATCCATTGCAGACTGACATTCATTTCCTAACACCGCTGATGACTTAAACCAACAGATTTTTTTTTTTAATGAAAATACAGTTTACATCAGAAAACGTCCTATTACATGGGGAATCAACTTTATTTTCTAAGTTATCCATCCACCCCCTGGTTTTGCCCTGCAGCCAGTGTGGATTGTTTTCTGGCTAGAGAGAAGCTGCCACCTATATTACAGTAAACAGTAATAAACCCTATATATCATATATAAAATACATGTTGTAGATACGCTATACCCCATCACTCACTAGGATTTCTCTAAAACTCCACGCAGCAGTAATTACATTCATTGAGAGTGTCGCCTCCAATCAAATGTGATCTGCTAATCTTAACCAATGACTGAAGAGCTGAGAATGGTTAAAGACTCACATTCCCATCCTATTCCCCATAATAATGATTCTGAACAATGGAGCCACTTACCGTGACATTTCAGCGAACAGTCATAAACTTCCATCTGGACCCATTCGCTGAAATCAAAGGAATTTCCATATTTACCGGCAGTTGTAAAACCCTGCATCATGTACATGGACTGGATTAAACACCAGCTCCCCCGAACTTCCATTTGGAACCTGCAGGACATAGATAGTCAAAATGACTGTTAGACATTACACAAGTGTGGTGCATGCTAGTAGGTACAAGGTTGTTACAGTACCAAAAAAGGACGCTTGCTATTGACCGCCTGGCCCATTCATTTTGCTATTGTGAGTCTATCACAAAAAGAGTGGCTTATGTGGTTCTAATCAGTCGTTCCAACTGAGCACACGTCAAGGTCTAACAGGGAGATTTCAAATAAGTTCTTATCTTAAAAATGGTGCAATTTTTCCCCAACCAATCAGATCTTATTAACATTTGAAAAGCTACATCTGATTTATGCTTGTGAAGGTTCTCATCATCCAGGTCATGGATATACTTTTGTATTCAATTAGATCAACTGGACTTGAAATGTAGTTCTTGAAGACGTTTCGCTAGTCATCCGAGAGGTGTTAAGGAGGCCATTTATGTGAAAATAAAGAAACCAAGCCTAAATAGAGGTGGGGGGGTTCGACACCAACTGTCTCCATGTACAATGTCTGTTTTAACACCTTACTCTGGGCTTTCCTATAACCCCTCTTAGCCACTATCTAATCACACCCTTAAAACCCTGGCTGTGATATGCTAATGTGGATATTTTCCAGGGTACATATTGCCACAAGATTCTTGTACAAGTCATCTGATTGAGAACAGCCGTCGATGACTAGCGAAACGTCTTCAAGAACTACATTTCAAGTCCAGTTGATCTAGATCTGAATACAAAGATTTCTAACTCTGATTGGTTGGGGCAAAATTACACCATTTTAAACATATGAGAACTTTTATGAATAACCTTATCATTAAAAAGGTTCTAATTTTGCCCCAACCAATCGATGTTAGCTTTCAAATGTTAAATAATATCGGTGGGGCAAAATTAGCACCATTTTTAAATAAGATCTTTTTTAGAACTCCCTGTATAGTGTTATAGTCATAGTGTGTCATAGTATTGATAACATGGGCTGCTTTAGGCTTCTTGCAACTAAGACATATAGAAATCGTTTTAAACCCTAGGGATCCAACACGGTTTTATTAAAATGGAACTAATCGAGTGGGGAAGGTTGATTTTGGCCTTTGTTCTTTTTAGCTCTCCTATTGGTGGGAGTTACTTGGAGAGACTGGGACTTTTTTCCTGGGGGGGCAAAATACAACCAAGATGGCCCCTTTCACAGTAGATTGCAACTTGTTCTTGACCACGCCCACTTTGTTAAGGTCATCCACTATCATGGAAAGTCAATAAAAAGTTCTTATCGTAAAAATGGGGCTAATTTTAGCAAAATTTGCACCATTTTCAACTACTTCAAGAACTTTTATTTGAATCTGTTTTGTTTTTGCCCTGTTTGTACTATTAGTACTTATGTTTTGCATGTTTGCCTTGTTTCCTTCAACATTTTAAGTGTATTATGTGGTTAAAGGACAATTAAGTCCTAAAATCTTGTTCTGAATCACAAGTCCTCACCCCCTGAGTACATGTTCTAAGTAATTGAGGTCTACTTGACTAACTTTTGGGAAAGTTATAACTCAGAGAATGGTAACTGGCTAATAACTGAAGTGCAGACTAACACCAGCTACTGAACTGGAGGGGTGGCAAACACTGAATATTAATTGGGGGTCTGACTAACACTGGCTACCAATCTGAAGGGCTGACAACACTGGCTAATAAAATGGAGGTTTGACAATACTGGCTAATGAACTGGAGGGTGGCGACACTACCTTCGAACTGGAGTCCTGACTTCACACTGGCTAACGATCTGAAGGACTGACAAAACTGGCTAATGATCACGAGGGCTGACAACATGGTTAAAAACTGTGGGCTGACAACACTGGCTAATAAACTGGAGGCTGACTATACCACTGCTAGAACTGGGCTGACTGGTAACAATCTGAAGGGAGGAGAGTTTCTTTTTCCTTGCCCATGTTCAATCTAGAGGTGGTGTGTCTGTGCTTTTCAAGCTGTAACTTACTTTACTTCTGTGGCAGCCCAAATTTTTCCTTGGAGACCAGCCGGGTAGGCATGGGCCCCTCAGCCACGGTGGCCAGTCCTCCCCTGGAAGTTACCCAGAGCCACTATGCTGTTTATGGTGTTAAAGTGGCCACTAAATGATTCATATCAGTGCAACATAAGGAAAGGCATGTCCACACTTAAAAAAAAAACTGGTTATTTGTCAGTTACCTGCCCTCAACCCCAACTGATATAATCTGCACATTATTAGATTTACTGCTACCCGAGATTTAAGGTAGGTTTTTGTCCCCATTCTGGACAGTGTAAACTGGCTCCTCCCTCAATGCATTCTATCATTGCTGTGACTGTGCGACATTGCAACCAATGATTGACTGTTGTTTCTTCCTCCTGCTGCCTCCTCTTCTGCACATGCTCAAGCTTATAAAGCTCATTGAGTAGACGGAGAGAGCAGATATCTTTGCCAGAACGGAAAGAACTTGAATATTGAATATTTGTGTTACAATCCAAGTATAAATTGTTAAAATAGCAGTTGGGGTTGCAGATAATTGACAAGTTACCAGTTTTTTGTTTAGGGTGGACAGTCCTTAGTTTTATTTAAAATTCCAATAGACCATAAACATTCACTGAATGTATACAATATTACATTATAGAAATATATACCTCTTTTTTCATTTTGAACCATTGATAGTGGACAGCAGGGTGACCGAGCCTACACCGTCAGTTTTGTGCCATCTGTCGGATAATACCGCCAGTGATTCAGGCTGCACAATGACCTTTATTCCCTGTAATAGCAAGGAAGGTTATGCAAACTATCACCTGACCACAATTTACTGAAATTTAAAACATTTATATAACAAATTAGTCATTTTCATTGACAGGGCCAGTAACATGGGCTTATATTTTTGCCTATACGAGTGTAAAGGGCAACCAAAATCCTGTAACCAAATCAAACCATTCATTTTGACAATCAATAAAGGGATGTTCATTCAATAGGGTTCATTATATATGTGATGGTTCCCAGTTCTCCAGTTCATGGTACAGCATATCTGTGGTATTCAGTCAGACCAACTGGACGCCCCCCATGAAGCAAATCAACCTTAGTAAATATTACCCAATAGTGGTTCTGTATTAGACATTATACAAACAGAAAAGTTGGGGATGTTCCCTTTTATTATATTAGCGGTATTCCTGAATTAAAATATTCATTGCTACAGACCCGTGCATTCTTGTAAGAAAGGTGCAACAATTGAGAAGACAGAGGACTCTCAGTTCAGGAATAAGGGAAGTTAAACTATACTATTGTGGTCTTGAGGTTTATGGGGTGTGGGATAGAGGAAGTATGATTTTTTGTGTGGGGATGTACATACCCATTAAATATGTCCCTTTACTTCTTTTATTACCAGAAATCTGCCTATATTAATGTTTTAGACTTGACGTGATCCTAAAATTTCATCTGCTGCAAGTTTTATAAATAAATAATTATTCCCAACACCTAGTAAGGCTGAAAATTCTACTGTAAATCTGGGATTGTATAGTCGATGGTAAGAGTGTGCCAACTAACTTAGTTTGGTTTGTTTTTTGACTTCATTAGAAGTTCAATGTGGAGATCAATAGTTTGAAAAGTTCAGATGTATAATCATCAAAATAACATGGGTAACTTACTGTAAATGCTCTGGCACCTGGAAATGGTCTGGGGAACAAGCACCTGGCACCAAAAACTTGTTTAAATATTAATCCCCTATGATCGGGCAATTGTCCTGGTTCCCCGCATGGCTGCATACTGAGGGTAACAGCAATTCGAGGGTCCCGAATGATACTTTCGAGGGTTACAAACAACACTTCAAGGGTTACCAAAATCGAGGGTTACTGATCGATAGATTGAGGTTAACGGAAATTAAACAATACATTCGAGGGTTACTAAACGATACTTTTGAGGGTTAACAACGATACATTGAAGGTTACCGAACGATACACTCAGAGTTCCAAATGATACTTCCGAGGTTAACTAACTTATACTTTGAAGGTTACCGACGATACACTCAAGAGTTACCGAACGATACTTTGAGGTTTAACGAACGATACATTCAAGGAGTTATCAAACGATACATTCGAGGGTTAACGAACGATACATTCTGAGGGTTACGAACTATACATTCGAGGTTACCGAACAATACATTCAAGAGCTTACCGAAATTGAACATACAGATCAGGTTACCGAACGATACATTCATTCGATTACCGAACGATACATTCGAGGATTCACGAAGGTTACTGACGAACATCAAGGGTTAAACGAACATACATTGAGGGTTACCGAACATACATTCAAGAGTTACCGAACGATACATTCTAGGGTTACCAAACGATACATTCGAGGGTTAATGAACGATACATTCGAGGGTTAACGAACAATAACATCGAGGGTTACCGAACGATACATTCAGAGTTACCGAACAATAAATTTGAGGTTTACCGAACGAACATTCAAGGTTTACCAATATTGACTGATACATTTGAGGGTTACCGCCGATACATTCAAGAGTTACCGAACGATACATTCGAGGGTTACTGAAGGTTACTAAACGAACATTCAGGTTAACGAACGATACATTCGAGGGTTACCGAACAGATACTTCAAGAGTTAATGATCGATCATGCAGGTTACTGAACGAACATTCAAGGGTTACCGAACGATACATTCAAGGGTTACCGAAATTGACCGATCACATTCGAGGGTTAACGAACAATACATTTAGGTGTTACCGAACGATACAATTCAAGATTACCGAACGATACATTTGAGGGTTACCGAAATTGAACAATACATTCGAGGGTTCTGAAGAACATTCAAGGGTTACTTAATGAACTTCCGTAACGATTACCAGAACGATACATTCGAGGGTTACGGAAATCGAAGGCTACATTCTGGGTTCTGAAATCGAAGGCTACATCCGAGGGTTACTGAAATCGAAGGCTAGATTTGAGGGTTTATGGAAATCGAAGGCTACATTCGAGGGTTACTCAAATCGAAGGCCTCTATTGATTAGGGTTATGGAATCGAAGGATTCAACATGTCGAGGGTTACTTGGGAAATCGAAGCGCTACATTCGAGGGTAACTGAAATCGAAGGTGCTACAAAACATCCGAGGGTTACTGAAATCGAAGGCTAGATTTGAGGTTTACGGAAATCAAAGGCTACATTCGAGGGTTTACTGAAATCATAGAAGCGGCTATGCACCTCTTACCAGTGGGATCTGGGGTGTCACGGGAGAGCTAAGTATACCTTTTACCAGTGGGATCTGGGGTGTCACGGGAGAGCTAAGTATACCTCTTACCAGTGGGTTCTGGGGTCTCACGGGGGAGATAAGTATACCTCTTACCAGTGGGTTCTGGGGTGTCACGGGAGAGCTAAGTATACCTCTTACCAGTGGGATCTGGGGTCTCGTGGGAGAGCTAAGTATACCCCTTACCAGTGGGATCTGGGGTGTCACGGGGGAGCTAAGTATATCTCGTACCCGTGTGACTTGACGTCTCACGGGAAGCCCCGGACTTTAGTGGAGCGTTCCAGTGGATCTTGGGGTGTCACGGGCAGAGCTAAGTATACCTCTTACCAGTGGGATTGGGTGTCACGGGAGAGCGAAGTATACCTTTTTACCAGTGGATCTGGGTGTCCACGGGGTATCTAGTAATACCTCTTACCATGGGTTCTGTGTCCTACTTGGGGGATAAGTATAACCCTCTTACCAGTGGGATCTGGGTCTCACGGAGAGCTATATACCTCTTACCAGTGGGTTCTGGGGTGTCACGGGAGAGCATAGTATACCTCTTACCATTGGATCTGGGGTCTCGTGCGGTAGAGCTAATATACCATCTTTTCCAGGGGACTGGTGTGTCCCACGGGGGGCTAAGTATATACCTCTTACCAGGATAAAAAAAAAAAGATCTGGGTTCACAGGGATAGACTAAGTGATAACCTCTTACCATTGGTTCTGGGTCAGAGGTCAGTAACCTCTACTGGGACGTACGGCGACTAGTATACCTCTTACCAGTGGGATCTGGGTGTCACGGGAGCTAGTAGTCACCTCTTAACCATGTGTCTGGGGGTCTTCACGGAGAGATAAGTATACCTCTTACCAGTGGGTCTGGGTGCTCAGGTGAGATAGCGTATACCTCTTACCATGGGTCTGGGGTCTCCCAGCGGAGAAAGCTGTATAACCTCTTTACCAGTGGGATCTGGGGTATCGACGGGAAGCTAAGTTAAACCTCGTTACCAGTGGGGATTTGGACTGGGTCTCCATTTGAGAGCAAGTAATAACCCTTACCAGGGGGATCTGGGGGTTGTCATTAGGAGCGTAAGTATAAGGGACCATCTACCAGTGGGAGTCTGGGGGTGTCCCGTGAGAGCTAAGTATACCTCTTACCAGTTGTTGGTCTCAGGGATAAGCTTCTACGGGGATCTGGGTCACAGGAGAGCTAAGTATACGCTCTTCGCAGTGGATCTGTGTGTCCGGGGAGATAGTATACACCCGTGGGATGGGTAAAGGCGTATACTCTTACCAGTGGGGTGGTAGATCGTACTACAGGACGGTGTCACGGATGAGCTAAGTATAATCCTCTTACCAATGGAATCTGGGGTGTCCGCGGAGAGCTAAGTATACCTCTTACCAGTGGGATCTGAGGGTGTCCACGGCAGAGCTAAGTATCCTCTTACAGTGGGATCTGAGGGTCACGGGAGTAGTAAGTATACCTCTTACCCAGGGGTGTCCAAACTCAATCACATAAGGGGCCAAAATCAAAAGACAGACAAAGTGGTGGCATTTTCTTAGTGGGTGCAGGATTGGTGGACTATATAACGCTTGTGCCTAGTGCGGGGGGGGGGGCGGGGGGGGGGGGGGGGCAGGAACGGGGTGTGAGCACACTGTTTTTGGAATTGGGACCTCTGCCTTGGAGCAATCATGTGCTAATGGTGCAACGCCCACCTTCCTCTTATGGCAGGTAATGGAAATGGCCACTCCATAGAATGCTCTTTGTCACACCTTCCCTCCACTACCTAGTGCTGGCTGAAATATTATTTATTATTTATTGTGGTTTTTAATATCGCCAACTCTTCCGTAGCTCTTACAATTACATGTATTCATTCACATCAGGCCCTCCCCAAAAACTTACACTCTAAGGCATCTTAAAGATGTGATCAGTTGTTACAGCGATGACGCAACTCCAAGCCTACTATGCTGTCCTCCTAGATTATCGCTAATCGGCTGTTTTTAAACAGCTGATCAACCTATCGTTAGTAAAGGTGAGGCCGATCAAAAATCTGTTTAAAATGAGCTGATGGTGTATTTAAGCGGCATATGAGATATTATGACGCTGCTTGGGACTGCACAAATGGATAGCTCGCAGCGTGATAGATCTTGGATGCTGTACAGTCATTGGGGGCCACAAACAACAGCCAGAAGGGCCGGATTCGGCCCGCGGGCCTTGAGTTTGACACGTGTGCTCTTACCAGTGGGATCTGGGGTGTCACGGGAGAGCTAAGTATACCTCTTACAGTGGGGATCTGGGTGTCATGGAAGGCTAAGTATACCTCTTACCAGTGGGATCTGGGGTGTCACGGGAGAGCTAAGTATACCTCTTACCAGTGGGATCTGGGGTGTCACGGGAGAGCTAAGTATATCTCGTACCCGTGTGACTTGACGTCTCACGGGAAGCCCCGGACTTTAGTGGAGTGTTCCAGTGGATACCCCATTTCAATATCTATCTTGGGAGATGTTTGGATAACTAGACTATAGTGCATTCTAGCGATCTGACTTTTGGATTACTCTTCCTCTTGCAGGGTGTTTGTGTATCCGGGGATGCCCGGTGGGGGGGGGGGTTGTTGAGGGTGGTTTATGAGGGTGGGATTGGGTATATATATTGAGGGTTTATTGTGTCTGTTTACCAGGTATATTCCTGCTTTTATTGAGTGCACAATAAACAATGTTTTTTACTATTTGAACCATTATGTGGATGTTTTAGGGTAGGCCTTTTTGTAGGATTCCTCTTTCTTGTCCCATGTTTTGTGGTAGTTTATCTCCCTTAGCACCGCCCTTACTGGGGTGTTCCACATAGTTATAGTAACGAGCTGTGCATCTAGGATCCACCCAATTGTTGGTTGGGGGGTTTCTCTGCATTTACATTCATGGGTTAAGACTCGAACATTACATTCGATAATTACCGAATTTTCAAAAATTATGGAAAAAAAGTCAGCGAGTTCAAAAAAACGTTCTAGTTCGTATAGTTCAAGTTCGTCAGAACTCATAAAGTTCCGCCCAAACTCGAATTCGGGTCCATCACTAATCCTATGATACTTTCATACAGGGAAAGATCTGCTGCACAAGTACCATAACCAGGGGCGTAACTACTGCCCTCGCCACCCCAGCAATAGCGAACAGTAGTAGGGCCCGCCACAAGCCCAAGAAACGGCGATCTGACGTTTTTTTAAAACGTATGTTTCATTCATAAGTGTGATCAGCTGTTTAAAACGGCTGATCCTGTAAGGCATCTTGAAGGGAGGATGGGGTCAGGCCTCCATTCTGCAGGTACGCCCCTGGCTATAACTTCACGCCAAGCCTGGTCCGATATTCCAGACAGATTAACAAACTCATTGGTAGTCAGTCAGGAATTAAAGACCCATATTCATAAAAGTGTGGTATCTCTTTTTAGCAATATTGATTTACGATACCCACAGAATACCATTGTGGTAGTTTACTACCGAATGGTATCCTAAGACCGAATGTTCGTTATGGCCTTGGTCGTACATTAGGTATCACTAAATTGCAATCCAGCACATTTACAAATATGGCCCTAAGTGTCAATATTTTGATCCATTGCAGACTGACATTCATTTCCTAACACCGCTGATGACTTAAACCAACAGATTTTTTTTATAATGAAAATACAGTTTACATCAGAAAACGTCCTAATTACATGGGGAATCAACTTTATTTTCTAAGTTATCCCACCCCTGGTTTTGCACCTGCAGCCAGTGTGGATTGTTTCTGGCTAGAGAGAAGCATTGCCACCTATATTACAGTAACAGTAATAAACCCTATATATCATATATAAAATACATGTTGTAGATACGCTATACCCCATCAATCACTAGGATTTCTACTAAAACTCCACGCAGCAGTAATTACATTCATTGAGAGTGTCCTCCAATCAGATGATGATCTGCTAATCTTAACCAATGACTGAAGAGCATGAGAATGGTAAAGACTCACATTCCCATCCTATTCCCCATAATAATGATTCTGAACACATGGAGCCACTTACCGTGACATTTCAGCGAACAGTCATAAACTTCCATCTGGACCCATTCGCTGAAATCAAAGGAATTTCCATCATTTACCCGGCAGGTGTAAAACCCTGCATCATGTACATGGACTGGATTAAACACCAGCTCCCCCGAACTTCCATTTGGAACCTGCAGGAGCATAGATAGTCAAAATGACTGTTAGGAGCATTACACAAGTGGTGCATGCTAGTAAGGACAAGGTTTGTTACAGTACCAAAAAAGGCAGCTTGCTATTGACCGCCTGGCCCATTCATTTTGCTATTGTGAGTCTATCACAAAAAGAGTGGCTTATGTGGTTCTAATCAGTCGTTCCAACATTGCACAGCGTCAAGGTCTAACAGGGAGATTCAATAAAAGTTCTTATCATTAAAAATGGTGCTAATTTTTCCCCAACCAATCAGATCTTATTTAACATTTGAAAGCTAACATCTGATTGGTTGGGGCAAAATTAGCACCATTTTAAACAATAAGAACTTTTATTGAATAACCCTTATCATTAAAAAGGGTTCTAATTTTGCCCCAACCAATCAGATGTTAGCTTTCAAATGTTAAATAATATCTGATTGGGGCAAAATTAGCACCATTTTTAATAAGATCTTTTTTAGAATCTCCCTGTATAGTGTTATAGTCATAGTGTGTCATAGTATGTATACATGGGCTGCTTTAGGCTTCTGCAACTAAGAGCATATAGAAATCGTTTTACCCTAGGGATCCAACACGGTTTTATTAAATGGAACTAATCGAGTGGGGAAGGTTGTAATTTGGCCTTTGTTCTTTTTAGCTCTCTATTGGTGGGAGTTACTTGGGAAGAACTGGGACTTTTTTGCCTGGGGGGCAAATACAACCAAGTGGCCCTTTCACAGTAGATTGCAACATGTTTGACCACGCCCACTTTGTTAAGGTCATACACTATCATGGAAATTCAATAAAAGTTCTTATCGTTAAAAATGGGGCTAATTTTAGCAAAATTAGCACCATTTTCAACTACTTCAAGAACTTTTATTGAATCTGTTTGTTTTTGCCCGTTTGTACTATTAGTACTATTTGCATTTTGCATTGTTGCCTTCAACATTTTTAAGTGTATTATGTGGTTAAAGGACAATTATAGTCCTAAAATCTTGTTCTGAATCACTAAGTCCTCACCCCTGAGTACATGTTCTAAGTAAAGTTGAGTCTACTTGACTAACTTTGGGAAAGTATAACTAAAGGACTGGCTAATGAACTGAAGTGCAGACTAACACCAGCTAATGAACTGGAGGGCTGGCAAACACTGAATATTAAATTGGGGGTCTGACTAACACTGGCTACCAATCTGAAGGGCTGACAACACTGGCTAATAAAATGGAGGTTTGACAATACTGGCTAATGAACTGGAGGGCTGGCGACACTACCTTCGAACTGGAGTCCTGACTTACACTGGCTAACGATCTGAAGGACTGACAAAACTGGCTAATGATCACGAGGGCTGACAACACTGGTTAATAAACTGGAGGGCTGACAACACTGGCTAATAAACTGGAGGGCTGACTAACACTGCTAATGAACTGGGCTGACTGGTAAACAATCTGAAAGGGGAGGAGGAGTTTCCTGTTCCTTGCCCATGTTCAAGCTAGAGGTGTGTGCTGTGCTTTTCAAGCATGTAACTTACTATTAGCTTCTGTGGCAGCCCAAATTTTTCCTTGGAGACCAGCCTGGTAGGCATTTGCCCCTCAGCCTACTGGGCCAGTCCTCCCCTGGAAGTTACCCAGAGCCACTATGCTTGTTTATGGTGTTAAAGTGGCACTAAATGATTCAATATCAGTGCAACATTAAAGGGCATGTCCACACTTAAAACAAAAAACTGGTTACCTTCCCCTCAACCCCAACTGATATATACTGCACATTATTAGATTTACTGCTAACCAGATATTTAAGGATAATTATTGTCCCCATTCTGGCAGTGTAAACTGGCTCCTCCCTCCATGCAGTCAATCATTGCTGTGACTGCTGACATTGCAACCAATGATTGACTGTTGTTTCTCCTGCTGCCTCCTCTTCTGCACATGCTCAAGCTTATAAAAAGCTCATTGAGTAGACGGAGGAGGCAGATATCTTTGCCAGAACGGAAGAGAACTTGAATATTGAATATTTTGTTACAAATCCAAGTAATAAATTGTTAAAAATAGCAGTTGGGGTTGCAGATAATTGACAAGTTACCAGTTTTTTGTTTTAGGGTGGACATGTCCTTAAGTTTTATTTAAAATTCCAATAGACCAATAAACATTCACTGAATGTATACAATATATACATTATAGAAATATATACCTCTTTTTTCATTTTGAACCATTGATATGTGACAGCAGGGTGACCGGAGCCTACACACGTCAGTTTTGCCATCTGTCCGGATAATACCGCCAGTGATTCAGGCTGCACAATGACCTTTATTCCTGTAATAGCAAAGGAAGGTTATGCAAACTATCACCTGACCACAGGATTTACTGAAATTAAACAGATTATATAACAAAATAGTCATTTTCATTGACAGGGCCAGTAACATTGGGCTTATATTTGCCATACCGGAGTGTAAAGGGCAACCAAATACTGTAACCAATCAAAACCATTCATTTTGACAATCAATAATAGGGACGTTCATTCCAATAGGGTTCATTATATATGTGATGGTTCCCAGTTATCCAGTTCATGGTACAGCATATCTGTGGTATTCAGTCAGACCAACTGGACGCCCCCATGAAGGCAAATCAAACTTTAGTAAATATTACCCAATAGTGGTTCTGTATTAGACATTATACACAACAGAAAAGTTGGATGTTCCCTTTTATTATATTAGCGGTATTCCTGAATTAAAATATTCATTGCTACAGACCGTGCATTCTTGTAAGAGAAGGTAGCAACAATTGGAGAAGACAGAGGACTCTCAGTTCAGGAATAAGGGTAAGTTAAACTACTATTGTGGTCTTGAGGTTTATGGGGTGTGGGAGTAGAGGAAGTATGATTTTTTGTGTGGGGATGTACATACCCATTAAATATGTCCCTTTACTTCTTTAATTACCAGTAATCTGCCTATATTAATGTTTTAGACTTGACGTGATCACTAAATTTCATCTGCTGCAAGATTTATAATAAATAAATTATTCCCAGACACCTAGTAAGGCTGAAAATTCTACTGTATCTGGGATTGTATAGTCGATGGTAGAGGTGGCCAAACTTAACTTTAGTTTGGTTTGTTTTTGAACTTCAGTAGAAGTTCAATGTGGAGATAATAGTTTGAAAAGTTCAGATGTATAATCATCAAAATAACATTGGTAACTTACTGTAAATGGCTCTGGCACCTGGGAAATGGTCTGGGGAACAAGCACCTGGCACCAAAACTTGTTTAAATATTACATTCCCCTATGATCGGGCAATTGTCTGGTTTCCGCATGCTGCATACGAGGGTAACAGCCAATTCGAGGGTTACCGAATGATACTTTCGAGGGTTACAGAACAACAAGGGTTACCAAAATCGAGGGTTACTGATCGATAGATTCGAGGGTTACCGAAATTAAACAATACATTCGAGGGTTACTAAACGATACATTTGAGGGTTAACGAACGATACATTTGAAGGTTACCGAACGATACACTCAAGAGTTACCAAATGATACTTTCGAGGGTTAACGAACGATACATTTGAAGGTTACCGAACGATACACTCAAGAGTTACCGAACGTACATTTGAGGGTAACGAACGATACATTCAAGAGTTATACAAATCGATACATTCGAGGGTTAACGAACATACATTCGAGGGTTTACGAACTATACATTCGAGGGTTACAGAACAATACATTCAAGAGTTACCGAAATTTCCGAACGATACATTCGAGGGTTACGACGATACATTCAGAGTTACCGAACGATACTCAGGATTACCGAGGTTCTGAACGACATTCAGGGGTTAAACGAACGATACATTCGGGTTACCGAAACGATACATTCAAGGTTACCGAAACGATACTTCTAGGGTTCCAAACGATACATTCGAGGGTTAATGAACGATACATTCAGAGGTTAACGAACACATACAATCGAGGGTTACCGAACGATCCATCAGAGGTTACCGAACATAAATTTAGGTTACCGAACGATACATTCAAGGGTTTCCATATTGACTGATACATTTGAGGGTTACCGAACATACATTCAAGAGTTACCGAACGATACATTCGAGGGTTTCTGAAGGTTTACTAAACGAACATTCAAGGTTAACGAACGATACATTCGAGGGTTACCAGAACGATACATTCAAGAGTTAATGACGATACATTCAAGGTTTACTGGAACGATACTTCAAGGGTTACCGAACGATACATCACGGGTTACCAAATTGAACGAACTTCGAGGGTTAACGAACAATACATTTAAGGGTTACCGAACGATACTTCAAGAGTTACCGAGACGATACATTTGAGGGTTACCGAAATTGAACAATACATTCGGGGGTTACTGAAACGACATTCAAGGGTTACTTAATGAACTTCCGTACCGATTACCGAACGATCTTCGAGGGTTACGGAAATCGAAGGCTACATTCTAGGGTTACTGAAATCGAAGGCTACATCCGAGGGTTACTGAAATCGAAGGCTAGATTTGAGGGTTATGGAAATCGAAGGCTACATTCGAGGTTTACTGAAATCGAAGGCTAGATTTTAGGGTTATGGAAATCGAAGGATACATTCAGGGTTACTGAAATCGAAGGCTACAATTCGAGGGTAACTGAAATCTAAGGCTACCTCCGAGGGTTACTGAAATCGAAGGCTAGATTTGAGGGTTACGGAAATCAAAGGCTAATTCGAGGGTTACGGAATCGAAGGCTACATCTGAGGGTTACTGAAATCGAAGGCTAGATTTGATGGTTATGGAATCGAAGAATACATTCGAGGGTTACTGAAATCAAAGGCTACATTCGAGGGTTACGGAAATCGAAGGCTACACATCGGAGGGTTACTGAATCGAAGCTTAGATTGTGGTTATGGAAATCGAAGGCTACATTCGGGGTTACTGAAATCGAAGGGTCTGACATCCGAGGTTTTACTGAAATCGAAGGCTAATTTGAGGGTTATGGAAATCGAAGGATCTTCGAGGGTTACTGAAATCGAAGGCTACATTCGAGGTGATACTGAAATCGAGGCTCTACAATCCGAGGTTCTGAATCGAAGGCTAGATTTGAGGGTACGGAAATCAAAGGCTACATTGCGAGGTACGGAAATCGAAGGCTACATCTAGGGTTACTGAAATCCGAAGGCTAGATTTGATGGTTTGGAATCGAAGGATACTTCGAGGTTACGGAAATAAACAGGCTACATTCGGGTTACGGAAATCGAAGGCTACATCTGAGGTTTTTACTGAAATCGAAGGCTAGATTTGATGGTTATGGAATCGAAGGCTACATTCGAGGGTTACTGAAATCGAAGGCTACCATCCGAGGGTTACTGAAATCGAAGCTAGATTTGAGGATTACGTGAAATCGAAGGTTAGATTCGAGGGTTACGAAGTCGAAGGCTACATTCAAGGTTACTGAAATCGAAGGCTACCATTCGAGGGTTACTGAAATCGAAGGATACATTCAAGGGTTACGGAAATCGAAGCTACATTCGAGGGTTACTGAAATCGAAGGATACTTCAAGGGTTAGCGAAAGTCGAAGGCTCATTCGAGGGTTACTGAAATCTAAGGCTACATTCGGGGTTACTGAAATCGAAGGCTACATTCGAGGGTTACTGAAATCTAAGCTAATTCGAGGTTACTGAAATCGGAAGGCTACATTCGAGGGTTACTGAAATCGAAGGATACATTCAAGGGTTACTGAAATCGAAGGCTACATTCGAGGGTTACTGAAATCGAAGGCTACATTCGAGGGTTACGGAAATGGAAGGCTACATTCAAGAGTTACTGAAATCGAAGGCTACATTCGAGGGTTACTGAAATCGAAGGCTACATTCGAGGGTTACGGAAATGGAAGGCTACTATCAAGGGTTACTGAGGAAATCGAAGGCTACTTCGAGGGTTCGGAAATCGAGGCTCACATTCAAGGGTTCCTTTGTGAGAATTCAATAATTATAGTCCAAGTTTTAGTTCAAGTTTGTCTGAACTCATAAAGTTCATCCGATCTCGGTTTCGGGTCCATCACTAGAATACTGATTGAACATTTCCATCAATAGACTGATATCATGAAAAGTGTACACTACACGTGAGTTTGTGCTCTTCCCAGTGACTGGAACAAGTGTCTTTCCCACCTTGTAAATCCGTATTTATTCATTTATATCATGCAAAAAAAGTCCTATATTGCACAGTTGTTCAGCTTTATTTACAACACTTTTTTATATTGTCATGTTGTTGCAAGTCGCACTATTGTTTACACAAGGCCACAGTCTGTAGGTAATGTGTTGTGTTATATGTTGTGGAAAGCTAAAAGGAGGCTGAAAGTTGAAACCAAAAGTCAAGTATATTTTATATTGTCTGTAAGTTTCTATGGAGCAACATTCTACAACCTGTTCCAAATCCATGAAATATCATGTACGTTTTACTGAAATGTATACAATTTTCCTTTAGGTGTAGAAGCAATTGTATATATACAATTACTAATGGAAATTGTATATGATAATTACATAGGAGGCACCAAGGTTAATTACCTGTTAGTGTATATTATATATTATATATAATATATTATATATATATATTATATACATAATATATATTATATATATTATATTTATATATCGTCTTATCTCGGGTCACCACAATTTACAGGGTAGAAAGGAGACCGGAGACCCATAGCAAGGAGCAATGTGGCTCTGGTACGTCATTACTCACTCATTGCTGTAATTTCTGTAGCTTACCAGTAAATTGCATCTGCAAATGGAAAGCAGTCAAGGACAGAGCAGGTAGGCGTGGGCACATGGATGTGGCATGTGGCTCGTTGCAACGCCCCTCCTCTCACCACCACGGACAAATGAAGGACAAGTAAGGAGCTCTGACTCTCCTGTCGAGTTGCTGGTAGGTGGGGGGCTTATAGGTGGGCAGGAGCATTTTTTCTTTGTTGGAACCTGCCACTCCAGATGTTTTAAAGCTTGCTGGGAGGTGTAGTTTCCAAACTTTTGAGTGCAAGGAATTGGGGGTTGAATGGATTTGGCATATTATATGGGCACCATAAGTTCTTATACTATGTTATGGGATTCTGCTGTATATATACAAGTTCCCATTTAAATGGTAACTAAAGGTAAAAACAATACTAAATCAGAAGGCAGTAGTGTCATAATTTCTACTTGCGGCTTTTAACTCAAGTCAATTAGTTTTACTCATTGTCGGTAAAAATGGTACCTCAGTTTATACTTCCGGTCGGCTTATATTCGAGTATATACGTTTCTGACAGTCTTGTCGCTTGTGTACAATAGACCTAAAGTGTCGCTTAAACATAATTCTAATGCGATTTTGTTTCAAAAAAATGGTTCATTTTACCCCAAACAGCTTTTGTACTAATGTTTTCATGCAAATGAAACTAACAAAAAGTATTCTATATTCACAGCTTGGTAAAGCCCATCCAGTCAATTTGTGCAAGACAAGTGTTTGTCGTCTTGTCATATGGGCTTCACCTGTGACTAATAATGATCAATTAGGTGTCAGTGTGTATAAAAAGAACCCACGTCCACTAGACCAAATCCACTGCTGATGTGGCGCACACCTTCAATGTCTCTTAAGCGTCAAGTTCAGAGGATAAATAAAAGATTTGAAGAGACTGGAGAAGTTTTTGACAAGTCCATGCAGGCAACCCGCAAGACACTGCACCAGAGGACCGTTTGTTGGCTCGAAATCCAAGACAAGCCCAATTTTCACTGCAAGCAGACTCCTGGAGACCTGTCACCTGAAATCCCCTGTGTCAACCAGAACAGTTTTGCAGATTCTCTCTCGTAATGGCTCCATGATGAATCACAGTGCCCATAAAGCCAGCACTAAACAAAAGACAATTGAAAACCGTGTGGGATTTGCCAAGTCCACCGTCTGCTAAAAGATGGACCTGGAAGTGGCAAAGGTTGGATTTTTCAGATGAATCTTCTGTGAATTACACCAAGTCGCCGCAAATATTGCAGGAGACCTACTGGAACCCGCATGGAGCCAAGATTTACCCAGAACAACAGTGACGTTTGGGGAGGACAAATCATGGTCTGGTTACATCCAGTATGGGGGTGTGTGCAAGGGATCTGCAGGGTGGAAGGCAACATCAATAGTGTAAATACCAAGAAACCTTAGCTACCTCATATATTCCCAACCATTAAAAAGCCAATTCTGCAGAAGGATGGTGCTCCATCACATACTCCATCTCCACATCAAAGTTCCTTTAAGGCGAAGAAGATCAAGATGCTCCATGATTGGCCAGCCCAGTCACTGACCATGAACATCATTGAGCATATGTGGGGTAGGATGAAAGAGGAAGCATGAAGACGAAAAGAATATTGATGAACTCTGGGAGGCACCAACTGTTTTCTAGGCTATTCCTATGATTTCATCAATAATTGTATGATCCTTACAATCCGCATGGAGTTGTCCTTCAAGCTCTGGAAGTCATACAAGATATTAAATTTGGATCTCACAGTACCACTACTTAATTTGCTGACATATTTTTGGATTGGCTGTATAGATAATCATTTTCTGTATAGGCGACGACACTTTTGTCTTGTGACATTTTGACCTTTCTGTCTTGATTAATGATAAATCTTTTTTTCAGTGAAACTATTTTTTACCATACTTTAATATTAATTTGGGAGGGCTTTAGCTTTTCATATTGAGCTCTTTCTAACACCAATTGGTCAATTAAAATCAGGTTAATAGCAGGAGTTTACTGCAAAAATACACAGGCGACAAGTCTTTTGTCTGAAACTGTATGGTATTCCAAAAATGAGCTGGCCATCACATTTACTGCATTATTAAAGTAAAAGTTCAGTGAAAAATATAATTAATTTTGAAATTCTTCTTCGTATTATGCATACCTGTTATTCTATATATCCTGTTCCGTTTTGAAAAATGCTGTTCCCATGCTTTGACATTTCAGCCCTGTGAGCTGACATTTCAGGTTCTGTAACAGTCCTTCTTCTTCCCAGAATGCACTCTACCTTGGAATGTTCCTAACAGTAATTTCTACTGATTGGCTGTTGGATGTGTCACACAGCCACATAATACGAAGAATTTCAAAATTAATTATATTTTTTCACTGACTTTTACTTTAATGCAGTAAATGTGAGGCCGCTCATTTTTGGACTACCATACTTTCAGACAAAAGACTTGTCGCCTGTGTATTTGCAGTAACTCCTGCTATTAACCTGATTTTAATTGACCAATTGGTGTTAGAAAGAGCTCATATGAAAAGCTAAAGCCCTCCCAAATAATATTAATGTACTGTAAAAATAGTTTCACTGAAAAAAGATTTATCATTTAATCAAGACAGAGGTCAAAATGTCACAAGACAAAGTGTCGCCGCCTATACAGAAATGATCTACTAACAGCCAATCCAAAAATATGTCAGCAAATTAATGTGGTACTGTAGATCCAAATTTAATATCTTGTATGACTTCCTGAGCTTGAAGGACAACATCCATGCGGATTGGTAGGATTCATACAATTTATTTGATGAAATCATCAGGAATAGCCTAGAAACACGTCTTGTGCCTCCCAGAGTTCATCAATTCTTTTCGTCTACCATGCTTCCTCTTTCAATCCACCCCACATATGCTCAATATGTTCGTCAGGTGCCTGGGCTGGCCAATCATGGAGCATCTTGATCTTCTTCGCCTTAAGGAACTTTGATTGTGAGATGAAGTATGTGATGGAGCACCATCCTTCTGCAGAATTTGGCCTTTTTAATGGTTGGGAATATATGAGGTAGCTAAGGTTTCTTGGTATTTTACACTATTGATGTTGCCTTCCACCCGCAGATCCTTGCACACCCCCATACGGATTGTAACCCCAGACCATGATTTTGTCTCCACCAAACGTCACTGTTTTCTGGGTAAATCTTGGCTCCATGCGGGTTCCAGTAGGTCTCCTGCAATATTTGCGCGACTGTGGTGTAATTCAACAGAAGATTCATCTGAAAATCCACCTTCTGCCACTTTTCCAGCGTCCATCCTTTTAGCAGACTGTGGGACTTGGCAAATCCCACACGGTTTTTCAATTGTCTTTTGTTTAGTGCTTGCTTATGGGCACTGATTCTATCATGGAGGCCATTACGAGAGAGAATCTGCACACTGTTCTGGTTGACACAGGGATTTCAGTGTGACCAGGTCTCCAGGAGCTCTGCTTGCAGTTGAAATGGGCTTGTCTTGGATTTCCGAGCCAACAAACGTTCCTCTGGTGCAGTTTTCTTGCGGGGTCTGCCTGACCTGGACTTGTCAAAAACTTCCCAGTCTCTTCAAATCTTTTATTTATCCTCTGAACTTGACGCTACGAGACTTGAACATACCTAGTTATTCTATATATCCTGTTCCGTTTTGAAAAATGCTGTCCCCTGCTGTTGACATTTCAGCCCTGTGAGCTGACATTTCAGGTTCTGTAACAGTCCTTCTTCTTCCCAGAATGCACCACTACCTTGGAATGTTCCTAACAGTAATTTCTACTGATTGGCTGTTGGATGGGTCACACATGCTCAGATCTCTACTGAGCAACTGAATCAACCCAGGCACTGGGTCAAGGGATAAGACCATAACGGTCTCTATTCGGGGTCCTGCATCTATTTATACACAAAGTGTTGAATGGGCAGGTTAAGGTCATTAGGATAGAAACATACTGCTCTTTTTTCTAAGTATATGTATTTGTACTGAACTTATAGTTTAAAAGAAATAATAACAGCAATGATGTGATCAATGCGCTGAAATAAAAACTTTCTTTTGTCCTTGTACTTTTTATATGAAAAATATTCTTATGATATTTAGACTGGAGGTGGTGCCAGAACTTCCCCTTATGTGAATAATCCATTGTTGCTCTTAGGGCTGAGACGCAATGCTGGAATCTCCCTTGAAGTTCAGAAAAGGGGGTAAAAGGCCTGGGATTTGTATTTATTAAAACTAAATTAAAGGGGAACTGTGGTCCCCAAACAAGTTGGGTTTAAATGAAAGACCAGTTTTCTACCTTTAAAACAACCACCTCTCTACGTGCTCCACAGCCCAAGATATAAAGAAATGATTAACCAGAAAGTTAATGGGTGGGAGGCAGACATGTGACATTCCTGAGGCTTCTCCTGCACAGTGCCGCCGGCGAGCACAGCCTCAGGTTCCCTCAGTTTGTGAGGGAGACAGGAAGTCCCTCCTCCTCTCTGCTGGGTGAAGTACCTGCAGCTGCAGAGAAGGTAAGGGAATCTACAGCCCTTCTCTCTCACTCTGCCTGAAAAGGCTGTTTCCACAGAGTTTTCGAGGGGTGTCAGAGTGGCCCACAGCACCTGTGAGCAGATGGGGCTTAGGCACCAGCACGTGGGCGGGCCACGACACCTGCAAGTGGGCAGGGCAAGGAGACCCTTGAGTGGACGGCGCCACGTGGGGCTGTAAGGAAATGGGCCATGGGGGGCCTGCAACTGGATTGACCATGGGGTCCATTAGTGGGAGGGACCAGTGGGGCAAGAAGCAGGAACTGCAGGGGACCTGGTAATGCTGCTGCCATATCACACACAAAAATGTAAATATCTTTAAAACTATTTAAAATAAACAATGAAAATAAATTGCAAAAATTCTCGGGAGAGCAATTCCTATCAATTTACCTAATGTCATTTTTGGGCCACAGTTCCCCTTTAAACCACAATCGGACCAACTTGCTGGTGTAGTGATAGGGTATGGCCAGCCTTAATCTTTATTACCTCTGTGTCTCTACTAGATTTTATTAATTACTAACCTGGAGGCTTTAACAGCTCTAGAGCATCAGATTGCCCAATGCTTTGTAAAAACTCTGTCAGGTCCTTAGTCGTACAACCTCGTTCCCCCATTAATCTGAGCAGGCTCCGCGTAGGACTTCCTTCTGACACCATGACTTTGATGGAACATTGGTGAAGCTCTAGAGAACTGGGGAAAAAAGAGGTTATTTTTGTTCTTTAAGCTGAAAACACAAGGGTTATTCAATAAAAGTTGAATGGTGCTAATTTTGCCCCAACCAATCAGATATTATTTAACATTTGAAATCTGACATCTGATTGGCTGGGGCAATATTAGCACCATTTGTAACGAAAAGAACTTTTAATGAATAACAAATAGTATGCTTTGTATGAGCCTGAATCCACTAAAAAACAAGCAGTAACCATTGCAGGACTTACTTCATGTTACTGCAGGCACAGGTGTACAAACCCTGTGCCTCTCGCTGGAGATTTATTCCAATCAATGATACTTAATCACTTCTATGGCTCAGGTAAGAATTCTTACTCACCCCTTCCCACTGGTGGTCCGGGTGCTGCCTGCCCCGAACCCTTCGCTGGTTCCAATCAACACGTGTCAGCTATGGAGAATCGCGGCGCACACCGGAATTCCCTGAGTCAGTGCTCACGTCTTAGGTAAAACTTATAAACTTTATTCGGGCGCCTTACGCCATATAAATACAAACATGTAAAAACGAACCCGCCTTACGCGTTTCGAGCCGACAAGAGGCTCTTACTCATAGGCTGAATAACCCTGAAAGTACCAATATGGCAATACTACACCCAATATCACAGCAGATTTCATATTATTCCTAAAAGAACAATCTCATGTGATGTGCACCATAAACCTATCCGCTCTCCAGGTGCTGGGATATGAAATCAAGAACGAATGATGTATAATAACTAAAAAATATGTTCTGATAACGTATATACGATGGGGGGTTAACGTTAATTGGAAAACTAAGAATAAAATGAATTATTTTTCCCTTTGGATAAAATCCTACAGGGAGTTATTAGCTTTATAAATTCCTACTTCAACCTGGACACCCTTTCCCTACTTATCACCCAATCAAACCAATGGGAACACACATTCCACAGGAAGATTTCTTTGCCGGCCAAGTGTGGGGGTAGACACTTAGACTGGTCCAAAGTGGGAATTGGTAAAGCTGATAAATTCCTATAAAACACATATTAGTCTGAATTATATCCCAGAAACCACAGATTCAAACAATTTCACGGAGATTCAATAAAAGTTTCAATTGCTCTCATGCAAGAAACAAAAAGTTCTTTTAGTTAAAAATGGTGCTCATTTTGCCCCAACCAATCAGATGTTAGCTTTCAAATGTTAAATAACATCTGATTGCTTGGGGCAAAATGAGCACCATTTTTAACTAAAAGAACTTTTTGTTTCTTGCATGAGAGCACTCCAGTAACTATACATATGTAACAAGAGGGGGGGGATCCTTCCTGACTCTAAACAGCAATCAGAAAGTATCCCTTAATCAACCAGAACTACAGCATATGTATTGATACCAGTAATTCTCAATATTATATAGTATCCCTGTACCAACCAGAACTACAGCATATGTATTGATACCAGTAATTCTCAATATTATATAGTATCCCTGTACCAACCAGAACTACAGAATATGTATTGATACCAGTAATTCTCAATATTATATAGTATCCCTGTACCAACCGAGAACTACAGAATATGTATTGTATAACCAGTAATTCTCAATATTATATAGTATCCTGTACCAACCAGAACTACAGGATATGTATTGATACCAGTAATTCTCAATTATATAGTATCCCTGTACCAACCAGAACTACAGTATATGTATTAATACCAGTAATTCTCAATATTATATAGTATCCCTGTACCAACCAGAACTACAGTATATGTTAGTATACCAGTAATTCTCAATATTATATAGTATCCCTGTACCACCAGAACTACAGTATATTATTAATACAGTAATCTCAATATTTATAGTATCCCGTACCAACCAGAACTACAGTATGTATTAATACCAGTAATTCTCACTATTAATAGGATCTCCCTGTACCAGCGAACTACAGTATATGTATTAATACCAGTAATTCTCAATATTATATAGTATCCCTGTACCAACCAGAACTACAGTATATGTATTAATACCAGTAATTCTCAATATTATGTAATATCCCTGTACCAACCACAAACGTTGCTTCTCTAATGTAAACAGCCCTAACTTGTCTAATCTGCCTGCATAGTCAAGCCCCACAATTCCCCTTATTAATTTAGTTGCCCTTCCCTGAACTACTTCCATTTCCAAGATGTCCCTTTTGTATATGGGATTCCAAAACTGCACTGCATATTCCAAATGAGGCCTTACCAGTGCCTTGTAAAGAGGGAGAATAATATCTTTCTCTCTTGATTCCATTTCCCTCTTTATACAAGACAATATCTTGCTAGCTCTAGCTGTTGCGGAATCAAGAGAGAAGATATTATTCTCCCTCTTTACCACACTGTAAGGCCTCATTGAATATGCAGTGCAGTTTTGGGAATCCCATATACAAAAGGACATCTTGGAAATGGAAGTATTCAGGGAGGGCAACTAAATTAATAAGGGGAATTGTGGGGCTTGACTATGCAGGCAGATTAGACAAGTTAGGGCTGTTTACATTAGAGAAGCAACTTTTGTGGTTGGTACTGGATTTACCTATTTAGAAACTGGTATAATAACATACTGTATGTTCTGGTTGGTAACGGATACTATATAATATTGAATTACTGTATTAATCCCTTCCTGGTTCTGGTTGTAACAGGATACTATTAATATTGAGACTTACTGGTATTAATGCACTACTGTAGTTCTGGTTGGTACAGGGCTACTATATAATAATTGCAGAATTACTGGTATTAATACATATACTGTAGTTCTGGTTTGGTATCATGGATACTATATAGATTGAGAATTACTGGTAGAAAGGGCTTCCACCCCGAAATGTAACTGTTGATATGTGGTAGGGCGGCTCCCCCAGTCCCCACCTGCATTTATATAATGTTTAGAAAGTCCCCCCGATTCTACTTACCTGCCCTCTCTCCTCCGCTGCAGTGTTCAGGCCTCTGCTTGTATGGAATTGAAGCAATGGGGTGGGACCGCAGCCGCGTCCGTGATTGGCCTGAAGAGGCAGGGAAGGGCTGCACTGAGCATGCCTCAACCTTGATGAGGTTGAGGAAGTCTTAGGCACAGTATGGAGTCACACACTGCTCCTACACAGCAGTTTCCTGGACTTTGGAGGGCACAGCCAAGGAAATATTTTGAGCAGCTTTAAGGTAAGGATTGTTTAACTTCTTGATGTGGCAGTAATGGGGTTAATTTAGTTTTGGGGTGACATGCCCTTTTAATACATATACTGTAGTTTCTGGTTGGTACGGGATACTCTATAATATTGAGAATACTGTATTATACATATACTATAGTTCGTTTGGTACAGGGAGACTATATAATATTGAGAACACTTGTATTATACATAACTGTAGTTCTGTTGGTACAGGGATAACTATATAATATGAGAATCACTTTGTATTATACATTACCGTAGTCTGGTTGGTACAGGATACTATAGAATATTGAAAGTACTGGTATTAATACTTACTGTAGTTTCTGGTTGGTACAAGGGATACTATATCATATTGAGAATTCTTGTATCAAATACATATTCTGTAGTTCCTGGTTTGGTACAGGATACTAATATAATATTGAGATTACTGGTATCAACATATGCGCTGTAGTTCTGGTTGGTACCGGGATACTATATAATATTGAAATTACTGTCTCATACATATTCTGTAGTTCTGGATTGGTACAGGGATCCTATATAATAGTGAGAATTCTGTTACCAATACTATTCTTTATTCTGGTTGGTACCGGGATAACTATATAATATTGAGAATTAGGGAGCAATCATCATGCTGTAGTTTCTGGTTGATTAAGGGTACTTTCTGATTGCTGTTTAAGTCAGAAGGATCCCCCCCCCTCTTGTTACATATGATATAGTTACTGGAGTGCTCCATGCAAAGAAACAAAAGTTATTTTAGTTAAAATTGGTGCTATTTTGCCCAAGCAACAGTGTTAATTTAACATTTGAAAAGCTAACATCTGATTGGGTTGTGGCAAAATGAGCACCATTTTTCTAACTAAAGAACTTTTGTTTCTTGCTGAGAAATTGAACTTTTATTGAATCTCCGTGAAATTGTTTTGAATCTGTGGTTTCTGGACAGAATTAATTCAGACTAATATGTGTTTTATAGGAATTTATCAGCTTACCAATTCCCACTTGGGACTCAGTCCTAAGGTGTCTACCCCCACACTTGGCGCGCAAAGAAATCTTCCTGGAATGTGTGTTCCCATTGGTTTGATGGGGTGATAAGTAGGGAAAGGGTCCAGGTTGAAGTAGGAAATTTATCAAAGCTAATAACTCCTGTAGGTTTTAATCCAAAGGGAAAAATTATCATTTTATTCTTAGTTTTCCAATTAACGTTAACCCCCCCTAATATACGTTATCAAAGAACATATTTTTTGCTTATTATCATCATTCGTTCTTGATTTCATATCCCCAGCACCTGGAGAGCGGATAGGTTTATTGTGCACCTCACATTAGATTGTTTCCTTTTAGGACATAATATGAAATCTGCTGTGATATTGGTTGTAGTTGCCATATTGGTACTTTCCGGGTTTATTCATTAAAAGTTCTTTCGTTACAATGGTGCTAATATTCCCCACCAATCAGATGTCATTTCAAAGTTAATAATATCTGATTGGTTGGGGCAAAATTAGACCATTCAACCTTTTATAGATAACCCTTGTGTTTTCAGCTTAAAGAACCAAAATAACCTTTTTTTTCCCCAGTTCTCTAGAGCTCACCAATGTTCCCCAAAGTCATGGTGTCAGAAGAAGTCCTCGCGGAGCCTGCTCAGATTAATGGGGGAACGAGGTTGTACTACGAAGGACCTGACAGAGTTTTACAAAGCATTGGGCAATCTGATGCTCTAGAGCTGTTAAAGCCTCCAGGTTAGTATTAATAAAATCTAGTAGAGACACAGAGGTAATAAGATTAAGCTGGCCATACACCCTATCACTACACCAGCAAGTTGGTCCGTATGTGGTTTAAAAGGGAACTGTGGCCAAAATGACATTAGGTAAATTGATAGGAATTGCTCTCCCGAGAATTTTTGCAATGTATTTTCATTGTTTATTTTAAATAGTTTTAAGATATTTACATTTTTGTGTGTGATATGGCAGCAGCATCACCAGGTCCCCTGCACTTCCTGCTTCCTGTCCCGCTGGTCCCTCCCACTTATGGACCCCATGGTCTCTCCAGTTGCAGGCCCCCCATGGCCCATTCCCTTACAGCCCCACGTGGCGCTGTCCACTCAAGGGTCTCCTTGCCCTGCCCACTTGCAGGTGTCGTGGCCCCACCCACGTGCTGGTTCCTAAGCCCCATCTGCTCACAGGTGCTGTGTGCCACTCTGACACCCCTCGAAAACTCTGTGGAAACAGCCTTTCAGGCAGAGTGAGAGAGAGGGCTGTAGATTCTCTTACCTTCTCTGCAGCTGCAGGTACTTCACCAGCAGAGAGGAGGGACTTCCTGTCTCCCTCACAAACTGAGGGAACCTAGGCTGTGCTCGCCGGGGCACTGTGGCAGGAGAAGCCTCAGGAATGTCACATGTCTGCTCCCACCCATTAACTTTCTGGTTAATCATTTCTTTATATCTTGGGCTGTGGAGCAGTACGAGGTGGTTGATGTTGTAAAAGGTAGAAACTGGTCTTTCATTGAAACCCACTTGTTTGGGATAAATAATAAATCCCGGCCTTTTACCCCCTTTTCTAACTTCAAGGGAGATTCCAGCATTGCGTCTCAGCCCTAAGAGCAACAATGGATTATTCACATAAGGGGAAGTTCTGGCACCACCTCCAGTCTAAATATCATAGAATATTTTTCATATCAAAAGTACAAGGACAAAAGAAAGTTTTTATTTCAGCGCATTGATCACATCATTGCTGTTACTATTTCTTTAAACTATAAGTTCAGTACAAATACATATACTTAGAAAAAAGAGCAGTATGTTTCTATCCTAATGGCCTTAACTGCCCATTCAACACTTTGTGTAATAAATGCATCCAAAAGACATCCTGTCAGGACCCCTATAGAGACCGTTATGGTCTTATCCCTTGATCCCACGCTGTTTGATTTAGTTGCTCAGTAGAGATCTGAGCATGTGTACCCATCCAACAGCCAATCAGTAGAAATTCCTGTTAGGAACATTCCAGGTAGTGAGTGCATTCTGGGAAGAAGAAGGACTGTTACAGAACCTGAAATGTCAGCTCCACAGGCTGAAATGTCAACAGCAGGGGAACAGCATTTCAAAACGGAACAGGATAATATAGATAACTAGGTATGCACTAATACGAAGAATTTCAAATTAATATTTTTTTCACTGAACTTTTACTTTAATGCATAAATGTGCCGCTTCATTTTGGACACCATACAGTTTCAGACAAAAGACTTGTCGCCTGTGTATTTGTGCAGTATACTCCTGCTATTAACCTGATTTTTTAAATTGACTCAATGCTCCAAATAATATAAATGTACTGTAAAAAATATTTCACTGAAAAAAGATTTATCATTTAATCAAGACAGAGGTCAAATATTCGACAGACAAAGTGTCGTCGCCTATACAGAAAATGATCTACTACACCAATCCAAAAATGTCAGCAAATTAATTTCCCTCTTTATACAAGACAATATCTTGCTAGCTCTAGCTGTTGCTACCTATCATTGTTTGCTACAGCTAAGTCTGTTATCTACCAGAATCCCCAAATCTTTTTATATTACAGATTCACTTAACACAGAGTTATTTATGGTGTAGGTGGCACAGGGATTGTTAAATCCTAAATGCATCACGTTACATTTATCAACATTGAATGTTACCATTGGTTTTGTCAAAAAGCCAAGCGTATTTTGGTATAAATCTAAAGCACCCTTCAAGGAGAATGAAAGTCTAATGATACATTTAGTTTAAGTGATTTCCCATGTAATGAGGACTATAAAAATGACAGTTGGTGTCAGTTGGTGCTGCTTCTACTTTATTTCCCAAACTTCTTTGCTTCTGGTAGCACCTCCCTGTAAGCCAAATCATTTATTTGGCACAGCCCATATATTTGAATGGGTCTTACATCACCAGCATCAAATAGGAAACTTGAAGAGAAGGAGCATCAATGTCTAGGATAGTTTATAGACATTTGTTAGCATTTATTAATATAAAAATGGCATGTATGGTAATCATTGATATGTCCTGATTATTCACTAGATTATTATACCTTTACTTCTCCTTTAAATATTGTCCATACTATTTCTAATTTCACTATCACCTTTCTGCAGATTTAGCGTGACAATTCTGTTTTGTTTTTGCAGTCACCAGGTGATGACACAAACAAACTTCAAAGTTGAACTTTGCCTTTTTAAAATAGTAATTGTCATCGGATAATCCTGTGTCTTCTATAACCAAATATAGAAAATTTAGGTTAAAATACTTCCCCCTCACTTATAAACCAAAAAGTGCTGATTTCAACAATCCACCATTATAATCCAAGAATTTCTTGTACAGTAAGGGCTAGTCTGCCATGGTGCGTTTCTCACGTCCTTATTGTCACATTTTGCAATCTGTTAGTGTGAGAGAGATTAGTGTATCACAATGTTCCATTTTCTGAGCGCATACGAGCACCATTTTTTGTGAATCATATGCTCTGATTCCTGACTACTGTCCGATAGAGTATGTCCACAGCCTTATACAATATCAAACACTGTAGTTCTCTTTCAGTAGATAAAGACCCCACCCCCAACTCTGCTTTATGGTCTGGACATGCTCAGTGTGCTTTAATAGGGGGGGGAAGGAAAGGAAAAGTTTGGGGCATATTTAAAAAGGCCCGTTAATAACGGGCAAAAATTACCGCCACACATTGCAATGGCATATTTATAAAGGCGAGCTACATCGCAGCGAAAAGCATTACCGTGGCGATGTGCGGCAGTAATTTGAACTCCCTTCGTAGCAATACTGTACGTAGCGCAATGCGCTACGTACAGTACTGCCGCAAAGGGAGTTTAAATCCCAACTTCTCAGTGCCGAAAGGGCCCTTACAAGGCCGGGGAGGGGGGTCCCGGTTCAGGCTGCGGGCCCCCTTAAGTCCCAAACAGCTCTCCTCAGGGCCACAAGGGCACTTCTCAGTGAAGCAAGGGCCCTGGTAGGGTCCGGGGAGGGGGGTTCCGGCTCGAGCCGTGGGACCCCTTAGGCCCCAAAGGTCTCTTGTCAGAACCGCTCTGGCGATCTCGGCCATTAAAAGGGCAGAATTAACGCCGTGCATCAGTTACCGCTGCTTTATAAATAGAAGCGAGCGGTAACTGATGCAATGTTAACGATTCACGGCCGGGTTTCATAAATCACAAAAACGTCGGGAAACTCGGCCGCAAAAAGTTAACACCCGTTTGTAAATATGCCCCTTAATCCTTATACTTTTTTTTTTTTTATTTATAACCCATAAAGCAATAAAGTGGTAAACCACATAACGTATGACCTGATATATTTAACAAAAGATACTTCAATACAGTTACTACAGTAAACAAGAAAAATACAAGCGGAACATTACATTGAGTCATTCCTGGCAGCATCTCAGTGTATGTAGGTCATGTGATTTCTTATAAGGTGCAGGTATATAATTACAGCAGAGTCAGTTGTTCTGCAGGTGAGCAGTTCCTGTCAATGCAGCGAGGGAAGGAATGTTCCTTTTTATATATTTCTAGCGTTATTTGTTAAGCCGGCACACACGGTAAGATATTCGTCCCGGCCAAGGTTTGCCACTAGCCAGCGTTCCGCTGTGTTCAATCACTGTCGGTCATCGAAAAGTAGCCGTGGTTGACAGTTAACCGGGACCAATCGTGTGGATAGGAGACCGTGCGATCAACCGCGATTTACAAGCATGTCGGATATCCCGCTCGTCCAGATCAGAAGAATGGACGGACTTCAAATCACTTCCAATTTTTTAGCTTGACCTTTCAATACACAGAAATATCGGTTGGCCGTCCTGAAAAATCTTGTGTACCCAGCCTTTAGATACGATTTCACACCTGACGAATGCCCCCCGAGCTCAAGGCACATGGGCAACGAACAGCCATTTTGGACGATAATCGCACATGTGTATGCGTTTGGTCAGGCATTGTTCATAGATCTGCCATGGCGATTATTGTCCGAATCGGCTGTTCGCCATGCATATGCACACACTTGGGGGTCATTCGTCAGGTGTGAAATTGCACGTGTGTACAAGCCATTACACGACTAGGCTGTGTTCCCTAGACCTAATGATCCTGTAAACCAATATCCACAGTGTGAAAGAATACAGACATGACTTTCCCAGAGCAAATCATTGTCACGGTTTTCAATGGAATAGGATCGACCTATTTATACAAAGTCACGTTATTTCCCTTGAGGTTAAGAAGTGAGGAACGAGGTTGGTGATGAAATAAATTCTTAAAGGGAACTAGGAAGATGAAATAGTTATATTATAGTTATAGTTTATATAACAGTAACATAGTAGTGGAGGCTGAATAACAACATATGTCCATCTAGTTCAGGCATGTCAAACTTGTGGACCTCTGGAAGACTGAAGGGTCACAAGTTTGTCTTCCCTAATTTAGTTCTTTACTTTCTTACCCAACGTTAGTTCTTTACTTTCTTACTCTCGCTGCTAGAGAGGAGCTTCCAGCTACCATGGGATTCCTGGAATGATGTCTAAGGAACAGGTAAAGTGTGGTCAAGCTGAAACCAGGAACATCACAATCTTTGGGAAGGTAGAAGGTGTCAACATTGTCCAAACTGCCATTCATAAAATTCTGTGAGGTTCTCATTGATTATGAGCAAAGCGACCAAGGCCACAGATGGGAAACCATTTTACTCCCTGATCAGAACTTCTTGTAGGCCAGTCTAGTATGTTTTACATACTGTAAGACAATACATAATTGTGTTATAATGTTCCCTTCTTTAATGAAGGTTCCTAGTCCACTTTGAGTTGGTATTATGCATAGTGTGCAGCTTCTTCCATTTCTTCACCAGACTGGCGGATGGTAACGTGCTACTGTATCATCATAATGAATGAAACCTGGTCCGATCATCCGCGTCTGGTACCTCCTGCATTTTTTTAAGGCTCCCCACCTAATCGATCATTTACACAATTTCCGTAGAAGTATTTTCCTAGAATTTGATGCCCATATTTTTAGACAATTTAAAGGAGAACTATAATACGTAAGAAGTTTTTTTTTTTTGTATTAAAATTTTTTTAAATAAAAAGTACCTGGAGCAGGGAGGTAGGATTGGTATTTTCTACCTCTTAATACAATTTCTGTGAGTAGAACCAACATGAAAAAAACTGCTTGTGCCAGGCTTCTCCAGTGCTTCAGCACTATCTTTAATAAAGGAAAGTTCAGGACACTAACCTAGCAGATGAAAACTGTTAGCTAATATGCTAGCGCTCTTCAACAAAATGATATTGGGAGGTAGGAATAATCAATCCTACCTTCCTGCTCCAAGTACTTATTATTACAATTTAATTTTTACAGTATAGCTGTCCTTGCTTGGCTTAAGGACTGCGCATTGTTGGCATTTTACAGTCCTAGTGTCCCTGGACCTTGGTGATTGTCCTGTGGTCCAATGTTTGGGGGTTAGCAATATGCCTTGAATGAAGCTGATACAAGGGAAAAGATAACATTCAGTAATGATTATGGAAATGATTGGAGTGGAATAGATTTGCGTATCTAACAGATCTAGCATCATGTTTATTTGAAAGGGGAAGTCTAAGCCCTGTAATGTCCCTCCAAAGTCCAAAATATTGGCCACCAGGAGCCTAGCAGAGGGGGAAATTGTTGCCGCCTCTGAGGCTTCCTCTGGGAGGTTTGTGGCATGCTCTAAGCAGCCCTCCCCCCCTCCCTCTCCTCTCCCTCCCATTTTGGTCTCCCTCCCCCTAGCATTAAAGCCTTTTAATATGTGGTAGGGCTTGCTCCCACAGCCCCAACCACATTAATTTTATTTGCAGAAACTCCCCCAATCTCTACTTACCTTCCCTCTATCCTCTGCTGTTCTGAACTGCTGGCAGCTGCGTCTGTGATTGGCTGCCTCTCAACCAATCACAGACGCGGCTGCCGGTCCCGCCCCCTGCTTGCAGTTCCATGCAAGCAGAGGGCCCGGCAGTGCGGCGGAGGATAGAGGGAAGTAATGATCGGGGGAGTTTCTGCAAATAAGATTAATTCAGTTGGGGCTGGGGGAGCCCTACCACATATCAAAAGTTTATTTAAAGGGTGGACATGCCCTTTAAGGTAATTTAGGCTAGAACAGCCGCTAATTGGAACATAGGGTGGGTGCTTAGTTGGTTAAACAGTATTAGAGCTAGGCCACAGTTGCGCAGTTTTAATGCGTTTGCGCGAATGCGATTTTTTTCCAAACATTGCAGAAACGCACAGTTTCTGTTGCGATGAGATTGCGCAGCCATTTACAAGTCGCAAACGCAGGCGATCTGCATTTTTATGCACAATCGCATGCGTTTCCCTATCTCTAAAGAAAAAGGCGCAAGTGCAAATGCATCAGAATCGCACCGGAATCGCACACACAATCGCATGTGATTACATGTGCGGCGCAGTGTGGCCGTGCCCTTATAAACAACATGTTTGTGGATGCACCCACTTTTTTCAGCGAGTTTTTAGGGTTTACAGCCATTCATATTCGTTCCTGGGACAGTAAGGAAATTCTATTATCCATATATCATAGCATTGCTATTTCTACAGATTGCTATATGGTGGTTATAGTGTGAATAAACTTTAGTGTATATGATTGGGTTTGTGGTTGGCTAGACTCAATTTTCTTGGTAGGTCAAGTAATGATTCCCCACACCACAGTGAGTCATGTGTTCAAGTACTGAAAGCTGGAGAGTTAAGGTTCGTACACACGTGTGATGGCGGGTCCCGAGCCGCGACCCACGATGTGTATGAACGTTCGTTTCGGCTGATAAAGGGCCTACACACGGGCCGATCATCGGCCGAAACGAACATTCATACACATTGTGCGTTGCGGGTCGGGACCCGCCATCACACGTGTGTACGAACCTTTAGTCCCAAGGAAGCAAGCGAAAGAGCAGCAGGGACTTCCATCTTATAAAAGGCAGGTACTGATATAAAGACAAAGTTTAATAATTACGTCTCCTAAGAAGGTAAAAAGTTACTAAGGTAAAAAAGATTAAACCCAGCAGAATAAAGTAAACCGTGACGTGGTGACTGGGCTTAAAATAATTTGGCCAAGTTATTGAACTAATTGCTTTAATATATCCAGAGAGAAGGGCACGGTTTTTAAGACGCAATACAATGGTAAAGTAAAATATAAGCAAATTAATTGTGAACTAGGCTTCTAATTTGTATGTATTGAATTAATTTGGTCTCTAGTTGCACTCTGCGTGGATGTATACTATCCCATTTCTATATATATATATTGCTCTGCGTGGATGTATACTATCCCATTTCTATATATATATTGCTCTGCGTGGATGTATACTATCCCATTTCTATATATATATTGCTCTGCGTGGATGTATACTATCCCATTTCTATATTTATTTAGTTGGGATATTGGTGGTTGAGTGCCACGTGGCACTTTGTCCCGTGTCATAGTAGGGCCTTTCCCTTTTTACCATTTTCTTATCTCCAGTTCTTACCATGAGTTCCTGCCCTGGAGTCTTGTGGTGTGTTACAATGAAAAGTTCTTCTTCTGCAACCAATAAGATGTTAGGTTTTCCCCATTATTGTCCCCCTCCCGATCACGCGTTTGCATGAGGCTTTCAGAATTGTCCCTTTAGTTTCCTTGCACTATTACAGCTTTAAATGTAACATTTATCAGGGTTAATATCATTTTTATCTAAATTGCGATATGACGAACGATACATTTGAAGGTTACCGAACGATACACTCAAGAGTTACCGAACGATACATTTGAGGGTTAACGAACGATACATTCAAGAGTTATCAAACGATACATTCGAGGGTTAACGAACGATACATTCGAGGGTTAACGAACTATACATTCGAGGGTTACCGAACAATACATTCAAGAGTTACCGAAATTGAACGATACATTCGAGGGTTACCGAACGATACATTCAAGAGTTACCGAACGATACATTCGAGGGTTACCGAAGGTTACTGAACGAACATTCAAGGGTTAACGAACGATACATTCGAGGGTTACCGAACGATACATTCAAGAGTTACCGAACGATACATTCAAGGGTTACCAAACGATACATTCGAGGGTTAATGAACGATACATTCGAGGGTTAACGAACAATACAATCGAGGGTTACCGAACGATACATTCAGAGTTACCGAACAATAAATTTGAGGGTTACCGAACGATACATTCAAGGGTTACCAATATTGACTGATACATTTGAGGGTTACCGAACGATACATTCAAGAGTTACCGAACGATACATTCGAGGGTTACTGAAGGTTACTAAACGAACATTCAAGGGTTAACGAACGATACATTCGAGGGTTACCGAACGATACATTCAAGAGTTAATGAACGATACATTCAAGGGTTACTGAACGAACATTCAAGGGTTACCGAACGATACATTCAAGGGTTACCGAAATTGAACGATACATTCGAGGGTTAACGAACAATACATTTAAGGGTTACCGAACGATACATTCAAGAGTTACCGAACGATACATTTGAGGGTTACCGAAATTGAACAATACATTCGAGGGTTACTGAACGAACATTCAAGGGTTACTTAATGAACTTCCGTAACGATTACCGAACGATACATTCGAGGGTTACGGAAATCGAAGGCTACATTCTAGGGTTACTGAAATCGAAGGCTACATCCGAGGGTTACTGAAATCGAAGGCTAGATTTGAGGGTTATGGAAATCGAAGGCTACATTCGAGGGTTACTGAAATCGAAGGCTAGATTTGAGGGTTATGGAAATCGAAGGATACATTCGAGGGTTACTGAAATCGAAGGCTACATTCGAGGGTAACTGAAATCGAAGGCTACATCCGAGGGTTACTGAAATCGAAGGCTAGATTTGAGGGTTACGGAAATCAAAGGCTACATTCGAGGGTTACGGAAATCGAAGGCTACATCTGAGGGTTACTGAAATCGAAGGCTAGATTTGATGGTTATGGAAATCGAAGGATACATTCGAGGGTTACTGAAATCAAAGGCTACATTCGAGGGTTACGGAAATCGAAGGCTACATCTGAGGGTTACTGAAATCGAAGGCTAGTTTGAGGTTATGGAAATCGAGGCTCACATTCGAGGGTTACTGAAATCGAAGGCTACACCGAGGGTTACTGAAATCGAAGGCTAGATTTGAGGTTATGGAAATCGAAGATACATTCGAGGGTTACTGAAATCGAAGGCTACATTCGAGGGTAACTGAAATCGAGGCTACATCCGAGGGTTACTGAAATCGAAGGCTAGATTTGAGGGTTACGGAAATCAAAGGCTACATGTCGAGGTTACGGAAATCGAAGGCTACATCTGAGGGTTACTGAAATCGAAGGCTAGATTTGATGGTTATGGAAATCGAAGGATACTTCGAGGGTTTACGGAAATCAAGGCTACATTCGAGGGTACGGAAATCGAAGGCTACATCTGAGGGTTACTGAAATCGAAGGCTAGATTTGATGGTTATGGAAATCGAAGGCTACATTCGAGGGTTACTGAAATCGAAGGCTACATCCGAGGGTTACTGAAATCGAAGGCTAGATTTGAGGGTTACGGAAATCGAAGGTTACATTCGAGGGTTACGGAAGTCGAAGGCTACATTCAGGGTTCTGAAATCGAAGGCTACTTCGGGGTTACTGAAATCGAAGGATACATTCAAGGGTTACGGAAATCGAAGCTACATTCGAGGGTACTGAAATCGAAGGATACATTCAAGGGTTACGGAAATCGAAGGCTCATTCGAGGGTTACGAAATCTAAGGCTACATTCGAGGGTTACTGAAATCGAAGGCTACATTCGAGGTTACTGAAATCTAAGGCTACATTCGAGGGTTACTGAAATCGAGTACATTCGAGGGTTATGAAATCGAAGGTACATTCGAGGGTTACTGAAATCGAAGGCTACATTCGAGGGTCTACTGAAATCGAAGGCTACATTCGAGGGTTACGGAAATGAAGGCTACATTCAGAGGTTTACTGAAATCGAGGCTACATTCGAGGGTTACTGAAATCGAAGGCTACATTCAAGGGTTACGGAAATGGAAGGCTACATTCAAGGGTTACTGAAATCGAAGGCTACATTCGAGGGTTACGGAAATCGAAGGCTACATTCAAGGGTTACCATTTTGAGAATTCAATAATTATAAGTCCAAGTTTAGTTCAAGTTTGTCTGAACTCATAAAGTTCATCCCGATCTCGGTTTCGGGTCCATCACTAGATACTGATTGAACATTTCCTACAATAGACTGATATCATGAAAGTGTAACTACACGTGAGTTTGTGCTCTTCCCAGTGACTGGAACAAGTGTCTTTCCCACCTTGTAAAATCCGTATTTATTCATTTATATCATGCAAAAAAAGTCCTATATTGCACAGTTGTTCAGCTTTATTTACACATTTTTTTATTGCAGGTTGTTGCAGTCGCACTATTGTTACACAAGGCCACAGTCTGTAGGTAATGTGTTGTGTTATATGTTGTGGAAAGCTAAAAGGAGGCTGAAAGTTGAAACCAGAAAGTCAAGTATATTTTATTGTCTGTAAAGTTATCTATGGAGCAACATTCTACAACCTGTTCCAAATCCATGAAATATCATGTAACGTTTTACTGAAATGTATACAATTTCCTTTAGGTGTAGAAGCAATTGTATATATACAATTACTAATGGAAATTGTATATGATAATTACTAGGAGGCACCAAGGTTAATTACCTGTTAGTATTATATTATATATATATATATATATATATATATATATATATATATATACTATATATATATATCTACTATACTATATATATATATATATCGTCTTATAATCGGGTCACCACAATTTACAGGGTAGAAGGAGACCGGAGACCCATAGCAAAGGAGCAAATGTGGCTCTGGTACAGTCATTACTCACTCATTGCTGTCATTTCTGTAGCTTACCAGTAAATTGCATCTGCAAATGGAAAGCAGTCAGGACCAGAGCAGGTAGGCGTGGGCACATGGGTGTGAGCATGTGAGCTCGTTGCAACGCCCCTCCTCTCACCACCCGGACAAATGAAGGAGCAAGTAAGGAGCTCTGACTCTCCTGTCAGAGTGCTGGTAGGTGGGGGGCTTATAGGTGGGCAGGAGCATTTTTTCTTGTTGGAACCTTGCCACTCCAGATGTTTAAAGCTTGCTGGGAGGTGTAGTTTCCAAACTTTTGGAGTGCCAAGGAATTGGGGGTTAATGGATTTGGCATATTATATTGGCACCATAAGTTCTTATACTATTGTATGGGAATTCTGCTGTAATTATACAATGTCCCATTTAAAGGGTAACTAAAGGTTAAAAACAATACTAAATCAGAAGGCAGTAGTGTCATAATTTCTACTTGCGGCTTATACTCAAGTCAATTAGTTTTACTCATTGTAGGTAAAAAATGGACCTCAGTTTATACTTCCGGTCGGCTTATATTCGAGTATATACAGTTTCTGACAAGTCTTGTCGCTTGTGTACAATAGACCTAAAGTGTCGCTTAACAATAATTCTAATGCGATTTTGTTTCAAAAAATGGTTCATTTTACCCCAAACAGCTTTTGCATAATGTTTTCATGCAAATGAAACTAACAAAAAGTATTCTAATATTCAAGCTTGGTAAAGCCCATCCAGTCAATTTGTGCAAAGACAAAGTGTTTGTCGTCTTGTCATATGGGCTTCACCTGTGACTAATAATGATCAATAGGTGTGAGGTGTGTATAAAAAGAACCCCAGTACACTAGACCAATCCACTGCTGATGTGCGCGCACACCTTCAATGTCTCTTAAGCGTCAAGTTCAGAGGATAAATAAAAGATTTGAAGAGACTGGAGAAGTTTTTGACAAGTCCAGGTCAGGCTACCCGCAAGACAACTGCACCAGAGGACCGTTTGTTGGCTCGGAAATCCAAGACAAGCCCATTTTCAACTGCAAGCAGAGCTCCTGGAGACCTGGTCACCTGAAATCCCGTGTCAACCAGAACAGTTTGTCAGATTCTCTCTCGTAATGGCCTCCATGATAGAATCAGTGCCCATAAGCCAGCACTAAACAAAAGACAATTGAAAAACCGTGTGGGATTTGCCAAGTCCCACAGTCTGCTAAAAGGATGGACGCTGGAAAAGTGGCAGAAGGTGGATTTTTCAGATGAATCTTCTGTTGAATTACACCACAGTCGCCGCAAATATTGCAGGAGACCTACTGGAACCCGCATGGAGCCAAGATTTACCCAGAAAACAGTGACGTTTGGGGAGACAAATCATGGTCTGGGGTTACATCCAGTATGGGGGTGTGAAGGGATCTGCCGGGTGGAAGGCAACATCAATAGTGTAAATACCAAGAAACCTTAGCTACCTCATATATTCCCAACCATTAAAAAGGCCAAATTCTGCAGAAGGATGGTGCTCCATCACATACTCCATCTCCACATCAAAGTTCCTTAAGGCGAAGAAGATCAGATGCTCCATGATTGCCAGCCCAGTCACTGACATGAACATCATTGAGCATATGTGGGGTAGGATGAAAGAGGAAGCATGAAGACGAAAAGAATATTGATGAACTCTGGGAGGCACCAGACTGTTTTCTAGGCTATTCCTGATGATTTCATCAATAATTGTATGAATCCTTACCATCCGCATGGAGTTGTCCTTCAAGCTCATGGAAGTCATACAAGATATTAAATTTGGATCTCACAGTACCACTACTTAATTGCTGACATATTTTTGGATTGGCTGTTAAGATGAATGCATTTTCTGTATAGGCGACGACACTTTTGTCTTGTGACATTTGGACCTTTCTGTCTGTTGTAATGATAAATCTTTTTTTCAGTGAAACTATTTTTTACCAGTACATTAATATTAATTTGGGAGGGCTTTAGCTTTTCATATTGAGCTCTTTCTAACACCAATTGGTCAATTAAAATCAGGTTAATAGCAGGAGTTTACTGCAAAAATACACAGGCGACAAGTCTTTTGTCTGAAACTGTATGGTATTCCAAAAATGAGCTGGCCATCACATTTTACTGCATTAAAGTAAAAGTTCAGTGAAAAATATAATTAATTTTGAAATTCTTCGTATTATGCATACTAGTTATTATATATATCCTGTTCCGTTTTGAAAAATGCTGTCCCATTCCCTGCTGTTGACATTTCAGCCCTGTGAGCTGACATTTCAGGTTCTGTAACAGTCCTTCTTCTTCCCAGAATGCACTCTACCTTGGAATGTTCCTAACAGTAATTTCTACTGATTGGCTGGGGAGGGTCACACAGCTCATATCCTCTACTGAGCAACTACATCAACCCAGCGCTGGTACAGGGATAAGACCATAAAGCGTCCCTCTATTAGGGGTCCTGCACAGGATTCGGTATTTGTGATGCATTTATTTATCCAACAAAGTGTTGAATGGGTCAGGGTAGGCCATAGGATAGAAACTACTGCCTCTTTTTTCTAAGTATATGTAATTTGTACTGAACTTATAGTTTAAAAGAAATAAGTAAACCCAGCAAGATGTGATCAATGCGCGAAATAAAACTTTCTTTTTGTCCTTGTAATTTTTAGATGAAAAATATTCTTAATGATATTTAGACTGGAGTGGGTGCCAGAAGTCTCCCTTATGTGAATAATCCATTGTTGCCTTGGGATGATACGCAATGCTGGAATCTCCTTGAAGTCAGAAAAGGGGTAAAAGCTGGTGATTTGTATTTAATCCCAAACAGTTGGGTTTCAATGAAAGGACCAGTTTTTTTCTACCTTCAAAACAAGCCATCAACCACCTCTCTAAATGCTCCACAGCCCAAGATATTAAAGAAATGATTAACCCGAAGTTATGGGTGGAGCAGACATGGAAATTCCGCGGCTTCTCCTGCCCACAGTGCCACCGGCGAGCACAGCCTCAGGTTACCTCAGTTGTGAGGGAGACAGGAAGTCCACTCATCCCTTTGCTGGTGAAGTACTGCCAGCGCAGAGGAAGGTAAGAGACTCTACAGCCTTCTTCTCACTCTGCCTGAAAAGGCTGTAATTTCACAGAGTTGTCCCCCCCGAGGGGTGTCAGCGTGGCCACAGACCTGTGACCAGATGGAGGCTTAGGAACCGCACGTGGGGTGGGGCCACGACACCTGCAAGGGGGGCCAGGGAAAGGAGACCTTGAGTGGACAGCGCCACGGGGGCTGTAAGGGAATGGGCCATGGGGGGCCTGCAACTGGAGAGACCATGGGTCCATAAGTGGGAGGGACAAGCGGGACAGGAAAGAGGAGTTGCAGCGGGCCTGTTATGCTGCGGCCAGATCACACACAAAAATGTAAATATCTTTTAAAACTATTTAAAATAAACAATGAAATACATTGCAAAAATTCCGGGAAGAGAATTCCTATCAAATTACCCCTAATGTCAATTTTTGGGCCACAGTTCCTTTAACCACAATCGGACCAACTGTGGTGTAGTGATAGGGTATGGCCAGCCTAATCTTTATGACCTCTGTGTCTCTACTACGTTTTATTAATTACTAAACCTGGAGGTTAACAGCCTAGAGCCATCAATTGCCCAATGCTTTGTAAAAACTCGTCAGGTCCGAGTCGTCCAACCTCGTTCCCCCATTAATCTGAGCAGGCTCCGCGTAGGACTCCTCTGACACCATGACTTTGATGGAACATTGTGAAGCTCTAGAGAACTGGGAAAAAAAATAGGTTATTTTTGTTCTTAAGCTGAAAACACAAGGCGTATTCAATTAAAAGTTGAATGAGTGCTAATTTGCCCCAACCAGATCAGAGATTATTAACCTTTGAATCTGACATATGATTGGCTGGGGCAATAGTAGCACCATTTGTAACGAAAAGCATTTAATGAATACAAATAGTATTGCTTTGTATTGAGCCTGAATCCACTAAAAACAAGCCGTAACCATTCAGGACTACTTCATGTACGGCAGGCACAGTGTTACAAACCTGTGCCTCTCGCTGGAGATTATTCCAAAAATGATACGTAATCACTTCTATGGCTAAGGTAAGAATTTCTTACTCACCCCTTGCCCCTGTGGTCCGGGTGTGCATGCCCGAACCTTCGCTGGTTCCAATCAACACGTGTCAGCTATGGAGAAGAGTGCGGCGCACACGGGAATTCCCTGAGTCAGTGCTCAGTCTAGGTAAAACTTATAAACTTCATTACGGGCGCCTTACGCCATATAAACAAACATGTAAAAACGCAACACGCTTAGCGTTTCGAGCCGACAAGAGGCTCTTACTCAAGGCTGAAGAACTGAAAGTACCAATATGGCAATACTACACCCAATATCACAGCAGATTTCATATTATTCCTAAAAGAAACAATCCCTGTCGATGTGCACCATAAACCTATCCGCCTCTCCAGGTGCTGGGATATGAAATCAAGGAACGAATGATGTATAATTAACTAAAAAATATGTTCTGATAACGTTATATACGATGGGGGTTAACGTTAATGGAAAACTAAGAATAAAATGAATTTATTGTCCCTTTGGATAAAATCCTACAGGGAGTTATTGCTTTATAAATTCACTCTTCAACCTGGAACCTTTCCTACTTATCACCCAATCAAAAACAATGGGAACACAATCCACAGGAAGATTTCCTTTGCCGGCCAATGTGGGGTAGACACTTAGACTGGTCCAAAGTGGGGATTGGTAAAGTGATAAATTCCTATAAAAACACATATTGTCCTGAATATATCATCCAGAAACCACAGATTCAAAACAATTTCACGGAGATTTCAATAAAAGTTCAATGTGCTCTCAATGCAAGAAACAAAAAGTTCTTTTTTTTTTTAGTTAAAAATGGTGCTCATTTTGGCCCAACAATCAGATGTTAGCTTTCAAATGTTAAATAACATCTGGATTGCTTTGGGCAAAATGAGCACCATTTTTAACTAAAAGTAACTTTTTTTCTTGAATGAGACACCAGTAACTAGAATATGTAAACAAGAGGGGGGGATCTTCCTGACTCTAAACAGCAATCAGAAAGTATCCCTTAATCAACCAGAATCTACAGATATGTATGATACCAGAATTTCAAATATTAATATAGTATCCTGTACCAAACCAGAAAACTACAGAATATGTAGTGGTACCAGTAATTCTCAAGTACTATATATCCCTGTACCAACAGATAACTACAGAATATGTATTGATACCAGTACATTCTCAATATTATATAGTATCCCCTGTACCCAACCAGAAACTACAGACTATGTAGTGTTATACCAGTAATTCTCAATATATATAGTATCCTGTACCAACCAGAACTACAGCATATGTATTGATACCAGTAATTCTAATATTATATAGTATCCCCTGTACCAACCAGAACCTACAGTATATGTATTAATAAACCAGTAATTCTCAATATTAATAGTATGCCCTGTACACACCAAATACAGTAGTAATGTATTAATACAGTAATTCTCAATATTATATGTATCCATGGTACCAACCAGAAATACAGTATATGTATAATACCAGTAGATTCTCAATAATTATATATATCCTGTACCAACCAGAAATACAGTATATGTATAATACCATAATTCTCAATATATTAGTGATCCCCTTGGTACCAGCCAGAACTCAGTATTGTTAGCAATGTCACAAATAAAATTTAACCCTTACGGCCTCAATATTTAAAATCCTTACCTAGTATTCTTCCTTGTCCAAAATGTCCGACTAGCTCACGTCATATTGTTTAATGACGCAGTGAGTCTCATACTGGTACGACTTCCCTACAACCACTTCAAAGGTTGAGCTGCTCATGTACAGCCCTCCCTGTCTATCTGCACTGCATTCAAGCCATACGATTCCGCTTATATTAGGCCTTCCGACTACTTCCTCACATGTCCCTTTTGTATATGGCCTCCAAGCAGATGCACTGCTACTGCCAAAGAGGGCTATGAAGCCTTAAAGAGGAGGATTTAATATATTATCGGTGGGCTGGGAGCATGTGACCAATTCAAAATTATTTTCGTGGCACTCCTTTATACCAGAATTCTCATAGTCTACTTAGTCTGTACCGAAAGATCAATATGTATTGCTACCAGCTAATTGCTATATTACTAAGTCCCCAATCTTCCTTGTTACTAACCAGAGTTATTATAGTATGGTGCAAGCGAGTTTAATCTAAATCTCAGTAATTCCTCAACATTGATATGTTATCCCTTTTTTTTAACCAAGCCCAGACTACATATTGTATATAAAATTCTCACACTAGCATCCCTGTACAGAGACCAGAAATCTACATGTATAGTATTAGTATACCAGTATATTCTCTATGTCAATCCTGAGACATAAACGTCTTCTAATGTAACAGCCCTTGTCTATCTGTAGTCAGCCCAATCTGTTATTGTTGCTGCTTCTGACTCCTTCCATTTCCAAATTCCTTTTGTATTGTAGACCTCCTGGACCAAAATCATGTATTGACGCCATATATTTGAAGGCTACATACCAGAAATGGAACTTGTAAAAGAGAGGGGATATTCTCTTTGACATTTCTTTTAGACTATTGCATACTGTTGTCCTATCAGTGCACCTACTTAACTCCAGACCAAATCTTACGATACTTACACGGTTTTTAGGGTGGGGCATGGAGTTTAATCTAATAATTCATAAACATAATGTTAACCATGTTTGCAAAAGCGTATTTGTATAAGACTTAGGGATAGCTATTTATTGTTAATGATTCCCATATGAAGGATAAAACAGTGTGTAGTGTGGTTTACTTATTTCAATTTCTTGTGCCTCCCTGAAGACTTTATTTTGGGAGCCATATATTATGTCATTCATCACCAGGCTAAATAATTGGAAGGCATAATGTCCAGGTATAATTGTTACATTTTATAAACATTGGTAATCATATATGTCCTGTTTTCATGAATTATCCTTTTATCCCTGTCTTCAATTGCCTTTTAAGTTATTCCACTATTCTGCAGATTACGTGTTCTGTTTGTTTTTGCAGTAAGTCACAGGTGATGGACACAAACAAACTTCAAAGTTGAACTTGCCTTTTTTAAAATAGTAATTGTCCATCGGATATCCTTGTCTTCTATAACCAATATAGAAATTTAGGTTAAAATACCTTCCCCCTCACTTATAAACCCAAAAGATGCTATTTCAACAACCACCATTTATAATCAAAGAATTTCTTGTACAGTAAGGGCTAGTCTGATTGGTGCGTTTCTCACGTCCTTATTGTCAGCATTTTGCAATCTGTTAGTTGGAGGATGAGGTATCAACAATGTTCCATTTTCTGAGCCGCATACGAGCTCACATTTTTTTGTGAATCATATGCTCTGTTCCTGACTACTGTCCGATAGAGGTTTATGTCCACAGCCTTATAACAAATCAAACATGTAGTTCTCTGTTCAGTAGATAAAAAGGGACCCCCCCCCAACTCTGCTTTTGGTCGGACAGCTCAGGTGGTGCTTTAATAGGGGGGGAAGGAAAGGAAAAGTTTGGGCATATTTAAAAAGGCCCGTTAATAACGGGCAAAAATACCGCCACACATTGCAATGGCATATTAATTAAAGCGACGAGCTACATCGCAGTCAACAAAGCATTACCGTGCGATGGTTGGGGCGTAATTTGAACTCCCTTCGTATCAATACTGTATCGTATGCTCAATGCGCTACGTACAGACTGCGCAAAGGAGTTAAATCCCAACTCTCTATCCGAAGGGCCCTACAAGCCGGGGAGGGGGGTCCCGGTTTCAGGCTGTTGCTGGCGGGCACTGTCCCCTAAGTCCCAAACAGCTTCACCTCAGGGCCACAAGGGCACTTCTCAGTGAAGCAAGGGCCCTGGGTAGGGCCGGGGGAGGGGGGTTCCGTGTCGAGCGTGGAACCACTTAGTAGCCCCAAAGTCTCGTGTCAGAAACCGCTCTGGCGGATCTCCGGCCATTTAAAAGGGCAGAATTAACGCCGTGGCATCAGTACCGCTGCTTTATAAATAGAAGCGAGCGGTACTGATGCCATCGTTAGACGATTCACGGCAGGGTTCATAAATCACAAAAACGGTCGGGAAACTCGGCCGCAAAAAGTTAACACCCGTATGTAAATATGCCCCTTAATCCTTATACTTTTTTTTTTTTTCATTATTAAAAACCCATAAAGCAATAAAGTGGTAAACCACATAACGTATACCTGATATATTTAACAAAAGATACTTCAATACAGTTACTACAGTAAACAAGAAAAATACAAGCGGAACATTACATTGAGTATTCCTGGCAGCCATCTCAGTGTTATGTAGGTCATGTGATTTCGTATATAGGTGCAGTATATAATACCAGCACGAGTCAGTTGTTCTGCAGGTGAGCAGTTCCTGTAATGCAGGAGGGAAGGATGTTCGCATTTTTATAATTTCTAGCGTTATTTGTTAAGTCCGCACACACGGTAAGATTCGTACCGGCCAAGGTTTGCACATAGCCGCGACTTCCGCTTGTTCAATCACTGTCGTCATCATCGAAAAGTAGCCGGGTTTGACAGTTACCGGGACCAATGTGTGGATAGGAGAACCGTGCGATCAACCGCGATTTACAAGCAATTCGGATATCCCGCTCGTCCAGATCAGAGAATGGGACGCGACTTCAAACACTTCCAATGTTTTAGCTGCACACTTTCAATACACAGAAATATCGGTTGGCCGTCCTGAAAAATCTTGTTACCCAGCCTTAGATACGAATTTCACACCTGCGAATGACCCCCGAGCTCAAGGCACTGGCACGAACAGCCATTTGGACGATAATCGCACATGTGTGCGTTTGGTCAGGCAGCTTGTTCATAGGATCTGGCAGGCGAGTATTGTCCGGAACGGGCTGTCGCCATGCATATGCACACACACTGGGGGTCATTCGTCAGGTGGTAATGCACGTGTGTACAAGCCATTACACGACTAGGCGTTGTTTCCCCCTAGACCTAAGATCTGTACACCAATATCCACAGTGTGAAATACAATACAAACTGACTTTCCCGCAGGCAATACATTGTCATCGGTTTTCAAGGAATAGGATCGACCATTATACAAGTCACGTTATTTCCTTGAGGTTAAGAAGTGAGGAACGAGGGTTGCTGATGAAATAATATTCTTAAAAAGGGAACTAGGAGAGAAAAGTTATTATAGTTTTTATAGTTTAATAACGATACATAGTATGGGGCTAAATAACAACAAATATGTCCCATCTGTTCAGGCATGTCAAATTGTGGACCTCGGAAACTGAAGGGTCCACAAGTTGTCTTCCCTAAATTTAGTTCTTTACTTCTCTTACACCCAACGTAGTTCTTTACTTTCTTACCTACTCGCTGCTAGAGAGAGCTTCCAGCTACCATGGGATTCCTGGGAATGATGTCTAGGACAGGTAAGTGTTGGTCAGCTGTGAAAACCAGGAACATCACAATCTTTGGAAATGAGCAGGTGCAACATTGTCCAAACTGCCCTTCATAAAATTCCTGTGAGGTTCTCATTGATTATGAGCAAAGGACACCAGGCCCAAGATGGGAACCATTTTACTACCCTGATCAAACTTCTTGTAGGCCAGTCTTAGTATTTTACACTACTGTAAAGACCATACATAATTGTGGTTATAATGTCCCTTCTTAATGAAGGTTCCTATCCACTTTGAGTTGGTATTATGCATAGTGTAGATCTCTTCCATTCTGGCACCAGACTGGCGATGGTTAACGTTGTACTGTAATCATCATAATGAATGAAACCTGGTCGCATTTTCCAATTCCGCGTCTGGTTACACCTCCTGCATTTTTTTTTAAGGCTCCCCACACCTAATCGTCAATTACACAATTTCCGTGAAGTATTTTCCTAGAATTTGATCCATATTTTTAGACAATTTAAAGGAGAACTATAATACCGTAAGAGTTTTTTTTTTTTTGTATTAAAAATTTTTTAAATCAAAAATACACTGGAGCAGGGAGCGGTTGGATTTTCTCCTCTTAATACCATTTCTGTGAGAGAACCAACATGAAAAAAACTGCTTGTGCCAGGGGCTTCTCCAGTGCTTCAGCACTATCTTTAATAAAGGAAGCAAGTTCAGGCACTAACCTAGCAGATGAAAACTGTTAGCTAATATGTAGCTGCTCTTCAAACAAAATGATATTGGGAGGTAGGAATAATATCAACTCCTTCCTGCTCCAAGTTACTTATTATTACAATTTATTGTTACAGTATAGCTGTCCATTGCTTGGCTTAAGGACCTGGCATTGTTGGCATTTACAGTCCTAGTTTGGTCCCGGACCTTGGGTGATTGTCCTGTGGTCCAATGTTTGGGGGTAGCAATATGCCTTGAATGAAGCTGATACAAGGGAAAAGATAAAATTCAGTAATGATTATGGAAATGATTGGAGGGAATAGATGTGCGTATCTACAGATCTAGCATCTGTTATTGAAAGGGGAAGTCTAAGCCTGTAGTCCCTCAAAGTCCAAAATAATTGGCCACCAGGGAGCCTAGCAGAGGGGCGAAAATTGTTGCCGCATAGGGCTGCCTCTGGGGGTTTGTGCATGATCTAAGCAGGCCCCCCCCCTCCCTCTCATCCTCTTCCCTTCACCATTTGGTCTCGTCCCCCAGCATTTAAAGCCTTGTAATATGTGGTAGGGCTTGCGCCCACAGCCCCAACACAAATTAATTTTATGTTTGCAGAAACTCACACCAATCTCTACTTACCTTCCCTCTATCCTCTGCTGTCTGAAACTGCTGGCAGCTGGTCTGTGATTGCGTGCCCTCAACCAATCACAGACGCGGCTGCAGGTCCCGCCCCCTGCTTGCAGTTACATGCAAGCAGAGGCCCGGGCCGTGCGGCGGAGGATAGAGGGAAGTAATGATCGGGGGAGGGTTCTGCAAATAGGATTAATTCGTGGGTGGGGGAGCCCTACCACATACTCAAAAAGTTATTTAAAGGGTGGCACATTGCCCTTTAAGGTAATTTAGGCTAGAACAGCCGCTACTTGCAACATAGGGTGGGTGCTTAGTTGGTTAAACAGAGTAGAGCTAGGCCACAGTTGCGCAGTTTAATGCGATTTGCGCGAAATGCGATTTTTTTCCAAAACATTGCAGAAAGAAAACGCACAGTTTCTGTTGCGATGAAGATTGCGCAGCCATTACAAGTCGCAAAAACGCAGGAGATCTGCATTTTATGCACAATAGCATGCGTTTACCTATCTCTAAAGAAAAAGGCGCAAGGCAAGAAGTGCAAATGCATCAGAATCGCACAGGAATCGCACCCACAATGCATGGGAGTAACATGTGCGGCGCCAAGTGGGGCCGGGCCCTTATAAAAAAAAATGTTTGGAATGCAAAAAACCCCCCACTGTTTTTCAGCGATTTTTTAGGGATTACAGCCCTTATATTTCGTTCCGGGACAGTAAGGAAATTCTATATATCCCATATATCATAGCATTGCTATTTCTACGATTTCATATGGTGTTATATGTTGTGTAATTTTTTAATAAACTTTAGTGTATATGATGGGTTTGTGGTTGGGCTAGACTAGACTCAAGTTCTGGTAAGTCAAGTAATGATTCCCCACCCACAGTGAGTCATGTGTCAAGTACTGAAGCTGGAGAGTTAAGGTCGTACACACGTGTGATGGCGGGTCCCGAGCCGCGACCCACGATGTGTATGAACGTTCGTTTCGGCTGATAAGGGCTCTACACACGGGCCGATCATCGGCGAAAGAACATCATACACATTGTGCGTGCGGGTCGGGGACCCGCCATCACACGTGGTACTAACCTTTAGTCCCCAAGGAAGCAAAGCGAAAGAGAGGCAGGGACTTCCATCTTATAAAAGGCAGGGTACGATATAAAGACAAAGTTAATGAATTCCGCTCCTAAGAAGGTAAAAAGTTTTTTACTAAGGTAAAAAAAAGATAAAACCAAGCAGAATAAAGTAAACGTGACGTGGGACTGGGCGTAAAATAATTTGGCCAAGTTAGTGAACTAAATTGCTTTATATATCCAGAGAGAAGGGCCGGTTTTTTTTAGACGCAATACAATGGTAAAGTAAAAATAAGCAAATTACCTGGTGAACTAGGCTTCTAATTGTAGTATTGAATTAATGGTCTCTAGTTGCAACTCTGGCGTGGGATTTATTCTATCCCATTTCTATATATATATATTGCTTGGGATGTATACTATCCCATTTCTAGATTATATATTGCTCTGCGTGGATGATACTATCCCATTCTATATATATATTGCTCTGCGTGGATGTTTACTTCCCATTTCTATATATATATGCTCTGTTGGATGTATAATATCCCTTTCTTATAGAGATTGCTCGTGTGGAGTATACTATCCATTTCTATATAGATATAGTGCTCTGTGTGGAGGGTTTATACTATCCATGTTTCTATATAGGATTGCTCGGCGTGGATGTATACTATCCCATTTCTATATAGATATTGCTCGTTGCGTGGATGTATACTATCATTTCTATATAGATATTGCTCTGCGTGGATGCTATACTATCCCCTTTATATATAGATATTGCTCTGGTGGATGATACTATCCAATTCTATATTAGATATTGGCTCTGCGTGGATGTATACTATACCATTTGTATATATGATATTGTCTTGCGTGGATGTATACTATCCCATTATATTTATTATATTGCTCTGCGTGGATGTATATACTATTCCCATTATAGAATATAATGCTCTGCGTTGGGATGTATCTATCCCATTTCTATATGATATTGCTCTGCGTGGATGTATTAATCCCATTTCTATATAGAGTATTGCTCTGCGTGGAATGTATACTATCCATTTCTATATTATATATTGCTCTGCGTGGATGATATACTATCCCCTTTCTATATAGATATTGCTCTGAGTGGATGTAGACTATCCCATTCTCTATATAGATATTGCTAATGTGTGGAGGTAGACTATCCCATTTCTATATATATATTGCTCTGCGTGGATGTATTGATGTATACTATCCCTTTCTATATATATATGCTCTGCTGGATGTTACTATCCCATTTTTAATATAGATATTTGCTCTGCGTGGAGCTGTATTACATCCCATTTTCTATATAGAATTGCTCTGAGTGGATGTATACTATCAATTTCTATATATATATTGCTTGAGTGGATGTTATACTATCCCCAAAATTTTTTTTTTCTAATTAAATAGATATTGCTCTGCGTGGATGTATACTATCCATTTCTATATAATATATTTGCTCTGCGTGGATGTATACTATCCATTTCTCATTATATATTATTGCTATGGTGGATGTATACTATCCATTTCTATATATATATTGCCCTGCGTGGATGGATACTATTCCCATTTCTATATATATATTGCCCTGCGTGGATGTATTACTATCCCATTTCTATATAGATATTGCTTCTGCGTGGATGTATAACTATCCCATTCTATATAGAATATTGCTCTGCGTGGAGGTATACTATCCCATTTCTTATATATATTGCTCTTCTGCGTGGATGTATACTATACCCATTGCTATATTAGATATGCTCGCGTGGATGATACTATCCCATTCTATATATATATTGCTCTGCGTGGATGATACTATCCCATTTCTATATATAAGAGTGCTCTGCGTGGATGTAGACTTCACCAGTTCTATTAAGTATTGCGCTGCGTGGATTGTATACTATCCCAGTTCTATAAGATATTGCTCTGTGGGATGTTATAATATCCCATTTTCTATATATATATTGCTCTGCGTGGATGTATACTATCCATTTCATATTACGTATATAGTGCTCTGCATGGATGTATACCTATCCCATTTCTATATATATATGCTCGGCGTGGAGTATACTCCCATTTTATGATACCGTATATATTGCTCTGCGTGGATGGTTATACTATCCCATTTTATATACCGTAGATTATTGATCTGCAGGGAGTATCTATACCCATTTCTATATACCGTTTATATATTGCTGCATGGATGTATTATACTATCCAATTATACCGTATATTATTGTCTGAATGGATGTTACAATCCCATTTCTAGATTACCGTATATATTGCTCTCGGGGATTTATACTATCCATTTATATATTACCATATATATTGCTCTGCGTGGATGTATGACTATCCCATTTCTATATACCGTATATATTGCTCTGCGTGGAGTATAAATCCCATTCTATATACCATATATATTGCTCTGGGCATGGATGTATACTATCCCATTTCTATATACCGTTATTATATTGCTCTGAGTGGATGTATACTATCCAATTTCTATATAGTTATTGCTCTGACGTGGATGTATACTATTCCCATTCTATTAGATTGCTCTGCGTGGGAGTATACTATCCCATTCTATATATATATTGCTCTGCGTGGATGTTACTATCCCATTCATATACCGTATATATGCTCTGTGGGATGTATACTATCCATTTCTATATATATATTGCTCCTGCGTGGATGATTATACTATCCATTTCTATTATACAGTATATATTGCGTCTGCGAGGATGTATACTATCCCATTTCTATATATAATATATTGATATGCGTGGATGTTATACTATCCATTTCTAAATATATATTGTGCGTGGATTGGATGTTACTTATCCCATTTCTTATATATATTGCTCTGCGTGGATGTATACTATCCAATGTCAATATACCGTTAATGCTCTGGTGGATGTATTACTACCATCTATATACCGGATATATTGCTCTGGTGGAATTTGTATACTATCCATTCTATTATATATATATTGCTCTGCGTGGAGTATTACATCTCCCATTTCTTTATATATATATGCTTGTTCCCCTACCATAGAAATTTATTAGTTGGGATCTTGGTGGTTGAGTGCCACGTGGAACTTTGGCCCGTGTCATAGTAGGGCCTTTCCCTTTTTAACATTCTATTCCATTCTTACCATGGAGTTCTGCCCTGGAGTATTGATGTGTGTTACAATGAAAAGTTCTTCTTCTGCAACCAATAAGATGTTAGGTTTCCATATTGTCCCCCTCCCGATCACGCGTTTGAATCGAGCTTTCAGAATGGTCCCTTTAGTTTTCCTTGCACTTTACAGCTTAAATGTACAGTTATCAGGTTAATATCATTTTATCTAATTGCGATATGAGCACAATCTAAAGGAAATCTGTTGGGAAGATGCCAGAGTTGTTTGTGTAAAATCTAAAACAATAGATTGTGCAGGAGATGGAGATGCCTTTGGTTAGCGAGATACTGTTCTGATTAAAGTACTAGAGGTTGGAAAATTTAAAACTGGTGAAGTCGTCAGTTATCTGCTGCAAACCTAACTGTATTTTACCAGTTATTACATGGATTTGTAACCATGTTCTATTCCATCTGGCAAAGTTATCTGGCATCCTCCCCTTATCTCACTAGGATTTAAGAAGATTTGAGCATGAGCAGTAAAGTAAAGGCAGCAGGGGCAAGAGCAGTCATCATGGGTTGTTTATCAACAGTCAAAGCCTTGATGACTGCATGGAGGAGGAGCCAGCGTATTCTGCCAGAATGGAGACAATAAATTATCTTTAAATATCTTAAATATATCCGGTTTAGTAGCAAGGAATTATGTGTTGAATAATGAGATGAAGCAGGAAAAACAAGTTTTTGTGTAAGGCTGGGACATGCCCTTTAACTGTATACCTCAATGTTTTGACCATTTAAAATCAGCTCCAACGTGGCAATGCAGGCGGGAAGGGGGTTGGGGTTATGAAAGTAGGGACTGGGCGTTTGGTGGAAATATTAAGGTTGGGGTTAGGCTGGATCAAGGCAGAGGTGGCACCAGCTTCCCTACAGTTCCACTCATGTTGCCATTATGGATCACCAGGTTTGGGAACCACTCATTTAAATAAGTTACATAGTTATTTTAGGTTGAAAAGATTATCAAATTTCAATGCAAGTACCAAAATAACAAACAGTCACCTATCCCCTATACGGACACATACACCTATAGATGCCATTCCCTATACGGACAACATTTTACACACCAATATATATGCCTATCCCATACGGACACATTACACCATATAGATGCCTATCCCATACGGGACACCAACACCCATATATATGCCGATCCCAATACGGACACCATACACCATATATATGCCTTATCCCCTACCGGACACCATAACCATATATATGCCTATCCCCATACGACAACATACAACAATATAGTATGCCTATCCCCACTACGGAAACCAATACACCCCCGGACATGACCGAAATGCCTTATCCACATACGGACACCATACACCATATAATGCCATCCATCGGACACCACACCATATATATGCCTCCCCATACGGACACCAATACACTATATATGCCTATCCCCTATACGACACCATACACCATATATATGCCGATCCCCATACGGACACCATACACCATATATATGCTATCCCCTATACCGACACCATTACACCATATATATGATTCTCCATACAGACACCATACAACCATATATATGCCTATCCCCATACGGACACCATACAACATATTATGCCTATCTCAGTTACAGGACACCATACCACCCTAGATATTGCCTATCAACATACGGACACAATACACCCTATATATGGCCTATCCCCTATACAGACACCATAACCATATTATATGCCTATCCCCATACGACACATACACCCCATATATATGCCTTATCCCATAAGGGAAACCATACAAACGATATATGCCTATCACCTATCCGGACACCATACACCAATATATATGCCGATCCAATACGGACACCATACAACCAATATATGCTATTCCCCATACGGACACATACACCCTATATAGCCTATCCAATACGGGACCCACCCATCCATATATATGCTATCCCCATACGGACACCATACACCAAGATATTGCCTATCCCATCGGACACCATACCACCATTATATGCCTATCCCCCTACGGACACCATACCACATATATATGACTATCCCATACGGACACCTACAACTTATATATGCCTATCCACATACGGACACCATACTACCATATAGATGCCTATCCCCATACGGGGACACCTTACACCATCTATATGCCTTCCCCATACGGACCACCATACACCATATAGATGCCTATCCCCATACGACAACATACACAATATATATGCCTATCCCCATACGGACACCATACACATATATATGACTTATCCCATACGGACCACCATACCACCATATTATGCTATCCCCATACGGACACCATACACCACTATTATATGCCTATCTCCATTACGGACACCATACACCATATATATGCCTGTCCCCATACGGAGGACACCATACACAATATATAGCCTGTCCCCATACGGACACCATACACCACTATATAGACGTCCCCATTAAGGACCACCATACACCATATATATGCCATCCCAATACGACACCATACAACCATATATATGCCTATCCCAATACGGACACCATACACCATAATATGCCTATCCCCCATACGGACAATCCCCCATACACAATATCTTATGCCAACACAGGACATGTCCATTGCAGCCTCGCACCCATGGAGCATTTTACTGTAACTTAGTTTAACCCTGGCTATTCTGTCTGTCCAAGATGGACATCCATGCGTCTTTGAACGACATCATTGCATCCCTTTAACACTTCACATCTTATTCGGCCTATGGACAAGGAAGATTATGACATTGAGACCATTCCAAAAGACAATTTTGTTTAAAGGGCAATCTGTGGTCTTGAAAACCAGTTATTAAAGTCAAATAAAAAGCCTGCGTCTTTCATTTAAAGAACTGAATCCAGATCTGCATGTTTAGGGCTGGGTACAACACTGCAGGGATTTGTTTTGTCCCATGTCAAAAGTACTGTCAGTACACAATAGTTCATTCAACCGATCGGCGGCACATAGGGCCGTGATTTACCGACACATCCGTTCAGAAAGAAGATTCGGACGGGCTGGACCGAGGTCAGTCGGACGGGCCGCCGCAACACCAGCAGAGAATGAAAAAGAGAAAGAAATCTCTGTGCTGCTAGTGGCCTGATAAGAAGTTAAGCCTGCCAATAGGTTGTGATCATTTTGAAAAGTCTTCCGTCCCTTATGTCTTAAGTCTTGCATGCAACCGGTGAGAATTGATGGCTGGATATGTTAAAACTCTGCTTCCAGTAGTGTGAGTGAAACATTGCCTGACCCTATGCTCACCCCTCCCTCAAGAGCAAGGCATGGCATTTTATTGCAGGCAGAGATTGGTCACATGACTACAAGATGGTGGTGATGAATGGTGAAAGCAGGAAAAGTTCTGCAAGTTACATTTGCCAAAAACTTTTCCGCGATATACATTCATGTTTTACATCGAAATGTGATTCAGGGTTTATTTTATACAGAAAGGTTTTTATTTTAACGCTATTCTTGTTCGGAGACCAAAAGGTGTCCTTTAAATGGTAACCTTTTGTGACTTAATAGACTTTCTCTATTCAATCTACATGTTTTAATTCATTAAAACTAATTTGTTTAAATGTTTATTTACCTCTGTACATTTGACAGATGGTTAATTCCCATTGCACTTTGAGGTGCATGTTTTTATGACAATCGGAATTTTTCACTTTGTTTCCTTGTAACTGTACCAATTCAGATTTGATCTTTTTTTTCACACATTGTATTCAGGAATTTAAATGTACAAGACTTCATTATGCAATGCGCTAAGACCGTTAAATTAGAATTGCATTAATATATTCCAGTACGATTTCACCGCCGACGCACGTCGCCAGCCAAATGCTGTTTTTGGCAATAATCACCACGTGTGTAGTGTTGGTCAGGCATTGGTTTGTTGATCCGTCATGGTGGATCATTGTAATACTCCCGACCATATGCAACCAACATGCGAGATTTATCGCCGAAAAACCGCCGTTCGTTGGGTGTGAAATATTATGTCGTGTACAAGCATTAAGCCAAGCTCATTCGGGTGCCAATCTCTTGCAATCAAGGACAGTGGGACCTATTAAAAAAGGAATTGTCCCAAAAAATCAGGACAATTTGGGATGGGGCAATTATTATATTATGGATTTATATAGCGCACCAACATCTTCCAGGAGCTTTAAATTCAATAGGTCATACATTACATTGACAGGGTAATACCTGTTATAAAAAGTCATCCATCTTACATAACAGGAATAATAAATAAGCTAACAGAGTGAGGAGTTTCTCACAGCAATATGTGGTAACATAGGAGAGAGGGACCCTGCCCAAAGAGCTTACCAGTCTAGAGGATATGGGGGGAGACATAAGGTGACGGGATCGTTAGGCTGGAACTAGATTGCAGTGGAGTGTGAAAGGCGGGTTGTGATCATATTGGGTTAGAAGAGGGGTAAGGGTCTCCGGACAGGTTAATGGGTGACTGAAGAGGGTGGGTTTTAAGGTACGTTTGAAGGTGTTAAGGATGGTGAGTGACGGACAGACGGAGGGGGGAGTTCAGAGCAGAAGGGCAAAGCAAGAGTAAAAGTCCTGAATACGGACATTTTTAAAGGGCAATTACACTAAAAACAACCTCTCTCTGTCTCTCTCTCTTTCTGTCTCTCTCTCTCTATTTCATTCTCTCATCTCTTTCTCTCATTCTCTCTCTATCTCTCCCTCTCTCTCGTTCTCTTTCTTTTTCTGTCTCTCTCTGCCGTCTTCTACCGACAGGCTGACTTCACATTAGATCACGGGTTCCCCCTGAAGGGGCCACCTAGTAAGAACAGGACCAACCACCTCCGCTGAAGCTATGTCTGAATTCTAGCCGGATGGTACTTTTGGCTGCATTGCCATTAAAGAGAGGTGCCTCACTTGATTACAGTCACTGAAATTCCGTTATCAACACAGGAAGACCTGAACATAGGGACGTTGGACCCGTACTGGGTGGACTGAATAAAATATCAACTTTATAATGTATCTGTTTGCCTGAACGCGTTTTGAGGTGTTTTGCACACACCTACTTGTTCTTATTCTATTTACAGTTGTATGGGAGTCCCACAACTTAGTATTGTGTGTTATTTAAAGGGTAACTATGCCCAAACCCCTCATTTTATAATAAAAATTGGCCATAAGAAGTCTCTATCCAGGAAGGTAGGACATTCTATTTCTACGTCCATGAGTGGCTGTGTTTGTCCAAATGTCCCCTCATTGGACAGCCACGATTACTCCTTTAATGCCCGCCCCTGCGGTGGACTATCCCCTGTAATAGAGACAACCGGTGAGCTGTACGGTACTGAAACGATGGGAACACTTGGCCCCCGTGCGCTTAACCTGTACGCCAGTTGCCAAGGTATAGAGACTTCTTCTGGCAAAAGTGTTTTGTTTGGGGCAAGTGGCCTTTAGCTTTTTTTTTTTTGAGGCTGTAAATCAAAATAAATTCACGACAATCAGTCACGTGTGATTTCAGTTCCTTGGAATTAACAAGGATTCACCGATCAAGCAAAAAAAAGTAAAAACAAAAATCTGCAGGTGTCTGCTTGTATTTACTTAACCTTAGTCTGAAACGCTATGATGGAAACAACCCATGCCAGCCTCCTCCAGCCTTTGTCAGCTTGTTGTCTAACAAGTCGCCAGACCTTTGCAGAAACAGATTCCTGAATGAGTGATTATTAAGAGCTGAAACGTCTGTGAGTCGACATGTCTGCAGGCAGGTAGTAGAGATGAGATTTCCAAACTTTTGGAGTGCCAAGGAATTGGGGGTTAATGGATTTGGCATATTATATTGGCACCAATAAGTTCTTATACTATTGTATGGGAATTCTGCTGTATATTATACAAGTGTCCATTTAAATGGTAACTAAAGGTTAAAAACAATACTAAATCAGAAGGCAGTAGTGGTCATAATTTCTACTTGCGGCTTATACTCAAGTCAATTAGTTTTACTCATTTGTCAGGTAAAAATAGGTACCTCAGTTTATACTCCGGTCGGCTTATATTCGAGTATATACAGTTTCTGACAAGTCTTGTCGCTTGTGTACAAATAGACCTAAAGTGTCGCTTAACAATAATTCTAATGCAGATTTTGTTTCAAAAAATGGTTCATTTTACCCCAAACAGCTTTTGTAATAATGTTTCAAAAAAATGGTTCATTTTACCCCAAACAGCTTTTGTAATAATGTTTCAAGGCAAAACGAAACTAACAAAAAGTATTCTAATATTCACAGCTTGGTAAAGCCCATTGAGTCAATTTTTGCATAGACATAAGTGTTGTCGCCTTGTCATATGGGCTTCACCTGTGACTAATAATGGATCAATTAGGTGTGAGGTGTGTATAAAAAGAACCCCAGTACACTAGACCAAATCCACTGCTGATGTGGCGCACACCTTCAATGTCTCTTAGCACCAATTGGTCAATTAAAAATCAGGTTAATAGCAGGAGTTACTGCAAAATACACAGGCGACAAGTCTTTTGTCTGAAACTGTATGGTAGTCCAAAAATGAGCGGCCTCACATTTACTGCATTAAAGTAAAAGTTCAGTGAAAAATATAATTAATTTTGAAATTCTTCGTATTATGCATACCTAGTTATTCTATATATCCTGTTCCGTTTTGAAAAATGCTGTTCCCTGCTGTTGACATTTCAGCCCTGTGAGCTGACATTTCAGGTTCTGTAACAGTCCTTCTTCTTCCCAGAATGCACTCTACCTTGGAATGTTCCTAACAGTAATTTCTACTGATTGGCTGTTGGATGGGTCACACATGCTCAGATCTCTACTGAGCAACTAAATCAACCCAGACGCTGGGACAAGGGATAAGACCATAACGGTCTCTATTAGGGGTCCTGCACAGGATGTCAGTATTTTGGATGCATTTATTTATACACAAAGTGTTGAATGGGCAGGTTAAGGCCATTAGGATAGAAACATACTGCTCTTTTTTCTAAGTATATGTATTTGTACTGAACTTATAGTTTAAAAGAAATAGTAACAGCAATGATGTGATCAATGCGCTGAAATAAAAACTTTCTTTTGTCCTTGTACTTTTTATATGAAAAATATTCTTATGATATTTAGACTGGAGGTGGTGCCAGAACTTCCCCTTATGTGAATAATCCATTGTTGCTCTTAGGGATGAGACGCAATGCTGGAATCTCCCTTGAAGTTCAGAAAAGGGGGTAAAAGGCCTGGGATTTGTATTTATCACAATCTAAATGGAACATCTGTTGGGAAGATGCAGAGTTGTTTGTGTAAATCTAAACAATAGATTGTGCAGCGAGATGGGAGATGCCTTTGGTTTAGAGATACTGTCTGTATTAAAGTACTAGAGGTTGGAAAATTTAAAACTGGTGACTCGTCAGTTATCTGTCTGCAACCTAAACTGCTATTTTACCAGTTTATTACATGGATTTGTAACCATGTTCTATTCCATTCTGGCAAAGTTATCTGCCTCCTCCCTTATCTCACTGAGCTTTTAAGAAGATTGAGCATGAGCAGTAAAGTAAAGGCAGCAGGGGCAAGAGCAGTCAATCATTGGTTGTTATATCAACAGTCACAGCCTTGATTGACTGCATGGAGGGAGGAGCCAGCGTATTCTGCCAGAATGGAGACAATAATTATCTTTAAATTATCTTTAAATATCCGGTTAGTAATGCAGGTAATTATGTGTTGAATATATGAGATGAAGCAGGTAAATAACAAGTTTTTGTTTTAAGGCTGGACATGCCCTTTAACTTTATACCTCACTGTTTTGACCATTAAAATCAGCTCCATACGTGGCTAAATGCAGCCTGGGAAGGGGGTTATGTAAAGTAGGGACTGGCGTTTGGTGGAATTAAGGTGGTGTTAGGCTGGATCAAGGCAGAGGTGGCACCAGCTTCCCTACAGTTCCACTCATGTTGCCATTATGGATCATTTGTGGCAGTATGTGACAAAATGACGGAAAACTTCAAAGGGGGGGCTGAACCCCTACTGTATTATTGCCACAACCACTGTGTGTGTGTGAGTGTGTGTGGCTACTATATCAATAAGTAATGAATATATATTAGTATATCTACTTAATTCCTATCTATATCGCTATCTTACTATTATATCGCCTCTATATCTATATATCTATCTCGACAACAAAGGGCCCCATCTGAACTTTGGGTTATTTACAGCCGGCGCTGATATGCATATTAGCCTATATTTGCGACCCGATTGATAATGTGTAATAATGATCATGACATATCCAGATATATTATTATAATATATATAATGATAATACAACCTCAGGATTAATAATACTAAGATCTGGGCACATACACCATGTTTATATTCTATATCTGGGAAACTGATTTTTGGGTGACTCCCTATAATTTTCCTTAGCCTTCACCTCTGTGCTTGTGTAGATGTTGTCTGCTTCTGTTTTGTTAGGGTAATTGATGACATCACAGCTAAGACCTAATGTTTTGTTGGGAGCAAACATCAAATACTGGTCTGGTGGCGGGTTGGTTTCGATGCCTAAACCCTCTACTCTATTTCCAATTCTCTATACGACCTTTTCATACCAAACACCGAATCACCCGAAATAACCAGTGTTGATTTGGTTTTTGCTAAACATATTCTCATGTGTGAGCTGTGACCGCTCCTTGTCATTCTATCTGGTTGGATTATAACCCAGTGTTATCCACATATCTGAACACCGTGGTGGCTGGGTGTACCCCTGAATTATTTTCTGTATAAATCTAACTTTCTCTAAGCCATATCAATGCAGACGACCATTTGATTGACATAATTCAGTAATCATAACATGGTTGACTTCTGTATATCTTAGATACTTTATACTATTTTTGGTACAAAGCAACCATATCTTTATTAGAACATGCTCCTACAGTTATCAATCCTTTTCTTGGCTATAAGTGCCAGCCCGAACATTTTGAACTTTGCTCAGAAGATATACTTAAGGAAACCCCCCCTCGGAGACAAACAGAAAAAGCCCTTCCATAACCTGCCAGTAAATGTAAAATGCTTGCGGTAAAAAAAAAGTAAATCGCATTCAGAAATTAACAAGCGGTAAAAAAAAAGAGACCTAATTAAAGGACTATGTTTATGTAGCCGAGTCCTATTTCAACTTTTCTCTGCATAAATTCCTTTCTACCCAACACAACAAATAAGAGCCAACTAACTCGACGAAACTACGGTTTTCATTTTAACTGATCCACACATCCTAGTCGATAGTTCATATTTAGTTTACTGCTCCAAGGAAATTGCTGCACACCCTACAACTTCGTACAAAAGTCTGTAAATATGATTCTATATAAAATCAGACTATACTATTGATAGGACGGAACTAAAAATATCTAAAGATTATGAGTTCTCCCATCCCATGCACTGAGGTGTCTCTCTCAGGGTCTATTGTTTGGTTTGAATGAGCAGCTGTTAGGCTGTTTTACTATACATACCAAACAGAATGCGCATTACAGAGGGTAGTATATTTGTCTTTAAGAAGACTGCATACACCTTTAACATATTGACTTATAGGAATGTCGCCCACAACTAAGCCACTGAACCCAGGAAATCAGTGCTTGTATGGAGCAACTTCAAATTCCTTTTTTTACAATTTTATACAAGAAACTCTAGGAGAGTAGCCAAACATGTAGATTACACAATATTCCCACCCCCGCTGTCAGAATAAAATTTATTAGTGAACATAACAACAACATGTTTCAGCACCATGGAGTTGGTCCTTCATACTGGTGCAAGTAAGTTTACCTGATGAAGGACTCAACTCATGGTCGAAACATGTGTGCTATGTCTCCTAATAAATTATTCTGACACGGATGGATTGAATTCTACCTTGGCTCGCTCCTCCTTTATTTCTTTGATATGTTTCCAGTGTTATTTAGCTGTGGTGTAGTGCCACCTTCCCTCGGAATTGAAGAGCCCCGTATGTAAGTTTTTTATCCATGAGATACGTTAACATGACACCTATTTCTTTGTCTGCAATTTTAAACATCGGCACTTGGCGTTGTCACTATATTCACATCACATGTATGCATGTTGAAATAACGTTGCAAAATATTACTAAACTTTCATTACAATTACTTTACTGCCAGGGGGAACCCATAAAGTGTTCAGAAAACCATATGTACATTGCTGACAGCAGAATTAAATGACCCAGCATTTAGTGACAAGAGAGGAATAAAGATGAGGCAGCTGGCCCAATTCATCTGGATCAGAAATGAAGATAAAATAAAAAAGTAGCAGCAGAGGGCAGAACAAAGGGTCAGACACAGACGGCCTGTTCTGCTCCACTACATGTCAGTTACATTAAAAAAATCTAGTTTGTGTTGCCTCTCGACTAAAATGATTTCCGGTCCCTCATCGAGACATTATTTTCCATTAATGTCACCCCATGAATGCCATCCCGTTTTGTTCATTTTACAATAGCCGCAGTGTCTGTTAGACATTTCACTTGGATATCAGTTCCGTAATCTGTAGACTACCACCTGCTCCCAGATCAATGGAGACTGTACTAAAATGATTAGACCTGGTCAATTGTGTCAGGACCCTTATAGCACCAAAAAGCATTGACCACTTTAACCGCATACCAGTACAAACCATCATAATGCCTAATCCCCATACGGTAGACACCATACAAACCATAGATATGCCTATATCCCCCATAATAACGACAAAATACCATACCAACCCATATATATGGGCGCTATCCCCATGACGGAACACGCCATAACAACCATATCTAATGGAATGCCTATCGCCCGATACGGACACCATACCAAGACACATTATATGCCTATTCCCCATACGGGACAAACCACTTACTAACAAATACAACAACACAAACAACAAAACAACAGTTCCAAAAAGTACACACACGCCATATATATGCCTATACATCTCACCATGACTGACAAGCCATATGATACTTCCTATATATGCCTATCCCCATACGGACACCATACACCATATATATGCCTATCCCCTATACAGACACCATACACCATATATATGCCTATCCCCTATACAGACACCATACACCATATATATGCCTATCCCCATACGGACACCATACACCATATATATGCCTATCCCCATACAGACACCATACACCATATATATGCCTATCCCCATATGGACACCATACACCATATATATGCCTATCCCCATACGGACACCATACACCATATCTATGCCAACACAGACATGTCCATTTGCAGCTCTGCACCCATGGAGGCATTTACTGTAACTAGTTTAACCCTGGCTATTCTGTCTGTCCAAGATGACATCCATGCGTCTTTGAAAGACATTGCATCACTTTAACACCTTCACGTCTTATCAGCCTATGGACAAAGGAAGATTATGACATTGGAACATTCCAAAAGACAATTTTGTTTATTAAAGGGCATCTGTGGTCTTGAAACAAGTTATTAAAGTCAAATAAAAGCCTGCAGTCTTTCCTTTTAAGAACTGAATCATATCTGCATGTTAGGCTGGGTACACACTGCAGGATTTTTTTTGTCCCATGTCAAAGTACTGTCAGTTACAGCAATAGTTCATTCAACCGATCGTGCGGTCCCATAGGGGCCGTGATTTACCGACACATCCGTTCAGAAGATTCGGACGGGCGACCGAGGTCAGTCACGGACGGCCGCGCCACACCAGCAGAGAATGAAAAAAGAAAGAAAATCTCTGTGCTGCTAGATGCCTGATAAGAAGTTTAAGTCACTGCGATAAGGTTGAATCATTTTTGAAAAGTCTTCCGTACCTTATGTCTTAAGCTTGCATGCAACCTGTGAGAAATTGTATTGTGGATAATGTTCAAACTTCCTGCTTCCAGTAGTGTGAGTGACATTGCCTGACCCTCTGCTCCTCCCCTCCACCTCAAGAGCAGAGCATGGGCCTTTTAATGCAGGCAGAGATTGGTCACATGACTACAAGCTGGTGAAAGCAGGAAAAGTTCTGCAAGTTACATTGCAAAAACTTTCCAGCGATATAACTTCATGTTTTACATAGAAATGTGATTCAGGGTTTATTTTATACAGAAAGGTTTTTTTGTTCGAGACCACGGTGTCCTTTAAAATGGTAACCTTTTGTGACTTAATAGCCTTTATCTATTCAATCTACACTGCTTTTAATCATTAAAACTTAAATTTGTTTAATATGTTTAATTACCTCTGTCACATTTTGACAGCTGGTAATTCCCATTGCTACTTTGAGGTGCATGTTTTTATGACCAATCGGAATTTTTTCACTTTGTTTCCTTGTAACTGTACCAATCAGATTTGAGCTTTTTTTTCACACCTTTGTATTCAGAATTCTAAATGCACAAGACTTCATTATGCCAATGCGCTAAGACCGTAAATTAAAATTGCATTAATATATTCCAGTACGATTTCACAGCCGACGCACGTCTCCAGCAAATGGCTGTTTTGGCAATAATCACACGTGTGTATGTGTTTGGTCAGGCATTGTTTGTTGATCCGTCATGGTGGATCATTGTACTACTCCCGACCATATGCATACACATGCGAGATTATCGCCGAAACCGCCGTTCGTTGGGTGTGAAATCTTATGTGTGTACAAGCATTAAGCCAAGCTCATTCGGGTGCAATCTCTTGCAATCAAGGACAGTGGGAGCCTATTAAAAAAGAATTGTCCCAAAAAATCAGGACAATTTGGGATGGGCAATTATTATTATTATGGATTTATATAGCGCCAACATCTTCCATGGCGCTTTACAATTACATAGTCATACATTACATACAGGGTAATACATGTTATACAAAGTCATACATATTACATACACAGGTAATACATAATATAAGTAAACAGAGTGAGGAGTTTCTCACAGCAATACTGTGGTACAATAGGAGAGAGGACCCTGCCCAAAGAGCTTACAGTCTAGAGGATATGGGGGTGAGACATAAGGTGACGGGAATCAGTAGGCTGTAAATAGATTGGCAGTGGAGTGTGAAAGGCGGGTTGGATCATATTGGGTAGTAAGAGGGGTAATGTTTAGGACAGGTTATATGGTGCCTGAAGAGGTGGGTTTTAAGGTAGTATGAAGGTGTTAAGGGATGGTGAGTGACGGACAGACGGAGGAAGGGAGTTCCAGAGCAGAAGGGCAGCACGAGTAAAGTCCTGAATACGGGACATTTTAAAGGGCAATTACACTAAAAACAACCTCTCTCTGTCTCTCTCTCTTTCTGTCTCTCTCTCTCTATTTCATTCTCTCATCTCTTTCTTCCTCTCTTCTCTATCTCTCTCTCTCTCTCCGTTTCTTTCTCTTTTTCTGTCTCTCTCTGCCGTCTTCCTACCCTGACAGGCCTGACTCACAATTAGATCACTGGGTTCCCCCTGAATGGGGCCACAGTAAGAACAGGACAAACCACCTCAGCTGAATCTATAGTCTGAATTCTAGCCGAGGTAACTTTTGGCTATCATTGCCCTTTAAAGAGAATGTGCCTCACTTGATTACAGTCACTGAAATTCCAGTTATAAACACAGGAAGACACTAACTAGACGTTGGACCCCGTACTGCGGTGAAGTGAATAAAATATCAACTTTATTAATGTATCTGTGCCTGACGCGTTTCGAGCTTTGCACACACCTACTTGTTCTTTTATTCTATTTACCGTTGTATGGGTCCAACTTAGTATTGTGTGTTTATTTTAAGGGTAACTATGCCCAACCCCCTATTAATAAAAATTGGCATAAGAAAGTCTCTATCCCAGGACGGTAGGACATTCTATTTCTACTTCCCTGAGTGGCTGTTTGTTGTCCAAATGTCCCTCATGTGACAGCACGATATCTTTAATGCGCCTGCGTGACTATCCCCTGTAATAGAGACACCGGTGAGCTGTCCGTTACTGAACGATGGGAACTTGGGTGGTTAATATAGAGTGCCAAGTATAGAGACTTCCTTCTGGCAAAAGTTTGTTTTTTGGGGCATAGTTGGCCTTTAAACTTTTTTTTTTTTGCAGGCTGTAAATCAAAATAAATTCCCGACAATCAGTCACGTGTGATTTCAGTTCCTTGGGATATTAACACGGATTCACCAGTATCAAGCAAAAAAAGTAAAACAAAATCTGCAGTGTGTCTGCTTGTATTTACTTACCTTAGTCTGAAACGGCTATGACTGGAAACAACCCCTGCCAGCCTCCTCCAGCCTTTGTCGCTTGTTTGGTCTAACAAGTCGCAGACCTTTTGCAGAACAGATTCCTGTAATGAGTTGATATTAAGGGAGCTGAACGTCTGTGAGTCCGACATGTCTGCAGGCAGGTAGAGATTTGTTCTATTTGTCTCTCCTTCCTGCTTTAGGTTTTCTTGTAGTTAGTTGGCTCGTGTTCTCTAGTGACATCTTCTGGATGGAATCATGGTTCAATAGAAAATGAAAACTGATACAGTGGATCTCTAACTAGAGGAAATAAACATTTCCCTCTGAAATCCCCATTTAACAGTTACCTTATAGAAACCACATGGTGCATTGCCCCTTTAACAGTTCACTTATAGAAACCACATGGTGCATTGCCCCTTTAATAGTTACACTTATAGAAACCACATGGTGCATTGCCCCATTAATAGTTCTCTTATAGAAACCACATGGTGCCACTGCCCCTTAATAGTTACACTTATAGAAACCACATGGTGCATTGCCCCTTTAACAGTTACACTTATAGAACCAAATGGTGCATTGCCCCTTTATATTTTCACATATGAACTACGTGCATGCCCCTTAACAGTTACATCTATAGAAACCACATGGTGCCTGCCCCATTAAATATTTACAGTCTTATTGAAACCACATGGTGCAATTCCCCTTTAAGTTTATTAGATATCTCACATGGTGCATTGCCCCTTTAATCGTTAACTTATATGAAATCACATGGGGCATTGTCCCATTAATAGTTACACTTATAGAAACCACATGGTGCACTGCCCCATTAATAGTTACACTTAAGAAACCACATGGTCACTGCCCCTTTAACAGTTTACTTATATAGAAATCACCACAATGCCTGCTGACCGTTTAAAGTTACACTTATAGAAACATACATGGTGCATGCCACCCTTTAACAGTTACACTTATAGCATACCATCCTGGTGCTGCCCTTATACATTACCGTACCGACCACATGGTGCATTGCCCCTTTATATTACACTATTGTGAAAACCACATGGTGCATGCCCCTTTACTTAGTTACACTTATAGAAATGTAACATTGGTGCACTGTCCCTTTAACAGTTCACTATGGATCCCCATGTTAGCAGCCGACCCATTATGATTAACTTTAGAAAGGCCACATGGTTTGCACTGCTCCCTTAATAGTTAATCTGACTTATCGAACACATGGTACCACTGCCCTTAACAGTCATTTAAGGGATCTACATGGTGACTGACCATTAACAGTTACAATCTGATAAGAAAAACTACTGTGGGGGGGTGGAGACAAGCCCTTTAATTTACACTTATTAGAAACCTATGAGGGTGCATGCACTTAAGTTAGCACTTTATAGGAAACACAGTGGGCATGCCCATGTTTGCACTTGCCCTTTATGTTACACTTAGAAACACATGTGCAATGCCCTTTAATAGTACACTTATAGATCCACATGGTGCATTGCCCCTCTAGTTTACACTTATAGTCCAATGTGCATGCCCAATAGTACACTTATAGATCCACATGGTGCATTGCCCCTTTAATAGTTACACTTATAATAACCACATGGTGCATTGCCCTTTAATAGTTACACTCAATAGTGAGCACAACACAGAATAGGACTGTTGACATTGCAGGCACAGTTATTACTATGACACTTTCATTCCTTACACTTTTATGATTGTTATCACTAATGAGATTGTAAGCTTCTGTGGGCAGAGGACCTCCTCTTCATGTTACATGTTTCAGCACTTGAATATTTCATGATGCACATACTTATTTATATTTATGTATTTATTTATTGTTCCCCTTGTATGGCTTTTTGTATTCTATATTGACAGCACTGCGTCCCCTAGTGGCGCTATATAAATAATATACGTAACATACACTTATGAAACACATGGGCAGAGACTGCAGGGGAGGATAATGAAGTGAACTATCTTAGCACAGACTCTGTGTAATGTTTCTCATATGTAATCTATTAAAGGGAATGTTGAGGTAGGTACTTATAGACAACTAGTAAAGAAGCTGCAGGGGAGGATAATGAAGTGAACCTGATCTTAGCACGCTGCTGTGTAATGTATATTTCCTATAGTAGTGATCTATTTAAAGTGGAATGTTGGGGGTAGGTACTTTATAGAAACATATGTACAGAGCTGCAGGGAGAGGATAATGAAAGTGAACCTGATCTTAGCAAAGCTCTGTTGTGTATGTATTTCATATTCAATATGTATCTATTAAAGTGGAATGTGGAGGTAGGTACTTATAGAAATAATAGTACAGAGATGCAGGGAGGATAATGAAGTGACCCTGCTCTAGTACAGCTCTGTGCAATGTATTTCAATAGTGTATCTATAAATAGGGTAATGTTAGAAGGTAGGTGTACTTCTAGAAATAACATAGTAGCAGAGCTGGCAGGGGGAGGGTATAATGAATGTGAACCTGATTCTAACGCAAGTCATGTGTTACTGTGTATTCTTGCAATATGGTTTCTATTTTAAAGAGGGAATTGTTTGTTTAGGAGGTGGTGGTATCCCTCCCTAGACCCCACATATACAAGTTACAGAGCTGCAGGGGAGATAAATGAAGTGACCTGATCTTAGCACAGTCTGGTATGCGTGTTTTCCATAGAGTTATCTATAAAGAGGGCAAAATGTGGAGGAGTATGGTAACTTAAGAATAACCTCTACAGAGCTGCGGGGGCGATATGAAGTGAACCTGATCTTAGCATCCAGCTGTGTAATGTATTTCTCAATAGTGTATCTATTTAAAGGGCATGTCCACCCAAAAACTATAATCCCCCAACACTGGCCCCACCATGTAGTGTAGTTTAATCCCTTAACCTCCACATCCCAAACTCCATTTGGTCTCCTGTAGTCCCCCCCAAAGTTCCAAAAAACGACCACCAGGAGGCTAGCAGGTCCATATAGGACACTGCCTGATACCTGGCCTCCCGGAGATTCCTGCCTGCGTGCTGCAGCCCTTCTCCCCCCTCCCTCCCCTCCCTCTCCCTCCCTCTCCCTCCGTTCTACTTCCCTCCCCCTAGCATTAAACCCCTTAATATTGCTCCCCCATGTCCCCAGCCCCCGCATGTTTTTTTTTTTAAAAGCTCCCCAAACTCTATCTTACCTCTCCGCTTTCCTCCGCTGCACTGAATGACCGGCAGCCGCGTCCGTGATTGGCCTGCCGCTCAGCCAATCACAGACGCGATGCCGGGTCCCCCTCAGCTTGCATTCTCGCAAGCAGAGGGCCGGCAGTGCGGCGGAGGATTGAGGGGAGGTAGTAAGAGTTTGGGGGGCTTTCTGAAAAAAAAAATATGCGGTTGGGGCTGGGGGGACATGGGGGCAGACAGAATATTAAAATTCGAAATTGTAGGGGGGACATTAGCCTTTAAAGGGGAATGCTTGGAGGGTAGGACTTATAGAAATAACATAGTACAGAGCTGCAGGGGTAGGATAATGAAGTGAACCTGATCTAAGCACAGCTCTGTGTAATGTATATCTCAATAGTGTATCTTTTTGAAGGGGAATGTTGGAGGGTAGGTGCTTATAGAAATAACATAACGGAATGAGGAACCCGATCTGAATGACAAGAGAATCACGCCAGTGGGTCCCTTAGAAACAACCAACCCTACTGGTCCAGGGGAAACTTTATTACTCCGTTGGTGTTATAATGGGGACACAATTACTATGAGAATGTGAAAGCAATTCAGGGCCTGCTGTAGTGGAACAGGGTCCCTGACTGCACACTGGTATATATTGCCATCTAGTGGGCACAGTAAAGGTTACACTATTCCAGTACTCGGCTGTTTCTTTACCGGTACAACAAGATGCTGCAGCTTAAATCCAATGGAAGAAAGAAAGATTTAAAAAAAGATTTGTTGTAAAAACTACATTTTCCAGCATTCCCTAGCTGCACCCAGGAAATTGTGGGAATTTAAAGTGTATGTAAACTGAAAAAATGACTTTGCGTCATCTTAATCCATAAATAAATACAAGTAAGTAGTACTTACTCTGAGGTGTGTGTGTTGCTGCATGACTTCAATACAGTACTTGTTTTGCTCAGGGTCTGGCCACTGACCAACTGTCAATACTGCATACAGTATACAGCACACCTACTGTCAAACCATTCCAGCTACAGCGAAACTGCTTAAAGAAATGCTAAATGTAAGATGTTTCAGATTGGATATCTAATGAAATAGGGGGCAGATCAATAAAAAAAAAATGACACAGTGATAGTTGGGATGAATTATAGTTTCCACTAATGGGCTAACAAACTAATTTGCCAGTGTGCATACCCTTTAAGTTCCCAACCCACCACCCTTCTAAAGTTTGCAAACTATAATTCCCAGCATTCCCTTACTGTATTGTGAGAAATATGGAGATCACAGGGGATCAGGGGAAGGTTGTCTTGTTTTGACAATGGGGTGATGGTAGGTGGGGTTAGGGAGGGATTATGGGCATTCCCGGGGCGTTCCATGGGCATGGCTTTTGAAAGTGGGCATGCCCGGGGGGGAGACTCAAGTCTCCTCTCAAGTCCCGGAGGGGTGGGATACCTGCATCCCACCCTGCCCATTCAGGCTTCTGGGCAGGGTGGAGAAAGGGGGCATGGCTAGGGGCCGTGACATCATGCGGGGGCAGGGCATAACATCAGGCAGGGCGTGGGCAATGATCTAGGGGTGGTGGGAGGCGGGGTTAGGGAGGGATTGTGGGCGTTCTGTGGGCATGGTCTTTGAAAGTGGGCGTGCCCAGGGAGGAGACTCAAGTCTCCTCTCAAATCCGGGAGTCTCGGGTGGTCTCGCAGTAGTGCGTGAGACCACTCCAGAACCAGGGAGTCTCCCGGACGATCCGAGAGGGGTGGGATACCTGTCATACAATACCATGCAGTTGGAGACTACCCCAATGGTATTGTATGGGGGATTCATACAATTTGAAATGCAAACGTAATTGTACACCCGCGTACACCCGCGTACATTTACGATCGTGATAAGGTTGGTTAAATGCGGGTATTGCAATGTAGCCATACTGTGCCTTTGTAAATATGGCCCTAGGTCCCAATTATATCACCAATGCAATTGTAATGTGCGCTTATGTGCTCCGATGCATGCGTGGGTGACTTTTCATGTGTACCGCATGGGTTTCAATAATACAGATGTGTACTGGAGCGCAAATATGCATTTCCATGTGTATAAGTGGGACCTTGTAGCTACTTAGGTCACTGCATATAAATATCTAACATTGCTAGAAAACCTTATAATGAGACCTTAGGATCTAGAATAGAAATGTACATAATGTCAGAATCCACAGGTAGCGGCTAAATTGATGGTGCTTATTGTATGTAAGGTATTTTTCTGTTTGGTCAGTAGATGGTGACAGAGAGCCAGGATAACCATCAGTATTGTTCACAACCCAAGGGATTTAATTATTATTATTGTGGATTTATATAGCGCCAACATCTTCCGTAGTGCTTTACAATGACATGTATACATTCACATCAGGCCCTGCCCCGAAGAGCTTACAATCAAATCACATTTATTTGACACATACAACCTATCAGTATGTCTTTATGATTGTGGGGGAAACCCACTCACGCACAGGGTGTCCAAGGGCCATAATTAAAAACCCTCGGTATCGCTAGTTAATTTACGATCGTTAATTAACGAACATTTGTTGATTAACGATCGAAGAATAGAAGATCAATCAAGCATACCAGGCAGTAGTAAACTACCGCAAGGGTATTTCATGGGGATCGCAAATCTACAATTTCGTTATCGTAGATTTACGATCAGTATTGTAAATTTACGATCGTATGGTAAATTTCCGATTGTTAAACCGATCTTTAATCTCCGATCGTTAACGATCGTAAATTTACAATACCGATCGTTAAAGTCCCTAAACAGCAATACCACGGCTTTATAAATATGGCCCCTAGGGTGGAATCAAACTCAGGACTTCAGCACTGCAAGGCATCAATCCTATCCAATGAGCCACCATCCATGCCCAGTGGTTTTTAATCATCATCACAGCCACAAAACCATGAATTTTATTCTCAATTTTTAACGTTCATTTTATTGAATTCTCCATTGTTATTATTATTGCTAAGGGTCAGGAAATCACTGCACAATATTAACACAGTTACTGTTATCCTTATTACTACTGAAATATTCCTCACGCTGTTCCAAACTTTTTAGAATGTCACATGACTAATCCATCATGGCAGCATACACTAGATAAAGATCCCACATTATAATGTACTTATAACGTAGGATAAATGAACACAAAGGGAACATTCACAAATTTGTGGCAAATACACAGGTACAAGTTCTTCTAGACGCTTAAATAATTTTAAAGGATAACTTTACTGTAAAAATTAACTTTTCAAAAATGAAAAGAACCTAAAGCAGGGAGTTATGGTTGATTATTCCTACCTCCCAATATTTTTTTTGTTGAGAAGCTACAGCACATACAGTTTTCATCTGCCAGGTTAGTGTCCTGGACCTTCCTGTATTAAAGATAGTGCTGAAGCACTCAGGAAGACTGGAAGAAGCAGTTTTCTTCATGCTGCCACTCCTCAAATAAAATATATTTGGAGGTAGAACGTACCAATCCTACCTCCCTGCACCAGGTAATTTTAATTTTTGAAAAACTTTATATGCACTATAGTTCTCCTTTAACTACTCACACACACCTGAGGTTATTGAGAAAATACTGGAAAGTGACGGAAAATGTTTGTAACAAATCATATTGTATTTGTTTATAGAGACAAACAAATTTGAGATTTTTATTCTGCCAGCGGTTCTGTGGAAAATATCAGAAATCCAGTTTAAACCCAATTGGAGTTGGGACTGTTTGCTTGGAGTTTTCAAATTTCCAACCTCGTTTTTGTAATCATTTGCAAGTTATGACTTTCACTGGATCCGGAATTTTTTTTAGAATCGCCAATTCCAATGATCTGGTTTGTTCCAAACAGGGAACTCATCTCTTGTTTATAGATTACTGAACATGTCATGCGGTCTTTACAAGCAGTTTATCCAATCACATCAGGCCCTGCCCCACAGAGCTCACAATCTAAATAATCTCAAGCACACTCAGCTTTTTAGGTTAACTTGTGGAAGGGTAAGAATATCTGAAATAGAACTGGCGCACTGATGGGAATTTATAATGCTACCCTAGGTAGAGTCCTGCCAACCCAATGCAGGACTCTAACTCTAGGCACTAATGGAAATGTTTGGATAACACACTTTGCATAGCCCATGGAAATAGCAGACATTTCTGCAAATAGATAAAGTTTCTTTCTGGAATGTCCCTGTGCAGATGAGAGAAGGAAAAGCCTCTAGGTAAGCCTCAAGTTTCAGTCTCAATTTGCATAATAGATAGAAAGATAGATCAGACAGACAGACAGACAAACAGATAGATAGTACACAAAGTATATCGGAGCACTCACAGGACTTGAAATGAAATTTATTTTGATTAATCTATGTGCACAACAAGCGGCAACCTTAGATAGATAGATAGATAGATAGATAGATAGATGATAGATAGATAGATAGATAATAGATAGATAGATAATAGATAGATGAATAGATGATAGTTAGATAGATAGATAGATAGATAGAGAGTAAAAAGAGAGATAGATAGATAGATAGATAGCTAGATAGATAGATAGATAGATAGATAGATAGATAGATAGATAGATAGATAGATAATAGGTAGATAGATAGATAGATAGATAGATAGATAGATAGATAGATAGATAGATAGATAGATAGATAGATAGATGATAGATAGATAGATGATAGATAGATAGATGATAGATAGATGGTAGATAGATAGATAGATAGATAGATAGATAGATAGAAGATAGATAGATAGATAGATGATGATGGATAGATGATAGGTAGATAGATAGATAGATAGATAGATAGATAGATGGATGAATGGATGGATGGATAGAGAGAGAGAGAGAGAGATGAGAGATAGAAGATAGATAGATAGATAGATGATAGATAGATAGATAGATAGATAGAGTAGATAGATAGATAGATAGGATAGATAGATGATAGATAGATAGATGATAGATAGATTAGATAGATAGATAGATAGATAGATAGATAGATAGATAGATAGATGGATGGATAGAGAGAGAGAGATGATAGATAGATGATAGATGATAGATGATGGATAGATAGATGATAGATAGATAGATAGATAGATATATGATAGATAGATAGATTGATAGATGATAGACAGACAGATAGATAGACAGATAGACAGACAGACAGACAGATAGCTAGATAGATAGTCTCCTCTGCTAGTATTTGACCAAGAAAGACAGCCTCCTCTGCTGCATATAATCAACATGTTACAGCAGAGGAGGAGGCGTCTAAAGACCGGCGACTTATTAATAGGCATTTTTTGTGGGTATTAAAGATGCCCTGAATCCTCCCTTTCTGCTGAGATTCTTATTTGCCACTTTGAGGTCATCAGAAAGTACAAAGGGGGGTCATTCTGAAGGGGATTTAAACAATGGGAGCCCCAAGATAAAGTGTTATTTAGGGGGGGCAGATGTGAAACATGATCACATAGACAATGATAGAGGCCCAAAAGTAGCACACAATGGTAACTTATCATCCTTATGCTATTGTTCTGATACCAGTATTAGAATGAACTGGACTCCAGAAAGGAACAAGGATTTGTAATGAACAAGAGAAGCTGCTTAGAACAGAGCAATTGAAAGCGAAGGAATCCCAACATTTAAAGGAAACCTTGCAAAAATAAACACTTTTACTTGACTTCTATATAAAACTTCTATATATAACTATGTCTTTCTATGTGATTCCTTTACCATAATATCTACAGCATTATAAAGACATTATTAAGACAAACACATCATTCCCCTTACCCGCTACAATGTATTTAAGCTGTTCTCTCCCCCTGGGTGAAGCACACTGAGCATGTCCAGGTCATAAAATAGGGGAAGGGGCAGACACCAGGGGCTCTGTCTACTAGAAAAGAAATATAATGATGTATTTCTTTAAAGGGCAATTATAGTGAGAAAATTGTTTTTTTTTAATTTCTTCTAATGTATCCTATAAGTCATCCCATCCACCAGGGTACCTTTAGTTTCTTTAAATTCTACATAGTCCCCGAGATATAAGCCTTTGAATATGCTGTGATTTGTAGGAGCTGCTACACCTCATCTGTCACTAAAAGGCACACACCCACACAATCCAAAGCTCCCCTGCAGTACTGTCACACACTCTCTCACCCACACTATATGTACCATGCGCAACATATAGTCAAATGCTGTAGTGCTAAACACAATCAATAAACCATTAACCCAGCAATATGAGCATAACACACTATAAAACAGCCCCTCCCCCCCAAAAAAATCTTATATACATACAAAACCAGTGATTCAAATGGAACACTAATACAGTATATATAATACAGTAATACAGACTATATACCAAACAAGACACACAGTGCAATCTATGAAATATATAGACTAAAGCAACTGAAATGTAACAGGACAACAAGCAGTGTCACTGTGTTTGTGAAGGTCTCACTACAAGCTGCTGTTACACTGACTCTCTCTTCAGTGATTCTGATCTCAGCTAAGCAGGGGGAGAGATATGAACTTTAGGTAAAAAATAAATAACAATTAGCAAAGTTAGAGAACAGGCAGAGTTCAGTAACTTACTTGTAAAGAATCTCAGCACCACTTGTCCTCCTCTCTCCCCCTCTGCCCCTCCCTTCAGCATATTGCTACTTTATTCCACACTTTGATTGCTTGCAGTCTAGCTCTGGAAGGGAGGGGTCAACAGGATGTCAGCACTTCATTTAAAGTCCTTTCAACTGACAATGCTCGGACTCTGTATACAGCCCGTCACTGCTTGAGGGGGATTAGACAGAGAGGGGAGGGGGACTACACAGCTTGGTACAAACTTCTGCCAGTGTGAAGAAACGAAGCCACACAGAAACATGAAAGTATGGCAGCTTATACTAAGTGATCTATACATTGTATACAGACAAAGTTTTTTTTTCAATATAGTTGCCCTTTAACGAAATCTCTAAAGGCTGTTACCCATAGTCTGGCATTTTGCCTAATTGACTGGCTGATATTTTATTTGATCAGACGTATGGCAGGTATACCAACCCTTAGCAAGCTGCATCCTTTAAATCTGGGGGAAAATATATTTTAGTTTAAAGTTGTCCTTTAAATCTTAGTTGTTGTGAAAGGTAGGTGGTTGCAGCGTATGCACCCTCTCCATCTTGATGTTTCTCTGTGCCAAGGATGTCGAACCTGCAGCCCCCCCCCCAAATGTTTGGAAACTAGACCTCCCAGCATGCCTTGGTTGCATAACACACCATATTTAAAATCAGACGCATTTGAAAATGGAAACTAGGCCTAATTATATTTGGAAACGTATGTATAAATATCTATAAGGGCTAGGCCCTTATCATTTTTTAGTACGCTTGCGTTTCCATTTGCGACCATTTTAAATCTCAATCGCATGCGATTTCGTATCTAACAAAAAAATTGCATGTGCAAACGCAGCGGAATCGCACACACATTGTGGCCTTGATCTATAACAGTACTTTTTCTGGCATTTCCCTACCAAACTCTTCCTGCTTCATGGCTGCTCCATTGGGTTATGGGGTGGGTATCAATCCACATTATTAAGTCGACTGCAGGTCTATATGTAGAATGTTCAGTGTAATATTGGAAGTATCTGGGCGTCTGAGTTTCTGTTGCGTAACACTGAACAGTTCTGTCAGTACACGAAGTACAGTACATTGCACAACATTCCCAGCTCAGAGCCAACGGCCATAGACAGCACAGAATGGCTCCGTAATACGCAAATCATCACCCCCACACAGAATATACCGGGATCCTTATTTTTTATATGGTGATGTGAATGAGACGGACTGAGACATAAGCTCATTGCTATTCTGTGATTCTGACGTAGATTAAACCTTAGAGAGTCACAGGGTAACGTAAAGGGCATGACCACCCTAAAACCAAAAACTGGTCATATGTTATTTATTTTCCCTAATGCCATCTGCTATTTTTAGCACTTTATTTCATACATTTCTAACCTGATATTTAAACGAGAAATAACTGCGGACCTGATGGGAAAAGATGATGACACTTCAAATGATGGGAAAAGATGATGTCACTTCAAATGATGGGAAAAGATGATGTCACTTCAAATGATGGGAAAAGATGATGTCACTTCAAATGATTGGAAAAGATGATGTCACTTCAAAGGGATTTTTCAATTTTGTGCTGATCTCTTTATCTTTCAGCCACTGTCTGTTTTCATCTTCATACTGAATATTTCTCCATATTTAATCCAGGACTCTTCGTCTTTGTATTTAAATGATCTGAAAACATTTCCTTCAAACCGAGGGTAGAAAATGTACTAACCACTACTGCCTTCTGATTCTGTTTTGAGGCTTTAGTTGCCCTTTAAATGGACAGCAGATTTCCCATACAGTAATAGACATTACTGTATGAGAATTCTGCTGTTCATTTAAAAGACAACTACATTCTTCTTCCTTGGCATTTAAGATGTTTGGAAACTACAACTCCCAGCATGCTTTATTAGCATGCACCCTCACTGCATGCACCAATCACCTGCACCCTCACCCTCCCACCCAGTTCAGTTTGTACCTGTGGGCTCTCCTCCATACAGTAACTTGGGGCTTCCTGTTGGGACTTGTGCTTGTGTGCCAGCATTGAAGATCAGGTAAGCATTCCCTGTAGCCGCGCGCTCATTCCCTGTACTGGCGCGCTGGCTGACGTCACTAATTGGCACCGGGCAGCGACGTCGGCCGGCCCACCAGTACAGGGAATGATCGTGCGGCTGCCGGAGTGGTAAAGTAAGTAGTGACTCGAGTATAAACCGAGTTCAAGTTTTCAGGCTGATTTTACAGCCTGAAAAACTCGGTTTATACTCAAGTATATACAGTAAACCGATTCCATCTTGTAGTTTTCATTGTATTTTTGATGCTGGGAAGAATCAAACTTTAACAGTTTTTATTGGAAACTTCCCCCCTGTCAGGTAGTTTTCTTATCAGACCATCAGTTTGTTATCCCCTTGATATAGGTTACAGGATATCAGATCTTCACCAGTAGAACAACATCCTCCTTAAGCCTCGTACACACGTCAGATAATTTGCGCACAATTTGCCCGACTAACGACCCATCGTGCAACATTCGTGCGAAAATGAAGCTTTAAAAATCTTCTAAGACCTATGATCCACGACTATTCTCGGCTTGTTCAGACGATCAGCCTGGCGGATTTGTTCTGCCGATTGCCGTTTGTTTGTACATTGTCGGCAGATTATCGGTAGATAACAGACCCTCTTACTCCCTAGGCCTCCCCTTCTGTCACGGGCACTGCAGGCCCTATAGTTGTGCCACTAGTTGTATGTCAACATCCTTTGCTATCCCCCTTGTTATGTGGCTGATGAGATCAGATATGGACCAGTAGAACATCATTCTAAAGGTTCGTACACACTACAGAGCTTTACAAGATGACAGGAACGTCCATATTGAGATCCAGGATCTGCTGTTTGGGGAATTCATTTAGCTAATGATTCAGTTATAAAATACCCATGGGGTTAAATTGGAAGGAGGAGAGGAAATAGCGAATTTAAAGAATATCTTGGACATTTTAATGTAAAAACCCAGAGAGGTTATCAAGAAATTGTAAATATGGGAATAAAAGTTGAAATTCAGAATTGAAATGAGTAAATGGAAACGTACAAACATACTAACACATTAGTATTATTTTTCATCATGGATCTCTTTATTGGAGTAATAATCCTCAAACAGGCAGAGGAGAGAAATGTAATTCCATATTTGTAGGGGAGGTCGGATTGAGTATTCCTACTTCCTGTTTGGCTTGCTTAGTTACACAATCCAGTTTTAAAGGAGGTCGGGTGGTTAAACATCTTAAACCTTCAGCTCTCCACATTATGGCTTCTCTCCTTTCTGCTCACAGTAATCCAGAAAATCAGGTCAGCTTGACTAGAGAAGAGTAACCGCTATTGGAAATCTTTAGCATGCTGGCATTCCGTGAAAATTTTTGAGCGGCCCTGCCAGCTGCCACTAGCGACACATTACATGTAGCACTTTGCTAGCGGCGAAACATCTGGAACTGTTCAGGAAATGGACCACAAAATGTTCTTCTACCTCCTGGTGTTGTGGTCACATGACAGATATTGGCTAACACGATTAGGAAGTTCACCGAGAATTCTAGAAGACCCGGCTGTAATATGAGATGGGAGTCAGCAGGGGATCGTAGGAAGGTGAGTTTTTTTAAGCTCCAGTTATGTATTTGTTGAACGATTTGTCCATTATGCCCCGCCCCCTTCCTGAGTCCTGGACTTTCCCAATTAATTCAAGTTTAGGTAAGTATTTCTAGTGATCTATTAAAAAACAAGGGTGAAGAGTTCAAGGACCTCAAGAACCACTTTAATGGGGGGGTTAAGAGTGGTTTAGTTTGGGGGCTATCGTCCTTCAAGCGTATAATATTATCTAATATAGATACATGCTTATCAGCCATTTTGGCCATACATGTAAAACAACAGACAACTCTGAACCCTGACTGTAAATCCCATTGAATAATGTGACTGAGATTCTTTAACACAGAAGATGTTTTGAATTATCACATTAGAGTCGTTCAGCAGGAACAAATAAGATTCACACAATTAAAAACAAAAGGCTGAATACTCTGCAGAACGAGCTCTCCCCAGGCAAATCCAAACAATCAAAAACAATTATCAGGCCTGGCATGTCTAATAACAGATCTCTGAACCGAGCCGCCATGTTTAATTTATGATTGTTAATGGTATTAGTGCAGAATGGGAAGCCACTCTGCAGTTGGGGTTGTTCAAAATGGACCCTGGTTAGTACCTGAGTTTTAATGTAGCTGTACTTAAGTTTAAGACATTGATTGTATATCATCAATTATTATTAGCTGGAAGAATAAGCTCTTATATTAAATGCAAACTAACCACATAGGAAAGGAGTTGGAATCCAACATCCAGGGGCCACCAAGGTAAAGAGGGGACAACGTAGTCTACAGGTGAATGTGCATAAAGGACAACTAGACTGTAAAAATGATCTTTTTAAAAATGAAATGTACCTACGGCAAGGAGGTCGGATTGGTAATTCCTACCTCCCAATATTGTTTAGTTGAGGAGCTACAGCACATACAGGGCGATGCACCAAAGGGCGATGTTATATCGGTTAGCGTGCCTTAAACTCCTTCCTTGCGGCGGCTGCATGGCTAACGAGAAAGTTAACAGCGCAGCTGCTTCAAGCGATGTTATATGCCGAAATCGGCACTTTATTGCGGCACTTTCAACGCCAGCTAATAGCTGGCGTTGAAAGTGCCGGAATAGAACGATTAGTCAATAGGAAGGTAAAAATGACCTATCCTACCACCCCTACCACATGTTTTTCATTTTAACTCTTGTCTCAAAACTTTTTTGCACTATACAGTAGTTCTCCTTTAAGTATCTAAACATAGAAAACAATATTTTTATATCTATTGAGTAAGAGATAACCCCCCCCGAGAGGGGAATGAATTTCCAACATTGATTTAGAAGGTCCCATAACTGGTATTACTAATAACTGACAGAGAAAAGGCATTAGACTTAATGATAAATGACCTATACATCTCAAGATCCCATTATACAGGTAACCAACTTAAAGTTGTAGATGGCCATAGACTAGTAATGAATGGACAGGTAGTTGTGTAGTTGCAGAAGGCCATATACTAGTAATTAATAGACAGGTAGTTGTGTAGTTGCTGAAGGCCATAGACTAGTAATGAATAGACAGGTAGTTGTATAGTTGCAGAAGGCCATAGACTAGTAATGAATAGACAGGTAGTTGTGTAGTTGCAGAAGGCCATAGACTAGTAATGAATGGACAGGTAGTTGTGTAGTTGCTGAAGGCCATAGACTAGTAATGAATGGACAGGTAGTTGTGTAGTTGCTGAAGGCCATAGACTAGTAATAATGGACAGGTAGTTGTGTAGTTGCTGAAGGCCATAGACTAGTAATGAATAGACAGTAGTTGTGTATGTTATGTTGCAGAATGGCTCATAGACTAGTAAGAATGGACAGGTAGTTGTGTAGTTGCTGAAGGCATAGACTAGTAATGAATGACAGGTAGTTGGTGTAGTTGCTGAAGGCCATAGACTAGTAATGAATAGAAGGTAGTTGTGTAGTTGCTGAAGGCCATAGACTAGTAATTAATGGACAGGTAGGTGTATTGTGTTTTGCTGAAGGCCATAGACTAGTAATGAATAGACAGGTAGTTGTGTTGTTGCAGAAGGCCATAGACTAGTAATGAAAGGACAGGTAGTGTTGTAGTTGTGAAGGCCATAGACTAGTAATGAATAGACAGGTAGTGTGTGTAGTGCTGAAGGCCATAACTAGTAATGATATGACAGGTAGTTGTGTAGTGTTGAAGGCCATAGAATAGTAAAATGGACAGTAGTTTTGTAGTTGCTGAAGGCCATAGACTAGTAATAATGGACAGGTAGTTGTGGTTGCGAAGGCCATAACTAGTAATGATGGACAGGTGTTGTTGTAGTTGCTGAAGGCCATACGTAGTAATGAATGGACAGGTAGTTGTGTTTGAGTTGCAGAAGGCCATAGACTTAGTAATGAATAGACAGGTAGTTGTGTAGTTTTGAAGGCCATAGAACTGTAATGAAGGACAGGTAGTTGTGAGTTGCAGAAGCATAGACTAGTAATGATAATGACAGGTAGTGTGTAGTTGTGAAGGCCATAGACTAGTAATAATGGAGTTGTGGTAGTTTGTAGTTGCTGAAGGCCATAGACTAGTATGAATGACAGGTAGTTGTGTAGTTGCTGAAGGCCATAGACTAGTAGAAGGACAGGTAGTTGTGTAGTTGCTGAAGGCCATAGACTGTAATGAATGACAGGTAGTTGTGTAGTTTGAAGGCCATAACTAGTAATGAATGGACAGGTAGTTGTGTAGTTGCGAAGGCCATAGACTAGTAATGAATGGAAAGGTAGTTGTGTAGTTTGCTGAAGGCCATAGACTAGTATGTAATGGACAGGTAGTTGTGTAGTTGAGAAGGCCATAACTAGTAATTAATGGACAGGGTAGTTGTGTAGTTGCTGAAGGCATAGACTAGTTAAAATGGACATGGTAGTTGTGTAGTTGCTAGAAGGCCATAGACTAGTAATAATGGGACAGGTAGTTGTGTAGTTGCAGAAGGCCATAGACTAGTAGTAATGAATGACAGGTAGTTGTGTAGTTGCGAAGGCCATAGACTAGTAATAATGGACAGGTAGTTGTGTTGTGTCAGAAGGCCATAGACTAGTAATTAATGGGACGAGTAGTTGGTAGTTGCTGAAGGCCATAGACTAGTAAGAATGACAGGTAGTTGTGTAGTTGCAAAGGGCCATAACTAGTAATTAATGGACAGGTAGTTGTGTAGTTGCTGAAGGCACAGACTATCGTAATGAATGGACAGGTAGTTGTGTAGTTGCTGAAGGCCATAGACTAGGAATATGGACAGGAGTGTGTAGTTGCAGAAGGCCTATGACTAGTAATGAATGGACAGGTAGTTGTGTAGTGCGATGCAGAAGGATATTACTATAATAATGGACAGGAGTGTGTATTGTGGAAGGCCATAGACTAGTAATGAATTGGACAGGTAGTTGTGAGTTGGCTGAAGGCCATGACTAGTAATGATGACAGGTAGTTGTGTAGTTGCAGAAGGCCATTATATAGTAATGAATGGACAGGTAGTTGTTGTAGTTGCAGAAGGCCTAGAACTAGTAATGAAATGGACAGGTAGTTGTGTAGTTGGTGAAGGCTAATAGACTAGTAATGAATGGACAGGTAGGTGTGTTTATAGTTGCGAAGGCCATAGACTAGTAATGAATGGACAGGTAGTTGTGTGTGCAGAAGGCCATAGCAATGTAAGATGGACAGGTAGTGGTGTAGTTGCAGAAGGCCATAGACTAGTAATGAATGGACAGGTATGTGTGTGTAGTTGCAGAAGGCCATATACATAGTAATTAATGACAGGTAGTTGTGTAGTTGCTGAAGGCCATAGAAGTAATGAATGGACAGGTAGTTGTGTAGTTGCAGAAGGCCATAGACTAGTAATGAATGGACAGGTAGTTGTGTAGTTGCAGAAGGCCATAAACTAGTAATGAATGGACAGGTAGTTGTTGTGTGAAGGCATAGACTAGTAATTGAAAAGGTGGTTTGGTAGTTGCGTAAGGCCATAGACTAGTAATAATGGACAGGTAGGTGTGTAGATGCAGAAGGCCATAGACTAGTAATGAATGGAACAGGTAGTTGTGTAGTTGCAGAAGCCATAGACTAGTAATGATATGGACAGGTAGTTGTGTAGTTGCGAAGGGCCATAGACTAGTAGAATAGACAGGTAGTTGTGTAGTTGCAGAAGGCCATAGACTAGATTAATGGACAGGTAGTTGTGTAGTTGCTGAAGAGCCAAGACTAGTAATGAATGGACAGGTAGTTGTGTAGTTGCGAAGGCCATAGATAGTAATGAATAGACAGGTAGTTGTGTAGTTGCTGAAGGCCATAGACTAGTAATGAATGGACAGGTATGTTGGTAGTGTTGAGAAGGCCATAGACTAGTAATGAATAGACAGGTAGTTGTGTAGTTGCGAAGGCCTAGTAGTAATGAATGGACGGTAGTTGTGTAGTTGCAGAAGGCCATAGACATAGTAATGAATAGACAGGTAGTTGGGTAGTTGCAGAAGGCCATAGACTAGTAATTAATGGACAGTAGTTGTGTAGTTGCTGAAGGCCATAGACTAGTAATGATATGGACAGGTAGTTGTGTAGTGCAGAAGGCCATAGACTAGTAATTAATGGACAGGTAGTTGTGTAGTTGCTGAAGGCCATAGACTAGTATGAAGACAGGTAGTTGTGTAGTTGCAGAAGGCCATAGGACTAGTATGAATGGGACAGGTAGTTGTGTTGTAGTTGCAGAAGGCCATAACTAGTAATGAATGGACAGGTATTGTTGTGTAGTTGCAGAAGGCCATAGACTAGATATGAATGGACAGGTAGTTTTGTAGTTGCAGAAGGCCATAGACTAGTAATGAATAGACAGGTAGTTGTGTAGTTGCAGAAGGCCATAGACTAGTAATTAATGGACAGGTAGTTGTGTAGTTGCTGAAGGCCATAGACTGATAATGAAGGACAGGTAGTTGTGTAGTTGCAGAAGGCCATAGACTAGTAATTAATGGACAGGTAGTTGTGTAGTTGCTGAAGGCCATAGACTAGTAATGAATGGACAGGTAGTTGTGTAGTTGCTGAAGGCCATATACTAGTAATGAATAGACAGGTAGTTGTGTAGTTGCAGAAGGCCATAGACTAGTATGAATGGACAGGTAGTTGTGTAGTTGCAGAAGGCCATAGACTAGTATGATATGACAGGTAGTTGTGTAGTTGCAGAAGGCCATAGACTAGTAATGAATGGACAGGTAGTTGTAGTTGAGAAGGCCATAGACTAGTAATGAATAGGACAGGTAGTTGTGTAGTGCAGAAGGCCATAGACTAGTAATAATGGACAGGTAGTTGTGTAGTTGCTGAAGGCCATAGACTAGTAATGAATGGACAGGTAGTTGTGTAGTTGCGATGAAGGCCAGACTAGTAATTAATGGACAGGTAGTTGTGTAGTTGCTGAAGGCCATAGACTAGTAATGAATGACAGGTAGTGTAGTTGCAGAGGCCATAGACTAGTAATGAATAGACAGGTAGTTGTGTAGTTGCAGAAGGCCATAGACTAGTAATGAATGGACGGTAGTTGTTGTAGTTGCAGAAGGCCATAGACTAGTATGAATAGACAGGTAGTTGTGTAGGTTGCAGAAGGCCATAGACTAGTAATGAATGGACAGGTAGTTGTGTAGTTGAGAAGGCCATAGACTAGTAATGAATAGGACAGGTAGTTGTGTAGTTGCAGAAGGCCATAGACTAGTAATTAATGGAAAGGTAGTGTGTAGTTGAGAGGCCATAGACTAGTATGAATGGACAGGTAGTTGGTAGTAAGCTGACTAGCAAAGGAAGATGTAGTTGCTGAAGGCCATAGACTAGTAATGAATGGACAGGTAGTTGTGTAGTTGCAGAAGGCCATAGACTAGTATGAATGGACAGGTAGTTGTGTAGTGTGAAGGGCCATAGACTAGTCATGAATGGAACAGGTAGTTGTGAGTTGCAGAAGGACAAGGACTAGTATTAATGGACAGGTAGTTGTGTAGTTGCTGAAGGCCATAGACTAGTAATGAATGGACAGGTAGTTGTGTAGTTGCAGAAGGCCATAGACTAGTAATGAATGGACAGGTAGTTGTGTAGTTGCTGAAGGCCATAGACTAGTAATGAATGGACAGGTAGTTGTGTGTTGCACGAAGGCCATAGATAGTCAATAATGGCAAGGTAGTTGTGTAGTGCTGAAGGCCATGACTAGTAATGAATGGACAGGTGTTGTGTAGTTGCAGAAGGCCATAGACTGTAGAATGGACAGAGTAGTTGTGTAGTGCTGAAGGCCAGACTATGAATGAATGGACAGGTAGTTGTGTGTTGGAAGGCCATAGACTAGTATAATGGACAGGTAGTGTGTTGTAGTTGCGAAGGCCAAGACTATATGAATGGACAGGTAGTTGGTAGTTTGCGAAGGCCATAGACTAGTAATGAATGGACAGGTAGTTGTGTAGTTGCAGAAGGCCATAGACTTATGTAAATGAATAGACAGGTAGTTGTGTAGTTGCAGAAGGCCATAGGCTAGTATTAATGGACAGGTAGTTGTTGTAGTTGCTAAGGCACATAGACTAGTAATGAATGGACAGGTAGGTGTGTAGTTGCAGAAGGCCATAGACTAGTAATTGAATGGACAGGTAGTTGGTGTTGCAGAAGGCCATAGACTAATGAATGACAGGTAGTGTGTAGTTGCGTAAGGTAATACAGATGAATAGACAGGTAGTTGTGTAGTGCTGAAGGCCATAGACTAGTAATGAATGCGACAGGTAGTTGTGTAGTTGCAGAAGGCCATAGACTAGTAATAGAATGGACAGGTAGTGTGTGAGTTGCAGGAAGGCCCATAGACTAGTAATTAATGGACAGGTAGTTGTGTAGTGCTGAAGGCATAGACTAGTATGAATGGACAGGTAGTTGTGTAGTTGCAGAGGCCATAGAATAGTAATGAATGGACAGGTAGTTGTGTAGTTGCTGAAGGTTCATAGACTAGTAATGAATAGACAGGTAGTGTGTGTAGTTGCAGAAGGCCATAGACTAGTAATGAATAGAAGGTAGTTGTGGTAGTTGCCAGAAGGGCCATATGTTACAGTAGAATGGACAGGTAGTTGTGTAGTTGCAGAAGGCCATAGGCTAGTAATGAATGGACAGGTAGTTGTGTAGTGTGCTGGTAAGGTCCATAGACTAGTAATGAATGGACAGGTAGTTGTTTGAGTTGCAGAAGGCATAGACTAGTATTAATGGACAGGTAGTTGGGTAGTTGCGAAGGCCATAGATAGTAATTAATACAGTAGTGTTGTGTAGTTGCTGAAGGCCATATACTATAATGAATAGACAGGTAGTTGTGTAGTGCAGAAGGCCATAAACTAGTAATGAATAGACAGGTAGTTGGTAGTTAGCAGAAGGCCATAGATAGTAATGATAGACAGGTAGTGTGTAGTAGCAGAAGGTCATAGACTAGTAATGAATGGAAAGGTAGTTGTGTAGTTGCTGAAGGCCATAGACTAGTAATAATGAAAAGGTGGTTGTGTAGTTGCTGAAGGCCATAGACTAGTAATTAATGGACAGGTAGTTGTGTAGTTGCAGAAGGCCATAGACTAGTAATGAATGGACAGCTAGTTGTGTAGTTGTGAAGGCCATAGACTAGTAATGAATAGACAGGTAGTTGTGTAGTTGCTGAAGGCCATAGACTAGTAATGAATGGACAGGTAGTTGTGTAGTTGCAGAAGGCCATAGACTAGTAATGAATGGACAGGTAGTTGGGTAGTTGCAGAAGGCCATAGACTAGTAATGAATAGACAGGTAGTTGTGTAGTTGCAGAAGGCCATAGACTAGTAATGAATAGACCGGTAGTTGTGTAGTTTCTGAAGGCCATAGACTAGTAATGAATGGACCGGTAGTTGTGTAGTTGTTGAAGGCCATAGACTAGTAATGAATAGACGGTAGTTGTGTAGTTTCTGAAGGTCATAGACTAGTAATGAATGGACTGGTAGTTGTGTAGTTGCTGAAGGCCATAGACTAGTAATGAATAGACCTGGTTAGTGGGGTGTTCTTTGTATTTTTATGGGTCATAGACTAGTAATAAAAGGACTGGTAGTTGTTGAGTTGTGAAGGCCATAGACTAGTTATAAAAGGACGGTTAGTTGTTGTAGGTGTTGAAGGCCATAGACTAGTAATAAATGGACCGGTAGTTGTGTAGTTGTTGAAGGCCATAGACTAGTAATGAATAGACAGGTAGTTGTGTAGTTGTTGAAGGCCATAGACTAGTAATGAATGGACAGGTAGTTGTGTAGTTGTTGAAGGCCATACACTAGTAATGAATGGACAGATTTAGAATGAAATGAGCAGTAGAGAACAATGACTTTTCACAGCTGATTTTTTTGTGTCTGGATGGTTTAGTTCTATTTTGTAACGTCTTTGTGGTCCCACACCGTGTTAACGGATTTGTGTAGCATGATGATCTAGGGGTGTTAAAAGCCCCCATGACAGTAACTCTACTGTCACACAAATGGAGTTTGCAGTGTGTTACTCTACATAGTTTTCACCCTGTGTCCACATGACCAGAGTACACTTCCCAGCTGAACATCTTTCTGAGTTTATGTTGGTTCCATTGCTAGTAAACAGGACTATACCTATGCATGTGCCATTTCTATCATTTATTTTGACCTCTAAACTGTAATTTTCAGCCAATGTCTTTGGCCAGGAGTTGGTCTGGTGTCAGATTCCTTTCTCTGGAACATTGACATGTTTAGCTTCAAAGTTTATTTCAGATGAAATCCTTGTGACATACAGTAGGATATCTGCTATGTGTTCTGCTTTTGTTGACCTTCAACAAGTAAAGTTAAATGCCTTCAGAATAAATGCTGGAAATAAAACCTCACAGGTGGAGCCATTGTTATGTTTCATATGAATAAAGTCATTTTGCTGAATCTATGAAACTTTATTATGACAAATTGGCCAGTACCTTGTGCTCATTGTCTGTGAATTCACTTTAACACCTGAGACTGACTTCTGGCTTTCGCTTAGATGGCGACTTTCTTGCAGCAGGGAAAGGAACATTTTCTGGGCTTCTGAGACAGTGGAGAGGTGGTTTGGGGGAGGTAAGTATGGGATTTTATTTTATTTCTAGGAGTGGACATCCACACTGGGCCATCCAATAATATAACAGAAGAATGAACCATTTAATGTAGCCTATTAGCCGTAGTAACTTCTAGATATACATTCTTCAATCCCAACATCTCCTAGAGCCCAAGTAAGTCTTATTCTGGTAACTGTGTAGTATAGATGTTTTTATTGTGTAGTAGAAAGGTTACAATTGTGTTCTAGCCCTAAGAACGTTACAGGGCGGAGAAGATGGTGGGATGGGTGGTTAGAATAGTCAGTGGGTGGTCGTTACTCCCCAGGCAGCAAAACCTTCCTATTGACTCATCATAAAGGTTTGTAGTGATTCTATGACTTGTCAATGAAAGAGAAATGGGGAAATATCTGTAGGAAATAGGTAGGGCTTTAACAGTGTAACCCATGTCACCCTAAACATCTCCCAGCTTGGGTTCATGGTGCGCCTTGGGGTTGCAACACTCTAGCATTGACTTGTTACCCATGAAGTGATCTCTAAACTATCTACAACATCCAGGAGGTTTCTGTACTTCAACTGCTAATTACACCTGTACATTGTATACGGTGTGTTACCCTGCCCACAACACACCATCAGGGAGTGGCAATCACAGTGAAATGTATTTCTTTTTTTTCCCTATTAAAGGAGGTTTCCTCTTAAGTCACAATGTGATGCTTTCCATGTCTTAAAGTTGTTGCATCTATAAGCCCCCATCCTACCAAACAGTGATGCTTTCTTTTCTATTGGTCGGAAGCTCAAGTGGGGTGTGGCATTTACCCACTGGGTAACTGCATCTCACATTTACACAGTAAATTTAAGGGGCAACAACAATTCTCCTTTAAATCTTTATTGTATTTAAAACAAGAACAATATACTAGAATCTTCCCAGCAACTTGAAATTATTCCAAATCCCAAAGCAAATGATCTCATGAATTTTAGATATGAAATAATCGGATTCCTCCAGAATTAATCAACCGTGAATATCTTATTTACACTTCATGAATATTTCAGTTGTTGAAAACAAACCTTCCCTTTCTAGGGATATTAAAGGAGATTAACCCAAATATATCACAATTTCCTATTTTGCTTACACACACATTTATATACAGTATAATCATATATATTACAGCACTTTTCATCTTGCACCAAAGCCGTCATCAGATAAAAATATATGTGTGTCTACATTTCATATGGATCCACTGGCATTTTTTTATGTTTGCTTTGTTGGGCTCACTGAAAACTTATAAATAAAGTTAACATATTAAGAAAACTTTATAGACATCCTACCTAGCAGATAGCCATAAGTGTCCTCTTTAAAATCAGCAGCAATGCGTCGGAATTATCTGTATCACCCCCCTCGATCTATTCACTGCTCGCATTTCTTGCAGAACATGTCTTTCTATTGGTAAGGCCCTGGGCCAGAAGGGGGTGGAGCAGCAACACTACAATGAATGGAAAGGACTAGATTATTTTTTGGAGAAGTAGATATGTTTATTTTATTCCTGTACCAGGATTTACAAGCCAGAGTTTTCCACTCTAACCCTAATAATGAAGGTCAAAAGCTGTTATTTAAACTATAGTCAGGGAATGTATATTATAGCCTTAGAGTAGTGATATGATGGACAAACTCCCCCAAGTTTGGTTCCCAAAAAAAAGGAAATACGATGGCTGTGGAAAAAATGGAAAATGGCAGCTGGGGAAATGGCAACCCCAAGGAATGGGTCATGCAGTTCAAATGAGTACTTGTGGCCCTTACAAAGATATTTGTGGCCCTTACAAGGGCAGTTTGTAATCTGTGGCACAAGTAAAAGGCATTATTATGGGCCAGGTGCAGCTCCCTTTCTGTTAGGTTGGTCCTGGTTTCTTTCTCTTCTTTTTGTTCTTTCTTGATCCCAATAGGTGTCTTATCACAGCTATATAGGTGTCCTATCACTTCTATATGGGTGTTTTATAACCACTATATAGGTCTCCTGTGACAGCTATATAGGTGTCTTATCAACGCTATATAGGTGTCCTATCACCGCTAAATAGGTTTCTTATCACAGCTATATAGGTGTCCTATCACTTCTATATGGGTGTTTTATAACCACTATATAGGTCTCCTGTCACAGCTATATAGGTGTCTTATCAACGCTATATAGGTGTCCTATCACTTCTATATGGGTGTTTTATAACCACTATATAGGTCTCCTGTCACAGCTATATGGGTGTCCAATAACTGCTATATAGGCATCCTATGACAGCTATATAGGTGTCCTATCACCGTTATATAGGTGTCCTATCACCGCTTTATAGGTGTCTTATCAACACTATATAGGTTTCTTATCACAGCTATATAGGTGACTTATTACCGTTATATAGGTTTCTTATCACAGCTATATAGGTGTCCTATCACCACTATATAGGTGTCTTAATACCGCTATATAGGTTTCTTATCACAGCTATATAGGTGTCCTATCACCACTATATAGGTGTCCTATCACTGCTATATAGGTGTACTATCACCGCTATATAGGTGTCTTATCACCGCATTATAGGTTTCTTATCACCGCATTATAGGTTTCTTATCACCGCTATATAGGTTTCTTATCACAGCTATATAGTTGTCCTATCACCATTATGTAGGTGTCCTATCACCGCTATATAACCGCTATATAGGTTTCTTATCACAGCTATATAGGTGTCTTATCACCTCTATATAGGTTTCTTGTCACATCTATATAGGTGTCCTATCACCGCTATATAGGTTTCTTATCAGAGCTATATAAGTGTCCTATAACCACTATATTGGTGTCTTATCAGAGCTATATAGGTGTCCGATCAGAGCTATATAAGTGTCCTATAACCACTATATTGGTGTCTTATCAGAGCTATATAGGTGTCCTATAACTACTATATAGGTGTCTTATCACAGCTATATAGGTGTCCTATCAGAGCTATATAGGTGTCCGATCAGAGCTATATAGGTGTCCGATAACCACTATATAAGTGTCTTATCACAGCTATATAGGTGTCCTATCAGAGCTATATAGGTGTCTGATCACCGATATACAGGTGTCCTATCACTGCTATATAGGTGTCCAATAACCACTATATAGGTGTTCTATCACCTCTATATAGGTGTCCAATCACAGCTATATATATATATATATATATATATCTGAGGGTTTGATCCTTTTATCACTCGGTGACATTATATTAAAGCCCATTAGACATCTTCTAGAGAGTTATCATGTTCCTTTCTGTTGTTTTATTTCCATTCAGCAATTAACTTGTTCTCCCCATCAGGGTAATATTCCGTGTAACTAAATCACACACTGTACAGGCTTTTCAAGATCAGTCTTGTCAGATCTTATCTTCCCACTCACATCGCTTTGATTCCACTTGAGGATGGTTCAGTTTGACCTACAGCTTCTCATAATCAAGTGATATTAACCATGTCACTGTTGGCTTTGCCCTTGAAGAAGGTCCATGGTTTACCGTTATTCCCTCAGATCCTCGCCACCATCAAATCCTTCCCATATTATTCCCCCTCTTTACAAGGCACTGGTAAGGCCACATTTGGAATATGCGGTGCAGTTTTGGAATCCCATATACAAAAGGGAATTAGTAAACAATGCAGCATAAAGTTTCATTGTATGGCCCATTAATATATTTATATAAGGTTATCATGTCCCCATGCAAATGTGCTTCTCCAATGTAACAAGCCCTAACTGTCTAATCTGCCTGCATATTCAAGCCCCTCCATTCCCCTTATTAATTTAGTTGCCCTTCTCTGAACTGCCTCAATTTCCAAGATGTCCCTTTTGTATATGGGACCCAAACTGCACCGCATATTCCAAATGAGGCCTTACCATTGCCTTGTAAAGAGGGGGAATAATATGGGAAGGATTTGTGGTGGCGAGGATCGAGGGAATAACGGTAAACCATGGACCTTCTTCAAGGGCAAAGCCAACAGTGACATGGTTAATATCACTTGATTATGAGAAGCTGTAGGTCAAACTGAACCATCCTCAAGTGGAATCAAGCGATGTGAGTGGGAAGATAAGATCTGACAAGACTGATCTTGAAAAGCCTGTACAGTGTGTGATTTAGTTACACGAAATTACCCTGATGGGAGAACAAGTTAATTGCTGAATGGAAATAAAACACAGAAAGGAACATGATACTCTCTAGAAGATGTCTAATGGGCTTTAATATAATGTCACCGAGTGATACAAGGATCAAAACCCTCAGATATATATATATAATATATATATAGCTGTGATTGACACTATTAGAGTATAGAACCACCTATAAGTGGTTTTGGACACCTATATAGCAGTGATAGAACACCTATATAGCGGTGATAGGACACCTGTATATCGGTGATCAGACACTATATAGCTCTGATCGGACACCTATATAGCTGTGATAAGACACTTATATAGTGGTTATCGGACACCTATATAGCTCTGATCGGACACCTATATAGCTGTGATAAGACACCTATATAGTAGTTATAGGACACCTATATAGCTCTGATAAGACGCCATATAGTGGTTATAGGACACTTATATAGCTGTGATAAGACACTTATATAGTGGTTATCGGACACCTATATAGCTCTGATCGGACACCTATATAGCTGTGATAAGACACTTAATAGTGGTTATCGGACACCTTATAGCTCTGATCGACACCTATAAGCTGTGATAAGACACTTATATAGGGTTATCGGACACCTATATAGCTCTGATAGGACACCTATATACTGTGATAAGACACCTATATAGTAGTTATAGGACACCTATATAGCTCTGATAAGGACACCAATATGTGGTTATAGGACACTTATATAGCTCTGATGGACACCTATATAGCTCTGATAAGAACCAATTAGTGTTATAGACACTTATATAGCTCTGATAGAAACCTATATAGCGGTGATAGGACACCTATATAGATGTGACAAGAAACCTATATAGAGTGATGACACCTATATAGCTGTGATAGAAACCTTATAGCGGTTCTATAGCGGTGATAGGACACCTACATAATGTGATAGGACAACTATATAGCTGTGATAAGAAACCTATATGCGTTGATAAGAAACCTATAATGCGGTTATAAGAAACCTATAATGCGGTGATAAGACACCTATATATCGGTGATAGTACACCTATATAGCAGTGATAGGACACCTATATAGTGGGGATAAGGACACCTATATAGCGTGATAAAACCTATATAGCGTATTAAGACACCTTATAGTGGTATAGGACACCTATATAGCTGTGATAAAAACCTATATAACGGTAATAAGTCACCTATTAGCTGTGATAAGAAACCTATATAGTGTTGATAAGACACCTATAAAGCGGTGATAGACACCTATATAACGGTGTATAGGACACCTATTAGCTGTCATAGATGCCTATAGCAGTTATTGGACACCCTATAGCTGTGACAGGAACCTATATATGGTTTATAAAACACCCATATAGAGTGATAACACTAGATAGCGTTATAGACACCTATATAGCTGTGACAGGAGACCTATATGTGTTATAAAACACCCATATAGAAGTGATAGGACACCCTATATAGCTGTGATAAGAAACCTATTTAGCGGTGATGGACACCTTATAGCGTTGAATACACCTATAGCGTCACAGAGACCTATATAGTGGTTATAAAACACCCATATAGAAGTGATAGGACTAATAGGTCATATCAGAGGACACGTGGACATCCTTTAAGGTTGGAAGAAAAGAAGTTTCATCTTCAGGTTAGGAAAGGTTTCTTTACAGTGGGAACTGGTTTTCTATATGTTGTACATATAAATTGGCGTGTTGCATAAAAAACATTTTAAGTTCCAGAATAATTACTATTGGCAGCTCCAAGGTCCCTCAATGAGAGCGACTGTAGTGCCGCCCCTAACCAGTTTATATCTAGAAAACCAGTTGTTCTCATCCCATATATAGTGAATACATCAAATCGTATCATAGATTAGTAGGAGACATATTGGTTATTTGGGAGCTGCTGGATAATATGTTACCAACACACAATCAAATTTACTTGTGAGACATAACAGACATCTCTACCTTTTCTGGATGTAATGATAAAGATAGAAAGTGGCAACATCAAAACCAATGTGTATCGGAAACCTATCGATAGAAATGATCTGCCGGCAGCTTCCATTCTCCTAAAATACTGAAGGGACAATACATGCAATTGAAATGCATCACATTGGACCCTCATGAATACGAATCGGGCACTGATAGTTTAACAGACACATTTCTATGTAAAGGGTATAGAATACATTTGCTCAATAAAGCGACGGAGGATGTAGCCAGAATACCTAGGGAACAATTATTGTTCATTCATAAACTAAACCCACATATAAAAACCCTTTGTATCCATGTTTGGTGAACACTGAAAAAAAACATAGAAACATTGAAAAAGTGATTATAAAACATTGGGCTTTATTAAGTTATGATGCCAAATCAGGTCATTTGTTCCAACTCCCACCAATGTTCTGCTACAAGAGAGGTTCTAGTATTAAAGATGGACTATGCCCCTCAGATTTGGGACATCAGAGAGCAGGTCATCGAGAGGGACTTATACTTCAACTGTTGCGATTCCATCCTCAAAGGATTTGTCATCCCACTATGGGCAACAAAATTCTAAAGCACATGTCCACATGTCAATCACATAATGTAGTGTACATGCTCAAATGCCCATGTGGCGAGGCATATATTGGACAAACTAGTCGACCAATTAAAATCCGCATACAGGAACACATGGGTAACTTAAGGAATTTCAAATCTGAACACAAACACTATCAGGGTTATTCAATAAAAGTTCTTATCGTTAAAAATGGTGCTAAATTTTCCCCAACCAATCAGATATTAGTTAACATTTGAAAGATAACATCTGATTGGTTGGGGCAAAATTAGCACCATTTATAACGATAAGAACTTTTATTGAATAACCCCGAAAGTCTCTCAACTCAGATGGTGTATATTAGCTCAGGTAAAATGACCCTTAGGAGGAGGAGACATCAAACGTAAGCTTCTCCAGGAAGATACCATCTGGATAAAACCATTCAATACTTTGTTACCAGTAGGACACAATCAGGGAGATTCACCCAGAGCCGCAACTTCTGTGGGCAAATCTCCCATACAGGATTCACCAGCCACCTGCTACACGGCTGCAGCGCTCCTCGGTGGATTCACCTGTATGAGTCCTGTTCAATGAAATCTTTCTTCTAAACAGAGGCATCTATAGTGTTTAACCTTTAATATTGGCTACAATACACATTCACAGTCGTATGTTGCTTATTTGGTTCTTATTTTTTACAGGACTCATTATTGATTAACATGGGAGACCTGGGGTATTTTGATACATTACTTTAGACCATTTTGTTGGTGTATTTATCTAATATTTTTATCCATCACGGATTGTTTCAGTATATATTTATGATGGCACAGGCTTTATCCAGTATGCAAATGCTTTTTATTCCACGGTACACTGGTTACATTTTTATACATGTACACACCAGCCTTTTTGTATCGGTTTTATTACAGCTGTTTGAAGATTGATGTTATTCCCAACGTCACTGGGAAGCACTTCAAGGACTGTTCTTAATTAGAGTTGGCCGAAACTACATGGTTTCGTTCCGTTTTCGGATTCCCAGATCTCGGGAAAATCCTGACGATCCGAAGATCCGAAAATGGACCGAATTTTCGAAGATTTTCGAATGTACGGAGGTATTTTCATTCATTTTCTAAAATATCTGCGAATGTTCGGAAATCCTCGAAAATCCGATCGGAGACCACTTTCAGGTTTCTGATCTATTTTCTAAGATTTTCAAATGTTTGAGGCTATTTTTAAATAGCCTCGAACGTTCGTTTTTCAAAAATGCGATTGGAAACTCGAAAGTGGTCTCTGATCGGAATTTTTCGAGGATTTTCAAACGTCCGAAGATATTTTTTAAAATGATCGAAAATAGCTCCGTACATTTGAAAATATGTTCCGAAGTCCCGAAATCCAGAGGATCCATCCGGATTTGGAAGGATCTTTCGGATTTTGTAATCGGGGGGTTCAGTGTCGGACCCAGATCTGGGTGGGATGTATTTATAGGTTCACTTGGCTCACTTTGTTTGATCGCTTGATAAAGGACTTCTCATGGTCCAAAACATGTTGCAATAAATCCAGGTTACTTATTGCAGATTTACTCTGACACTGACAGTAGATCTGACAGAATTGGCTGAATATTGTTGTTATCGGGACCTATTGGGCAAGATGGGAAATTTCCATTACCAGTTCCCTTTACAATAGTAGAGGAAGCCGATAACATTGGACCATGTATGGGCACATTGAACAATCATTCTGTATAAAGAATATATGGCATAATCAATCCTATGTATATTTAATATATATATAATACAATGTAAGTTATACAACCACCTCTAGGATTTCTTAGGGCTAGGTCCACCATGTGTTGTGTTGTCCGTTTTGTCCATGTTCTGGTCCGTTTGCAGGTTAAAAAATAAAATTTTCCTTGTGTGTCTTGTGTGTGTGTTTTTTTTGCGTTCCCATAGACTATTATTAAAATGCGATTCTGACACACAGACCGAAAGTCGTGTACAAATGCAGATACAAAACGGACTGAATAAACTGATATAGTGGGAACTGATTTCCATTGGATTTTATCTCAGGCAGCTGCAGGGTTAATGTTGATACAGTCTCTATGCTGCTGTCAATCACAGGACAGACTGGATACATTTTTGAAACATAAAAAAGCTGCTTCTCACTCAGAGCTCAATCTCGCAAACAGAGGGCCGGCAGTGCGGCGGAGGAACGAGGGGAGGTAAGGAAGAGTTTGGGGGGCTTTCTGAAAAAAAAATTATGCGGTTGGGGCTGGGGGACATGGGGGAGCAGCATTGGGAGGGGTTCCTGTGTCCTGCCCAGCAGGGGGATTAACCCTTAAGCTACCACTGCCGTGCTACGGACAAGGAAAAGAAAATCTCGGTGAGTATGATTTGATTTTCAGTTATTGGTGACTTTCAATGTTTTGTGTCTGGTTAAAGGGCATGTCCACCCTTAAAAATAACTTTTGATATGCTGCTCCCCCATGTCTGGTAGCCCCAACCGCATGATTAGTATTTTGCAAAAGCCCCCCAAACTCTTACTTACCTCCCCTCGTTCCTCCGCTGCACTGCCGGCCCTCTGCTTGCGAGAATGCAAGCAGAGGGGCGGGACCGGCAGTCGCGTCTGTGATTGGCTGAGCGGCAGCCAATCACGGACGCGGCTGCCGGTCATTCAGTGCAGCGGAGGAAAGAGGAGAGGTAAGTAAGAGTTTGGGGAGCTTTTGCAAAATACTAATCATGCGGTTGGGGCTACCAGACATGGGGAGCAGCATATTAAAAGGATTTTATGCTAGGGGGAGGGAGAGTAGAACGGGAGGGAGAGGAGGGAGAGGGAGGGGGGGAGGGAGGGGGGAGAAGCCTGCAGTACGCATGACAAATATCTACCGGAGGCAGGTAGCAGGCAGAGCCCTGCTAGCCTCCTGGTGGACTGTTTTGGGACTTTAGGGGGGTCTACAGGAGAAGAGAAAACCCTATGAGCGGGATGTGAGGTAAGGATTACACTACACTACATGGTGGGGCCATTACTGAGGGGGATTATAGTTTTGGGGGTGGACATGCCCTTTAAGGAATTGGCTATGGTGACAGAATGATTGATTTCATTGGCACTCCTGCCTACCTCGCCCCAGAAATTTGGCAACGTAAAGACTACGGCCCATCGGTGGACTGGTGGTCTGCAGGGGTGATCATTTACCAAATGATGTTCGGTTCTGTAAGTATGAAATGTTTATTCATTAATTACCGTAACCAACTTCTCTGTCAAAATGGGTTTTAACGGTTATTTCTCCACCTGTTTAGTTGCCTTTCACTGGAAGAACGGAGAAGAGATTGCAAGACAATATAATTAAGAAACAACCAAGATTTCCCTGGAGAAGTATGGGAGAAACCAAAGCCTTACTACGTGGGGTAAGTACTTCCTACTGTACCATAGAAAGTCACATGTTTCTTGTCCATGGGCCACAAAATACATAGAAAGATACATAGTAGATACAATCAGGGAGATTCAAAAAAAGTTCTTATCATTAAAAAATGGTGCTAATTTTTCTCCAACCAATCAGATCTTATTTAACATTTGAAACATAGCTCCATTTTAATGATAAGAACTTTTATTGAATAACCCTGATTGTATTCTATATTGTACATTTATATCATTATTATCAATATGCCCAGAAGATGCCAAATAGAACCAATCAGCTATTTGGGGTAACACTTTATTTTATCTTTGTAGCTTTTACATAAAGTTGGAACCGTTCGCCTTGGAGCGCGTGGAGCTGTAGAAATTATGGAGAGTCCTTTCTTTAAGGTATGTTTGTACTTTACAGTCGACATAGAAGTCGTGCGGTTCGTGTTTAATTCGGATAGGAGAATGAATCTGTTACTTGTTTCCTAGAATATAAACTGGAGCAAACTACAGAAAGGGATGATCATACCCCCATTCCTCCCAGTGCCTTGGAAAAACATACCGGACTCGGCTCCCTCTGACATGAAAGATCCTTGGAATGGACCAGAAGCTTTGAGCGATGAGCCAATGAGACAAGAGGCTTTAACAGAAGATATTGAGGATGGAGGAACCTGTTAGAACAGAGAAGACTGAACTCTGCCGCTCTGCTGTTAATGACGATTAGGTAAGTACACATTGACCCTTCAGTTTAATCTACACTTTATCCACCAAACCGTTACACTTTGCCTTACAAGACCCATGTTTTTAATTGCCTGGTATTTTCTATTATAACAGTTCTAGGAACTCTAGGATGAAACATCACTTTCTGAATAGACGCTGGACAGGCTGGGTTTATCATCATCACCTCTTTGGAGATGGAGGACCCTACACTGCCGAGGATTTATACACAGCCTGGAACCGCCCTGTACAACTGACATTAATAATGACTGCATTGTTATAATGACTAAACTGTAATAATGCCTGTGTATTGTTATAATGTACATTCATAAACATATATGTTATACATACATGTATACTGTGTGGAATTCTATTCTTCAAGTACAGGTACAGGTAGCATGGATATCAGTAAGACTGGAAACCTTGATCCCCTGCCAGGGGAGGACTGGCCCAGTAGGCTGAGTGACAAATGCCCCCCAGACTGGTCTCCAATGAAAAATTTGGGCTGCGACAGAAGCTATTAGTAAGTCACACATGTAAATGGCACAGCATGCACCTCTAGCTCTAACATGGGCAAGGAACAGAAGACTCCTCCTCTGCTGCTAAACCTTTCCTTTACTGACACTGGGAGCTGACATGTATCACAGTCTAAACTAAAGGTTTTGGAGACACTGCCTATGTTTAAAGCTAAACTATAAGCTGCCTTTCTTGGTTGACATGCTAAAAGATGATTGGGGGAGGGGTAGCATTTGCTTTAGCATTTGCTTATCTAGACTACATAGGTTTTTCTGCTCTTGGCTCCTTTCAAACTCCTGCCCAGACTGTCAGATTAATAGAAGCAGTGTCTAAAGTTCAGCAGTGTTAGTCTGCCCTCCAGTTCATTAGCCTGCATAAGTCAGCCCTCCAGTTCATTAGCCTGCGTAAGTCAGCCCTCCAGTTCATTAGCCTGTGTAAGTCAGCCCTCCAGTTCATTAGCCTGTGTAAGTCAGCCCTCCAGTTCATTAGCATGTGTTACGTCAGCTCTCCAGATCATTAGCCAGTGTTACTTAAAGGGCAACTAAAGCCACAGAACAACATTGAACCAGAAGGCAAAACACCTTGATATAAAACCAGTAATCTGTGTCTTACCTCTCATTTTGGTACGGGCGCTGGGAAATTTACCTAAATAATAAATGGTTTGTGCTTTACTTCCCAGCATTCTAGTATCACACAGTTTGGTCAACAACCATTATGTTCTGCACATGCTCAGTCCTTAGCTATGGCAGAAACTTGTTGAAGTTGGTCACACCCATTAATAATCTCTAGCCAATTATTTTAAAGGACAGATAAAGCAAGGAAGCATGTGACTGAGGTCAGGAGGTGTGGTCTGACACTGCATCTACACATAGATACGTCATCCAGTTCTTAACAGGCTTACATTTACTTTAACAGTTTACTAAAGTGGCATTTTATAGTTTATTGGTGTTTTTAGGGGGGTTGTTTTCAGATTCTGGAGTATAAAAATAGGGTTTAGTTCTCCTTTAAGAAAAGATTGTTTTGTTGGGGTTGCGTTTTTTACAGTTTCTTATTACCATTATTTATTTATGTTTTTTTTATTATCCAACCACATATAACAGATTCTTGTACAATTCATTCTGAATTGAGAAAGCCAGTCGGATGACTAGTCCAGTTGATCTAACTGAATACAACAGATATACCATGACCTGGATGAATGAAAACCTTCACAAGCATCCATCTATGATCTATTTATCTATCTTTCTATCTGGGTCTCTATCTTCTCTATCAATATGTGTCAATCTGTGTCTCTATCTTCTCTATCAATATATGTCTATTTGTGTCTCTATCTTCTTTATCAATATGTGTCTATCTGTGTCTCTATCTTCTCTATCAATATGTGTATCTGTGTCTCTATCTTCTCTATCAATATGTGTCTATCTGTGTGTGTATCTATCTATCTTCTCTATCAATATGTGTCCATCTGTGTCTCTGTATATCTTATCTATCAATATGTATCTATATGTGTCTCTATCTTCTCTATCAATATATGTCTATATGTGTCTCTATCTTCTCTATCAATATGTGTCTATCTGTGTCTCTATCTATCTTCTCTATCTATCAGCAATCAGCCAAGTGATTAAGGATTGTTACACCAATACACCAATAGAGGGGATCTGGATAATGGTTTCCTAGACTGAGAGGGTGTTAAGATCTTCACAACAGCTTAGAAAAGATAGATAGACAGACAGACAATAGGTAGGTAGATATATAGATAGATAGATGATAGATAGACAGACAGACAGACAGACAGACAGATAGAAAGATAGACAGACAGACAGACAGACAGACAGACAATAGATAGATAGATAGATAGATAGATAGATAGATAGATAGATAGATAGATAGATAGATAGATAGATAGAAAGATAGACAGACAGACAGACAATAGATATAGATAGACAGACATACAATAGACCGACAGACGGACAATAGATAGATAGATAGATGATAGATGATAAATGATAGATAGATATATAGATAGGGGACAGGTGATTATACTAGAGTGTGTATGATAAAAGAAGTGTAGTAACCATAGTGGGTTTCATAGCAAACTATAAAGGTCTCACTCTATGACCAATTGCATTTTGAATGTGTTTTTGTGCATTCCCATTTATATAAGGGATACTGCACCCCTTGGATATTAAAGATGGATCTTTAAAGAAATTGTGGAAAGCTCCACAAATAAACAGTTGAGTGACAGTTGGAAAAGTAATTGTCCATTTAAATTAATATTTTTTCAGTCCTTCATTCGTTCAGTTCTGTGTTCAGGTGATGGTCCATCCCAGGGGTAATCGACATGTTTGGTGCCAATGGAGGTCTCCTGGAGTTCTGTAGCAGCCTGTTGGCCAGTTGTGGATTTCTTCTCTTGCTCTTACTAATTTTGCTTATGAAGATCTTAAAAAAGATCTTTAAAGCCATCTTAGGTCTAAGAAGGGGGAGCACTGCATGCAGTTTGGCCATTTTGCTGTAAGAATGTTGGGGGGAATCATTAACCTGGTTCAGGTTTCAAAACAACCATCAATGCTGAGAATTATGGTTACATATTGAAAGGGACTGACGCTATTGATGTACTTTTTGTGATTCTAGGTATCAGAATCAGGTGAGGGAATCGGAGTGTTGGGCATAAGTAAGGGAGCAGAGATCGCACTGTGTATGGCTTCCTATCTACCACAGGTTAAAGATACTGCCTGTATCAATGGATCCATTGCAATCAATGGGAATTCTTTGATGTATGGTGATGTGTCCATTCATGGTCTCCCTGATCAGCCGGAAAAGGTTTAATTACAGAAACTGGAGCCATGCTGATCAGTTCCTGTAAACACAAGGAATCCAGGGTATCAGGACAGTATAATTCCCCATTCTTTTTTGTGTTGGTGACAAAGACCGGAATTACGATAGTTTGCATTTTGCAAATTAACTTTTTACCAGGGCAAGGAAATGGCAAATGGTATATAACAGGGAGATGTTACCCATGGGCCGGGCACCTTCCCTTTCTCAACTTTTTTTTACACTTACCTTCGTCTGGGGTGGAGAGCTAATACCAAACTTTACTGCCCAAGAAACCTTCTGGAGAGAAATTCAGACCTTTCTCCATTGTTTCATTTTTTATATTGAATCACTGGGTTATATTGATTGGACTAAGAAAAGAGTTTTACCTCCCTGACCTGTAAAATCTGGACTGCATAGATAATATAATGACACTTTAATTAAAGGATAAGTCCATCTTGATTAAAAGGATTTTCACACCCATAAATTAAAAATATTGCCTACATGTGTAATGATTAAATGATGCCTTGTTGTATAAAGACATACATCCATCTAGTCCCACCTTTATACCCTACCCATAATGTCTGTCTAACAGTTACATAGTAACATAGTATTGGAGGTTGTATAAAGACATACGTCTATCTAGTCCAACCTTTATACCCTACCATAATGTCTGTATAACAGTTACATAGAACATAGGATTGGAGGTTGTAAAAGACATACATCCATCTAGTCCCACCTTTATACCCTACCCAAATGTCTGTCTAACAGTTACATAGGAACATAGTATTGGGGGTTGTATAAAGACATACGTCTATCTAGTCCAACCTTTATACCCTACCCATAATGTCTGTATAAAAGTACATGTAACATAGTATTGGAGGTTGTATAAAGACCGTCCATCTATTCCAACCTTTATACCCTACCCATTATGTCTGTATACCAGTTACTATTAACATAGTATTGGAGGTTGTATAAAGACATACGCCATCTAGTCCAACCTTTATACCCTACCATAATGTCTGTCTAACAGTTACATAGTAACATAGTATTGAGGTTGTATAAAGACATAGTCCATCTAGTCCAACCTTTATACCCTACCCATAATGTCTGTCTAACAGTCATAGTACATAGTATTGGAGTTGTATAAAGACATAGTCCATCTAGTCCAACTTTAACCCTACCCATAATGTCTGTATAACAGTTACATAGTAACATAGTATTGGAGGTTTATAAAGACATAGTCCATCTAGTCCAACCTTTAACCCTACCCATAATGTCTGTAACAGTTACATAGTAACATAGTATTGGAGGTTGTATAAAGACATATAGTCCATACTAGTCCAACCTTATACCCTACCCATAATGCTGTTAACAGTTCATAGTAACATAGTATGGAGGTTGTATAAAGACATACGTCATCTAGTCCAACCTTTATACCCTACCCATAATGTCTGTATAACAGTTAACTAGTAACATAGTATTGGAGGTTGTATAAAGACAAACGTCCATCTAGTCCAACCTTTATCCCTACCCATAATGTCTTGTATAACAGTACATAGTAACATAGATTGAGAGGTTGTTAAAGACATACGTATCTGTCAACCTTTATACCTACCCATAATGTCTGGTAACAGTACATAGTAACCTAGTATTGGAGGTTGTATAAAGACATACAGTCCATCTAGTCCAACCTTTATACCTACCCATAATGTCTGTTAAAAGTTATAGTAACATAGTATTGGGGTTGTATAAGACATACGTCCATCTAGCCCAACCTTATACCCCTACCCATATGTCTGTATAACAGTTACACAGTAACATAGTATTGGGGGTTGTATAAGACATACGTCCATCTAGTCCAACCTTTATACCCTACCCATAATGTCTGTATAACAGTTACATAGTAACATAGTATTGGGGGTTGTATAAAGACATACGTCTATCTAGTCCAACCTTTATACCCTACCCATAATGTCTCAGTTACATAGGGAGTGTTTGTTTTTTTTTTAATAAACCTGCGGTATTGGAAAGTTTACATGGATGACCATTCCATAGTGGTATTGTACTACATTGTGGTATTGTAAGACCAATGTCATATTTTTACACTAATCTGTTATATCAGACTTTCTGATACCCACAGTGCCTTTATATATAATGCCCAAAGTAACATAGTATTGGACATATTTCCATGGACATACTGTATATGTACCGTCTATACGGTAATACCAGTTATTTTCTTTTTATTAAACAGAAATGAATTGCCAGTTATGGATCTGGTCACCGTACAGTAAAATAAATGTTAGTTTGTTAATGATAAATCACTGTGGATATGTATCAGTAATATCTCTGCTGCAGGCCGTTTAGCTAATTGTCCGCAAGGCTGTGGCCACATTGTCTTGCACTGACATGCGATTCTCATGCACTATACACGGACGTGTGGCCTTTCCCTTAGTGTAGGTTCACGGTGTAACTAATGAGAAATCGTAACAAACGTAGTTTTCATGGGACGAGGCAGTGCACCAAATAAAATAAACCAGCCATGTACAATAAAGGGACGGTAGGTGTGCGCTGCTTGGAAACCAGTGTAGCTCTCAGTATGCAGGAGACTTGTTTAATTAAAGGAAGTTTCATTGATTGCACATGGAGGGGGGGGGTGACCTGTTTGATTTGTGACCCAAAACACATATATAATCCCCAGAGGCTGATATTGGTATTCCCATTAGCAGCGTGATGCAGGCTGCACTGATATCTGAGATGCCATACAGCTAGTATAGTATGGAGCCTTTTTCCAGTGAACACAATAGATAGTGACTAATCAACCCCCAATTCTTGAAAGAATCGACAAACCTCCAAACCCCCCCACCCCATGCACGTTGTGAGCCGTCCTAGGTAGGTCCGCGCATATCATTAAAACCCTTTGATTAGTATATAGGATACCCAGCATGCTGTATATTCCCACTGGTAGTATAGCATAAGGCTGAGGACACATAACGCACCAAGTCGCGCACAAAATTTATTTGCGTCCGTGTGCGTCGTTTCGCATTTTTGCTATTTTTAAAGAGAAACCGCATGCGATTGCGTGGAAAAAATGCTTGAACGCAAAACGCGAACGGAAGCGCAATCGCATAGGAAATCCCAGGAATGTTCGCGTTTCCATAATTTCCATGTTAATCGCTGGAGCAAACGAGAGTGAAACTGTGTGTGCCTAGCCCTTAGTCCCTCTAGATTTACTTCCCCTTTAATTAACCCCTTAGTTACATTTAGAGACCCCTACACACATACAGACACACACACCTTCTATGACACACAGTAGCAGACGTTTGACATGAAGTGGAAAGTTTGTAATTAGACTTCGTGCCCCCGTGAGACCGGCACAGTAGGTCAGGGTGCCCTAATCGGAGAATCTGCAGTTCGTCCCCTTGAATTCCATATCCGTTAACGTGGGACAAGCACCGGTTCTGATCTCTGCCTCTTCGTGCTGCCAAGAGACCTGCATTTCCCAGAGGCTCTTGTAAAATTGATGACCAAGCATATGTTTGCATTGAAGCAATGCTGCTTTCACTATTCCAACTAAACACATGAAGAGGGAGAGAAGGGAATAACAGAACAGGGTCAGTGGTGGTGCCACCCATGCAGCAACACTGCCACCTACAGCATCCTCATGGAACTCAACATGATTAACCCCTTCCCAAACTGTCAGGGAATGTTTTACATTCTGCCGAAGGAGAACGACAGTGCGAATAAAGTTTTATTTAAAAACAGTTCAAATAAAAAGTTCCTGGGGCAAGGAGGTAGGATTGGTAATATCTACCTCCCAATATTGTTTCTGTGAGGAGCCCCAGCCCAAAGAAACCCACTCCTTCTCAGTGCTTTAGCACTATCTTTAATACAGGAGAGTTCAGGACACCAACCTGGCAGATGGAAACTTTATGTGCTGTAGTTCCTCAACAAAATGATATTGGGAGGTAGGGAAAATGAATCCGACCTCCTTGCCCCAGGTACTTATTTTATTTATTTTTTGGATTAAAAATAGTGTACGGTGGTGTGATATAAATGGTGTAAGGCGGTGTGATATAAATGGTGTAAGGTGGTGTGATATAAATGGTGTAAGGCGGTATAATATAAATGGTGTAAGGCGGTGTGATATAAATGGTGTAAGGCGGTGTGATATAAATGGTGTAAGGCGGTGTGATATAAATGGTGTACGGCGGTGTGATATAAATGGTGTAAGGCCGTGTGATATCAGATTGTGTAAGGCGGTATAATATAATGGTGTCAGGGCGGTGTGATATAAATGTGGAAGGCGTTGGTTAATAAATGGTTGTAAGGTGGTGTGATATAAAATGGGGTAAGGTGGTGTATATAAATGTATCAATGTGGTGTGATATAATGGTGTAAGGCAGTGTGATATAATGGCGTAAGGCGGTATAATATAATAGGTGTAGGCTGTCGGTTGATTATAATGGTATAGGTGGGAGATATATAATGTAGGCGGTGAGATATAAATGGTGTAAGGCGGTGTGATATAAATGGACATGTTGGTGTGATATGGCAAGATGTGATTAAATGCAGTGTAGCGGATATATAATGGTGTAAGGCGTATAATTAAGTAGCGGTTATAGAATATGTATCAGGTGGTGAGGATTAAATATGTAAGGCGGGGGATATAAAATGGTGTAAAGTCGTGGATATATGGAAATCTGATCAAATGGTGTAAGGCGGTGAGATATAATGGTGTAAGCGGATAAATAATGGTGTAAGGCGGTGATAATATACATGGTGTTAGGCGGTGGAATATAAATGTTTAGCGTTTATAATGGTAGCGGTATAATAATAAAGGTGGTATAATGCGTGTGATGATAAATGGTATCAGGTGGTGAGATATAATTGTAGTGAGGGTTTGAATCCTGGTAAATGGTGGGACTGGGGGTGGTTGAGAATATAAATGGTTGTGTAAGGCGGTGAGGGATATAAATGGGTGTAAGGCGGTGGATATAATGGTTGTTTAATTTGTTGAGGGCGTGAGATTTAAAATGGTGTAAGGCGGTGTGATATAAATTGGTATCAGGCGGTGAAGTTGATATAAATTGTGGGTAAGGTGCGGTGAGATAGAATGGTGTAAGTGGCGGTGGATATATCATGGTGATCTAGCTGTGAGATTAAATGGTTGTAAGGCGTGTGATATGAATGGTATCGGTGGTGGAATATAAAGGGTAAGGCGTGTGAGTAAAGGGTATCAGCGTGTGAGATAAATGGTAAGGCGGTGTGATATAAATGGTATCAGGCGGTGAGATATAAATGGTTGGCGGTGTGATAAATGGTATCAGGTGGTGTAATATAAATGGTGTAAGGGGCCGGGGTGGTGTGGGGTATATAATGGGTATCAGGTGGTGTAATATAAATGGTGTAAGGCGGTGTGATATAAATGGTGTAAGGGCGGTGAGATATAAATGGTGTAAGGCGGTGAGATATAAATGGTGTAAGGCGGTGAGATATAAATGGTATCAGGTGGTGTAATATAAATGGTGTAAGGTGGTGTGATATAAATGGTGTACAGCCGGTGTGATATAAATGGTGTAGCGGTGTAATATTATAATTGGTGTAAAGGCGTGTGTAAATAAATGTGTAAGGCGGTGTGATAAATGGTTTAGGCGGTGAATATAACTGGTGTAAGGCGGTGTATATAAGGTGTAAGCGGTGTGATATAAGGGGTATGATGCGGTGTATATAAATGTGTAAGGCTGTGTAATATAATGGTGTAAGGCGGTGTGATATCATGTGTAAGGCGGTGTGATATAAATGGTGTAAGGGGAAAAAGGCGTGTGAGATATAAATGGTGTAAGCGGTGAAGATATAAATGGTGTAAATGGCTGTGAGATTATAAATTGGTGTAAGCGGTGTGATATAAAATGTTGTAAAGGCGGTTGATATAAATGGTGTAAGGCTGGTGTGATATAAATGGTGTAAGGGGTGATATACATGGTGTAGGCGTGAGATATAAATGGGGTAAGGCGGTGAGATATAATGGTGTAAGGCGGTGAAGATATACATTGTGTTAAGGCGGTGAATATAAAATGGTGTAAGGCGGTGAGATATAAATGGTGTAAGGCGGTGGCGAATATAAATGGTGTAAGGCGGTGAGATATAAATGGTGTAAGGCGGTGAGATATAAATGGTGTAAGGCGGTGTGATATAAATGGTGTAAGGCGGTGGATATAAATGGTGTAAGGCGTGTGATATAAATGGTGTAGGCGGTGAATATAAATGGTGTAAGGCGTGGTGATATAAATGGTGTAGCGGTGTTGTAAATGTGTAAGGGGTGATATAATGGTGTAGGCGGTGTGATATAAATGGTGTAAGTCGTGTGATGATAAATGGTGTAAGGCGTTTTGATATAATGTGTAAGGCGGTGTATAGAAATGGTTTAAGCGGTGTGATATAAATGGTAGGCGTGTGATATAAATGGTTGTACGGGCGTTAATTTAAATGGTGTAAGGCGGTGTGATATAAATGGTGTAATGGCGGTGTATTGTAATGTTGTAAGGCGGTGTGATATAAATAGTGTAAGGCGGTTGATATAATGGTGTAAGGCGGTGTATTGTACATGGTGATAGGCGGTGAGATATAAATGGTGTAAGCGGTGTTATAAATGGTGTAATCGGTGAATGGTAAATGGTGTAAGGCGGTGTGATATAAATGGTGTAAGGCGGTGTGATATAAATGGTTGGCAAGGCTGTGTATTGTAAATGGTGTAACGGCGTGTGATATAAATTGATGTAAGGGTGTATATAATTTGTGTAAGGCGGTGTATTTAATGTTTAAGGTGTGTGTATATAAATGGTGTAAGGCGTGTATTGTAAATGGTGTAAGGCGGTGTAATTGTAAATGGTGTAAGGCGGTGTGTATAAAATGGTGTAATGCGGTGTGATATAAATGTGTAAGTGGCGGTGTGTTGAAATGTGAGGCGGTTGAATAATGGTGTAAGCGGTGAGATGATATAATGGTGTAGGTAATGGCGGTGTGATATAATGGTGGTAAGGGCGGTGTGATATAAATGGTGTAAGGCGGTAGAATGTGAGAGCTGATATAATGGTGGTATGGCGTATATTTAAATGGTGTAAGGGCCTATTGTAATATGGTGTAAGGGCGGTGATAATTTAGCGGTATATACATGGTGAAGGCGCGTGAATTTAAACTGGTGTAAGGCGGTGTGTATAATGGGTACATGGAGATAGGTGAAGGCTGGTGTGATATAAATGGTATCAGGCGGTGAGATATAAATGGTGTAAGGCGTGTGATATAAATGGTATCAGGGTGAATATAAATGGGTAGGCGGTGTGATATAAATGGTACAGGCGGTGAGATTAAGAAGGTGTAAGGCGGTGTGATTAAATGGTATCGGTGGTGTAATAATAATGGTTAAGGCGTGTGACTATAAATGTATCAGGGTGGTGTAATATAATGGTGTACTTCTGTGTGATATAATGGTATCAGTATGGCTGTAGATATAAATGGTTAAGCGTGTAGATTAAATGGTAATCAGGTGTGTATAAATGTGTACGGGTGTTGATATTATTACGTCGGTGTACTCTCCGGTGGATACAATGGGGGCGTGAGTAAAATTATAAGTGGTAACATGGGTGTAAGCGGTGTGTCATATAAATGGTGTAAGCGGTGTGATAAATGGTGTAAGGCGGTGTAGATATAAATGTGGTTAAGGCGGTGAGATATAAATGTTGTAAGGCGTGTGATATAAATGTGTGTTAGATAGGGTGCGGCTTGAGATATAAATGGTGTAAGTGCGGTGAATATAAATGGTGTAAAGGTGAAATGTCGTGGCTGGGTTTGATCAAAAGGGTTAGATGGATATTAAATATTCTCATTCGGTATAGGGTTATAATGGTGTAAGCGGTGAGATATAATGGTGTAAGGCGGTGTATTAAATGTGTAAGGCGGGAGTAATCTAAATGGTTAAGGCTGTGATGATATGGGGAAGCATGTGTGTAAAAGGGAGCGTGGAGATATAAAGGTGAAGGCGGTGTGATATAATTGTGTAAGGCGTGATATAGGTGTAAGGTGTGATATAGTCCTTGTGTTGAGTGATATAAATGGGTGTACGCGTTGTGATATAAAATGGTGTTACTGGTTGGATAATGGAAAGTGGTTTGGATTAAAAGGGTAGTCGGTGTGATATAAAGTGGTTGTAAGTGCGGTGGTGATGGTGTAAGGGTGTGCTTATATTAAATGGTGTAACGAGCTGGTGTGATATAAATGGTGTAAGTCGTGTTATTGTATGGTGTAAGGCGGTGTGAGTATACATATAGTGGTAAGGCGTGTGATATAATGGAGTGGATAAGTAGGGTTAATGTTCGGTGTAGGTGTGATAAATGGTGAAGGGTTGTATAAAGGTAACGTGTGTAATAAGGTAAGCGTTATAAATGTGTAGGGTGTAGGATGGTGTAAGGCGGTGAGCTATAATGTAACGGATATGGTGTAAGGCGGTGAATTGTAAATGGTGTAAGCGGTGGTGGATATAACTGGTTAATGCGGTGTGATATAATGGTGTAAGGCGGTGTATTGTAAATGGTTTAAGGCGGTGTGATATAAATGGTGTAACGGCGTGTGGATATAAAGGTGTAGGCGGGGGGGGTGTATTATAAATGGTGTAAGGTGTGTGATCTCAATGGTGTAAAGGCGTGTATTAAATTGTAAGCGGTATGAAGGTGTAAGGGTTGTTTGAATGTTAGTGGTAAATAATGGTGTAAGGCGGTGGTGATATAAATGGTGTATGCGGTGTGATATAAATGGGTAAGGCGGTGTGATATAATGTGTGTAGGCGGTTTGATCTAAATGGTGTACGGGCGGTGATTAAGTGGTGATAAAGCGTGGTGACTAATCGTGTGTAGGAGTTGGTTCTATAACTGGTGTACAGGCTGGTATATTATCAATGGTGTAGTGTCGGTATCATAATGTTAATGGGGTTTATTTCAAGGGCGGTGTAAATAGATTAAATGGTGTAAGGCTGGTGTGATATAAATGGGGTATAGGCGGTGTGATGTAAATGTATAGTGCGGTGTATGACTAATGGTGTAAGGCGGTGTGATATAATTGGTATCAGGTGGGAGATATAAATGGTTAACGGCTTGTGATATAATGTGTATCAGAGGGGTGAGATATAAATAATGGTTAGGCGGTGTGATATAAATGGTAATCGGCGGTGTTAGGTGATAAGGGGTTTAAATGGTGTAAGGCGGTGGGATATAAATGGTGAAGCGGATGTACTAAGAAGTATCCGCTAGGATAAGATGGTAAGCGGATAATGGTAAGGTGGGTAATAAAGGGGTATGCGGTGTGATATAAATTGGATCGTCACGGTGTTTCTAATATAAATGGTGTAAGGCCAGGTGGATATAAATGTGTAAGGTCCGAGTGAATATAGTTAAAGTGATATAATGTGTAAGGGCGTGTAGGCTAGGTACTAAACAAAAAAAGTGTCGACGAATGAAATGTTATCAGGTGGTGTATATAGGTGAATTATAATTGGTGTAAGGCATCGGTGTGATGATAATTGGTGTAAGGTCTGTATAAATGCGTGTAAAGGCGGTGTAAATAATGCGATCTGTAAGCGCTGTTGTAATAAAGTGTATGGCGTGTTGATATATAAATTGTAGTAAGGCGGTTGAGATATACACGGTGTAGAGGTTGGTGTGATACTACATGGTGTAAGCAAGAGTAGCGGGTGATATAGTAATGGTGTAACGGCTGTGTTGAATACTCACATGTGTAAGGTGGAATGAGTTTCCGGTCGTGATTAATGGTGTGCGGCGTGTGATATAAATGGTGTACGTAGAGGGTGTGTAAGCTGAGAAAATGGTGCTAAGGCGGTGAGCTGATAAAATGGTGTACGGCGGTGAGATATACCTGGTTGTAGTGCGGTGACATATAAATGGTGTAAGGCGTGAATATAGGTTAAAGGGGGTGATATATCGGCTGCTAATAGGGGGATTGAAATGTGTAAGGGTGTGGATTAAGAATGTGTAAGGTCTGTGATATAGATAATAGGGTGGGGGTTGAAGGAGGCTTGGTGTGGAGGGTGAAATGGATAAGGACTGTAGAAATAGTAATGGGGGTGATATAATGGGTGATATAAACCGATGGTGTTAAAGGTGTCGTGTGTCGATACTACAATGGGTAAGGGGTGTATAAGTGGTGAGGCGGTGTGATAAAGTGTAGCGGATGTAGCGATATAAAGTGTAGGGGAGTATAAAAGTGTGTAAGAGCAGGCGTGTTGACTACTAAATCAAGGTTTAAGGCGGTGTAATCTGTTTAAATGGTGTGATAGGCGTGTGATAGTAAGGGTGTAAGTCAGAGATGATGATTAGTGATGTCATGTTACTCTTAAATGTGATAGGCGGGAGGTGATATACATGGTTGTAAGGAGCGTGACATATAAATGGTGTTAGCGTGAATTAATGCGTAATGGGTGTAAGTAACGGTGGGATAAGGCGGGGTATATAAGCGGTGACCGTAAGTGGAATAAAGTAACGGTGAATTGAAAGGTAGGCGGGGTATGAAGAGGTAAGCGTTGCTATGCGTGTAAGCTGTAAGATTAGTGAAATAGGTGATAGCCGTTATGAATACAGTGAAGGACGGATAGGTGAAAATAATAAAATGTACCAGTAAGGGCGGTAGTGATCTAAAGTAATACTGACAGTCAGGTATGGCTATAAGGATGGTGTGATAGAGGCGAGAGTAGTATAGTGTAAACTGATAGTCAAAGGGGTAGAGGGGATATAATGGTGGTACGGGAATCGAAGGTGGGGGTATAAAGTGGTGTTGAAAGGGTACGTGTAGAAGGTAAGCGGTATATATGTGGGCTTAAGGCGTGTTGTATGCGGAATATAAAGTGGGTAAGCCGGTGTTTAAATGGTGTAAGGCGGTGTGATATAAAATGTGAGACTGGGGTAAAAATGCGTGTAGGGGTTATATACATGGTGTAGGCTGGTATATAATAGTGAGCGGAAAATGCGTGTGCCTTAATAAATGGGGGTACGGCGTGTGATATGTAAATGGGGTAAGGCGTGTTATAATGGTGTAAGGCGTGTGTATTGTAATGGTGTGTAATGGCGGTGTGATATAATGGTGTAAAGGCGTGTGATTAAATGTGTAAGGGGCAAGCGTGTGATATCAATGGTGATAAGCCGGTGTGTTATAAATGTGTAAGGCGGTGAATAGGCAGTTTATAAATGGTGTAAGGCGGTGGTATTGTAAATGGTGTAAAGGCGGTGTGAATATAACGGTGTAATGCGGTTTGGATATAAATTGTTAGAGGGTGTATTGGTATATTTAAAGGTGTTAGCGTGTAGATAATCTGGTAAGGCGGTGTGATATACATGGTGTAAGGAGTATATGTTACGGTAAGATCGGTGTTATATATGGTTATAGGTAAGTGCGGTGTGATATTACTAAGTGGTGTGTAAGGCGGTATATAATAAAATGGTTAAGCGGTGGTGTACTTAAATTGGGTTAGCGGCGGTATATTATAAATGGTGTAAGCGAAAAAAATTCAGGTAATATAAATGTGTAGAGGGGTGGGATAAAATGGTGGTTGGGACGAGTCAATGTATTAAACTAGGGGTGTAAGGCGGTTATGTATCAATAATGTTAAGGTGTTAATAGGGCGTGTATTGATAGATTGATGGTGGTGATAGGTTGATCTATACTGTGTGGGGCTGTATTGTCTATAATGCGTGAAGGTGCGAGTGTAAATTGTCTGTTGGGTGATATAATGGTGTAAGCGATGTTATAATGTACGGTTATAAAATGGTGAACGAGAGTCGGGTGATTATAATGTGTAAGGCGGTAAGTGGGTGTGCGGGACATTGTGAAAGGTGTAAAATGACGGTGGATGAATGGATGAGAGCATTGTGGTGGAAGCGGTTCGTGAAAATTGGTGGAAGGTGGTTGGGTAAGTCATAGTAAAATTGGTAATGGTTTGGACGGGTACGGGTGGGATAGAAATACGGTGATAGGTGGTCAAGTGAAAAAATGGGCTGGTCAAGGTAGTTTTGGGAATGCTACATAAGGTAGTGAAGGCGGTGCTAAAAGGTTAAAGGGGGATGTAGAATGACAATGTGTCGAAGGAGCGGGGATTGGCGACGTGGAACTCGGGTGTCGGCGGTAAGTATATAAAAGGATTAAGGGGGATAAAGGGTAACGTGAGAATGTGTAAGCTAAGATGGGTAAGGCGTGTGGAGAGATAAGGGGAGAGAATGGTGTCAGGCGGTGATGACAATGGTGTAAGGCGTATAATATAAGGTGTGGGCAGCGGTGTGAAGTAAATGGTGTAGAGGCGGTGTGATATAAATGGTTAAGGCGGTGTGGAATAAATGGTGTAAGGGGCGGGATTGGTAAGGCGTAATAAATGGTGTAAGGCGGTGTGATATAAATGGTGTAAGGCGTGTATTGTAAATGGTGTAAGGCTGTGCAATATAAATGGTGTAAGGCGGTGTAATATAGTAAGGCTGGTAATATAATTGTGTAAGGCGGTGTAACATAAATAGTGTAAGGCGGTATATTGTAAATGGTGTAAGGCGGTGTAATATAAATGGTGAGAGCGTGTATTGTTAAATGTGTAAGGCGGTGTAATATAATGGCGTGAAGGCGGTGTAATATAAAGGCTAAGGCGGTTATTAATGTGAGGGTAAAGTGTATAAGTATCAGTGTAATGTGTCGGGTGTAATATTAAATGTGTAAGCAGTGTCAATGTAAATGGTTGTAAGGCCTGTAAATATAATATGGTGTAATGGCGGTGTCTGTAAATGGTGTAGGTGGTGTAATTAATGGTGTAAGCGGAGTATTGGTAATGTGAAGGCTGTCAATAGTACAATGGTGTAAGCGGTGTATTATAAATGGTGTGAGACTGTAATATAAATGGTATAAGGAGGTAAATATACAATAAATGGTGTAAGGCAGTATATTACAAATGGAGTAAAACAGTGTATTATAAATGGTGTATGGTGGTATTTTATAAATGGTGTATGGTGGTATATTATAAATGGTATAAGGCTGAGTAGAATGAATGTTCTTGGAATATGCGGTGCAGATTTGGAATCCCATATACAAAAGAAAGATTTTGGAAATGGAAGCAGTTCAGAGAAGAGCAACTAAATAAAAAAGGGAAATGGAGGGGCTTGACTATGTAGGGTATGAAGGTTTGGACTAGAGGCGTATGTCTTTATACAACTCCAATACTTTACTATGTACTGTTTACAGACATTATGGGTAGGGTATAAAGGTTGGACTAGATGGACGTATGTCTTTAATACAACCTCCAATACTATGTTACTATGTAACTGTTATACAGACATTGGGGTAGGTATAAAGGTTGGACTAGATGGACGTATGTCTTTATACAACCTCCAATACTATGTTACTATGTAACTGTTATACAGACATTATGGGTAGGGTATAAAGGTTGGACTAGATGGACGTATGTCTTTATACAACCTCCAATACTATGTTACTATGTAACTGTTATACAGACATTATGGGTAGGGTATAAGGTTGGCTGATGGCCGTATGTCTTTATCAACCTCCAAACTATGTTACTATGTAACTGTTATACAGACAGTTATGGGTAGGTATAAAGGTTGGACTAGATGGACGTATGTCTTTATACAACCTCCAATACTATGTTTACTATGTAACTGTTATACCAGACATTTATGGGTAGGGTATAAAGGTTGGACTAGATGGACGATGTCTTTTATACAACCTCCAATACTATGTTACTATGTAACTGTTATACAGACATTATGGGTAGGGTATAAGGTGGACTAGATGGACGTATGTCTTTATACAACCTCCAATACTATGTTACTATGTAACTGTTATACAACATTATGGGTAGGGTATAAAGGTTGGACTAGATGGACGTATGTCTTTATACAACCCCAATACTATTTTACTATAACGTTATACAGACATTATGGGTAGGGTATAAAGGTTGGATCTAGATGGACTTGTGTCTTATACAACCTCCATACTATGTTACTATGTAACTGTATCAGAACATTATGTAGGGTATAAAGTTGGACTAGATGACTGTATGTCTTTATATAACCTCCATACTATGTTACTATGTAACTGTTTAACAGACATTATGGGTAGGGTATAAAGTTGGACTAGATGGACGTTGTCTTTATAACCTCCAATACTATGTTACTATGTGTAACTGTTTAGACAGACATTATGGTAGGGTATAAAGGTTGGACTAGATGGACGTATGTCTTTATACAACCTCCTACTATGTTACTATGTAACTGTTATACAGACATTATGGTAGGGTATAAGGTTGGGACTAATGGATGGATATCTTTATACAACCTCCATACTATGTTACTATGTAACTGTTATACAGACATTATGGGTAGGGTAAAGGTTGGACTAGGACGTATGTCTTTATACACCTCCAATACTATGTTCTACTTGTAACTGTTATACAGACATTATGGTAGGGTATAAAGGTTGGACTAGATGGACGTATGTTTTATACAACCTCCAATACTATGTTACTATGTACTGTTAACAGACATTATGGGTAGGGTATAAAGGTTGGACTAGATGGACGTATGTCTTTATACACCTCCAATACTATGTTACTATGTAACTGTTTATACAGACATTATGGGTAGGTATAAAGGTTGGACATAGATCGTATGTCTTTATACAACCTCCAATACTATGTTACTATGTAACTGTTATACAGACATTATGGGTAGGGTATAAAGGTTGGACTAGATGGACGTATGTCTTTATATACAACCTCCAATACTATGTTACTATGTAACTGTTATACAGCATTATGGGTAGGTATAAAGGTTGGACTAGATGACGTATGTCTTTATACAACCTCCATACTATGTTACTATGTAACTGTTATAACAGACATTATGGGTAGGGTATAAGGTTGGACTAGATGGACGTATGTCTTTATACAACCCCAATACTATGTTACTATGTAACTGTTATACAGACATTATGGGTAGGTATAAAGGTTGGACTAGATGGACTTATGTCTTTATACAACCTCCAATACTATGTTACTATGTAACTGTTATACAGACATTATGGGTAGGGTATAAAGGTTGGACAATGGACATATGTCTTTATACAACCTCCAATACTATGTTACTATGTAACTGTTATACAGACATTATGGTAGGGTATAAGGTTGGACTAGATGGACTATGTCTTTATACAACCTCCAATACTATGTTACTATGTACTGTTACCAGACATTATGGTAGGGTATAAAGGTTGGACTAGATGGCCGTATGTCTTTATACAACCTCCAATACTATGTTACTATATGTAACTGTTATACAGACATTATTGGTAGGGTATAAAGGTTGGACTAGATGGACGTATGTCTTTATACAACCTCCAATACTATGTTACTATGTACTGTTATAACAGACATTATGGGTAGGGTATAAAGGTGGACTAGATGGACGTTATGTCTTTATACAACCTCCCATACTATGTTCTATGTACTGTATACAGACATTATGGGTAGGGTATAAGGTTGGACTATGGACGTATGTCTTTATACAACCCCAAACTATGTTACTATGTAACTGTTACAGACATATGGGTAGGTATAAAGGTTGGACTAGATGACGTATGTCTTTATACACCTCCAATACTATGTTCCTATGTAACTGTTAACAGACATTATGGGTAGGGTATAAAGTTGGACTAGATGGACTGTATGTCTTTATAACAACCTCCAATACTTGTTACTATGTAACTGTTATACAGACTTATGGTAGGGTTAAAGTTGGACTAGATGGACGTATTCTTTATACAACCTCCAATACTATGTTACTATGTAACTGTTATACAGACATTTGTGGGTAGGGTATAAAGGTTGGGCTAGATGGACTATTGTCTTTATACAACCTCCAATACTATGTTACTCTAGTAACTGTTAGACAGACATTATGGGTAGGGTATAAGGTTGGACTAGATGCGTGTGTCTTTATACAACCTCCAATACATGTTACTATGTCCCGTATCAGACATTAGGGGTAGGGTATAAAGGTTGGACAAAGATGGACTTGTGTCTTTAACAACCCTCCATAACTATTGTATCTATGTAACCGTTATAACAGACATTAGGGTAGGGTATAAAGGTTGGCTAGATGGACGTTATGTCCTTTATACAAACCTCCAATACTATGTTCTATGTAACGTTATACAGACATTATGGTAGGTATAAGGTTGGACTAGATGGACGTTATGTCTTTATACAACCTCCATACTATGTTACTGATGTAACCTTTACAGACATTATGGGTAGGGTATAAAGTTGGACTAGATAGACGTATGTCTTTATACAACCTCCAATACTATGTTACTAGGAACGTAGATCAGACATGATGGGTAGTGGTATAAAGGTTGGACTAGATGGACGTATTCTTTATACTATACACCTCCAATACTATGTTACTATGGTAACGTTATACAGACATTATGTTAGGGTATAAAGGTTGGACTAGATGGACGTATGTCTTTATACAACCTCCAATAGTTACTATTACCGTTATACAGCCATTATGGGTAGGGTATAAAGGTTTGACTAGATGACGATTCTTTCTACAACCTCCATACTATGTTACTATGTAACTATAACAGACATTTGGGTAGGGTGTAAAGGTTGGACTAGATGGACGTATGTCTTTATATACAACCTCCAATACTATTTACTGTAACTGTTATACAGACATTATGGGTAGGTTAAAAGTTGGACTAGATTGGACGTATGTCTTTATACAACCCCAATACTATGGTTACTTGTACTGTTATACAGACATTATGGGTAAGGTATAAAGGTTGGACTAGATGGACGTATGCTTTATACAACCTCCAATACTATGTTACATGTAACTGTTTACAACATTGGGTAGGGTATAAAAGGTTGGCACAGATGGACGATGTCTTTATACAACCTCAATACTATTTTACTATGTACTGTTAACAGACATTATGGGTAGGGTATAAAGGTTGGACTAGATGACGTATGTCTTTATACAAACCCCAATACATGTTACTCTATGACTGTTATACAGACATTTGGGTAGGTATAAGGTTGGACTAGATGGACGTTTGTCTTTATACAACCTCCAATACTATGTTACTATGTAACTGTTTATACAGACATTATGGGTAGGTATAAAGATTGGTACAGATGGACGTATGTCTTTTATACAACCTCCAATACTATGTTTACTATGTAACTGTTATAAAACAGACTTATGGGTAGGGTAGAAGGTTGGACAGATTAGACGTCATGTCTTTATACCACTCCCACTAGACTATTGTTACTATGTAAATGTTATACAGACATATGTGGTAAGGGTAAAAGGTGGACTAGATGACTTATGTTCTTTATACACCTCCAATACTATGTTTTAAGGGTGAGGCCACACCTGCAACGCACAGGAATCCAGCGCACAAATCTCGACGTTATCTCACGCGTTGTGTGCGGTATTCTTGCGCGTTTGGCGCTCGCGTTTTGCGCATGCGTTTCATCTTTTCACGTTATGGATCATGCATGCGTTAACGCACCCAAATGGTGAACGCATGCTTTACCATAACGCAGAACGGACGCGGATCGCATGCTCATATCGAAATCGCGGAATTTTTGCGTTCCCGTTTGATTTCCATTTTAGCGAAAATCCGTCGCACACGCGAGCGCGAAACGCGTGCGCAAAACGCGCGAAAACGCGCTAAGTGTGTCCTAGCCCTTACTAGTAACTGTTATACAGACATTATGGGTAGGGTATAGAGGTGGACTAGATGGACGTATATCTTATACAACCTCAATACTATGTTACTATGTAACTGTTATACAGACATTATGGGTAGGGTAAAGGTTTGGACTAGATGGACGATGTCTTATACAACCCTCCAATACTATGTTACTATGTAACCTGTTATACAGCATTATGGTTAGGGTAAAGGTTGACTAGATGGACGTATTCTTATACAACCTCCAATACTATGTTTACTATGTAACTGTTATAACAGACATGTATGGGTAGGGTTATAAAGGTTGGACTAGATGATGTATGTCTTATACACCTCCAATACATATGTTACTATTGTAACTGTTATAACAGACATTATGGTTAGGTATAAGGTTGACTAATGACGTATGTCTTTATACAACTCCAATACTATGTTACTATGTAACTGTTATACCACATTATGGTTAGGGTATAAAGGTTGGACTAGATGGACGTATGTCTTATATACAACCTCCATACTATTTACTATGTACTGTTTACAGACTTATGGGTAGGGTATAAAGGTTGGACTAGATGGACGTTGTCTTTATACAACCCCAATACTATGTTACTATGTACTGTTACTACAGACATTATGGGTAGGGTATAAAGGTTGGACTAGAAGTGGACGTATGTCTTTATACAACCTCCAATACTATGTTACTATGTAACTGTTATACAGACATTATGTAGGGTTAAAGTTGGACTAGATGGACGTATGTCTTTATAACAACCTCCAATACTTGTTACTATGTAACTGTTAACAGACATTATGGGTAGGGTATAAAGGTTGGACTAGAGGACGTATGTCTTATACACCTCCATACTATGTTTCATGTAACTGTTATACAACATTATGGGTAGGGTATAAAGGTTGGACAGATGACGTTGTCTTTATACAACCTCCAATACTATGTTACTATGTAACTGTTATACAGACATTATGGGTAGGGTATAAAGGTTGACTAGATGGACGTATGTCTTTATACAACCTCCAATACTATGTTACTATGTAACTGTTAGACATATGGGTAGGGTATAAAGGTTGGACTAGATGGACGTATGTCTTTACAACCTCCAATACTATTTACTATGTAACTGTTATACAGACATTATGGGTAGGGTATAAAGGTTGGACTAGATGGACGTTGTCTTATACAACCTCCAATACTATGTTACTATGTAACTGTTATACAGACATTATGGTATAGTTAAAGTTGGACTGATGGACGTATGTCTTTATACAACCTCCAATACTATGTTACTATGTAACTGTTTACAGACATTATGGGTAGGTATAAGGTTGGACTAGATGGACGTATGTCTTTATACAACCTCCAATACATTTACTATGTAACTGTTATACAGACATTATGGGTAGGGTATAAAGGTTGGACTAGATGGACGTATGTCTTTATACAACCTCCAATACTATGTTACAATGTAACTGTTATAACAGACATTATGGGTAGGGTATAAAGGTTGGACTAGATGGACGTATGTCTTTAACACCTCCAATACTATGTTACTATGTAACTTGTTACAGACATTATGGGTAGGGTAAAAGGTTGGACTAGATGGACATGGTCTTTATACAACCTCCAATACTATGTTACTATGTAACGTTAGACGACATTATGGGTAGGGTATAAAGGTTGGACTAGATGGACGTATTCTTTACAACCTCCAATACATGTTACTATGTAACTGTTATACAGACATTATGGGTAGGTTAAAGGTTGGACTAGATGGACGTATGTTCTTATACAACCTCCAATACTATGTTCTATGTAACGTTATACAGACATTATGGGTAGGGTATAAGGTTGGACTAGATGGCGTATGTCTTTATACAACCTCCAATACTATGTTACTATGTAACGTATAACAGACATTATGGGTAGGGTATAAAGGTTGGACTAGATGGACGTATGTCTTTATACAACCTCCAATACTATGTTACTAGTAACGTTATACAGACATTATGGGTAGGGTATAAAGGTTGGACTAGATGGACGTATGTTTATACAACCTCCAATACTATGTTATATGTAACTGTTATACAGACATTATGGGTAGGGTATAAAGGTTGGACTAGATGGACGTATGTCTTTATACAACCTCCAATACTATGTTACTATGTAACGTTATACAGACATTATGGGTAGGGTATAAAGGTTGGACTAGATGGACGTATTCTTTATACAACCTCCATACTATGTTACATGTAACTTATACAGACATTATGGTAGGGTATAAAGGTTGGACTAGATGGACGTATGTCTTTATACAACCTCCAATACTATGTTACATGTAACTGTTATACAGACATTATGGGTAGGGTATAAAGGTTGGACTAGATGGATATGTCTTTATAACACCTCCAATACTATGTTACTATGTAACTGTAACAGACATTATGGGTAGGGTATAAAGGTTGGACTAGATGGACGTATGTCTTTATACAACCTCCAATCTTATTACTATGTAACGTTATACAGACATTATGGGTAGGGTATAAAGGTTGGACTAGATGGACTTATGTCTTTTATACAACCTCCAATACTATGTTACTATGTAACTGTTATACAGACATTATGGTAGGGTATAAAGGTTGGACTAGATGGACGTATGTCTTTATACAACCTCCAATACTATGTTACTATGTAACTTTATACAGACATTATGGGTAGGGTAATAAGGTTGACTAGATGGACGATGTCTTTATACAACCTCCAATACTATGTTACTATGTAACGTTAACAGACATTATGGGTAGGGTTAAAGGTTGGACTAGATGGACGTATGTCTTTATACAACCTCCAATACTATGTTAGTTGATCAACTGAACGATAGGATGGGACAAAACGTAGCTTTATCAGCATTTGGCGTATTGGGTTCGGATAGTTTGGATTGCGTTTAAATCTATTAGTTAATGGACATTCAGCTTTATACAGCACACCAAAATTGTGAACATGCGGTAATAAGGAAGGCGCGTATGTGCGATCGGAATCCGAATTTTGCTGGATTTCATTTTAGGAAAATGCTCCAAAGAGAAAGTGGCAAAACCCAAAAAATGTTCACTTTACTAGTAACTGTTATACAGACATTATGGGTAGGGTATAAAGTTGGACTAGATGGACGTATGTTTTATAAACCTCCAATACTATGTTACTATGTAACTGTTATACAGACAATATGGGTAGGGTTAAAGGTTTGGACTAGATGGACGTATGTCTTATACAACCTCCAATACTATGTTACTATGTAACTGTTATACAACATTATGGGTAGGGTATAAAGGTTGGACTAGATGGACGTTGTCTTTATACAACCTCCAATACTATGTTACTATGTAACTGTTATACAGACATTATGGGTAGGGTTTTAAGGTGGACTAGATGGACGTATCTTTCTTTATACAACCTCCAATACTATGTTACTATGTAACTGTTAACAGACATTATGGGTAGGGTATAAAGGTTGGACTAGATGGACGTATGTCTTTATACAACCTCCAATACTATGTTACTAGTAACTGTTATACAGACATTATGGGTAGGGTATAAAGGTGGACTAGATGGACGTATGTCTTTATACAACCTCCAATACTATGTTACTATGTAACTGTTATACAGACATTATGGGTAGGATATAAGGTTGGACTAGAGATGACTATGTCTTTATACAACCTCCAATACTATGTACTATGTAACTGTTAACAGACATTTGGGTAGGATAAAGGTTGACTAGATGGACGTATGTCTTTATACAACCTCCAATACTATGTTACTATGTAACTGTTATACAGACATTATGGGTAGGGTAAAAGGTTGGACTAGATGGACGTATGTCTTTATACAACCCCAATACTATGTTACTATGTAACTGTTATACGACATTATGGTAGGGTATAAAGGTTGGACTAGATGGACGATGTCTTTATACAACCTCCAATACTATGTTACTATGTAACTGTTATACAGACATTATGGGTAGGGATATAAGTTGACTAGATGACGTATGTCTTTATACAACCTCCAATACTATGTTACTATGTAACTGTTAACAGACATTATGGTAGGGTATAAAGTGTTGACTAGATGGACGTATGTCTTTATAACCTCCATACTATGTTACTATGTAACTGTTATACAGACATTATGGGTGGGTGATAAAGTTGGACTAGATGGAGTATGTCTTATACAACCTCCAATACTATGTTACTATGTAACTGTTATACAGACATTATGGGTAGGGTATAAGGTTGGACTAGATGGACGTAGGTCTTTATACAACCTCCAATACTATGTTACTATGTAACTGTATACAGACATATGGTAGGGTATAAAGGTTGGACTAGATGGACGTATGTCTTTTACAACCCCAATACTATGTTACTTGTAAACGTTATACAGACATTGTGGGTAGGGAAAAGGTGGACTAGATGGACGTATGTCCTTATACAACTCCAATACTATGTTACTATAACGTTATACAGACATTATGGGTAGGGTATAAAGGTTGACTAGATGGACGTATGTCTTTATAAACCTCCAATACTATGTTACTATGTAACTGTTATACAGACATTATGGTAGGGTATAAAGGTGGGACTAGATGGACGTATGTCTTTATACAACCTCCAATACTATGTTACTGATCATGTGTGGTGAGAGATATTTTAATAGGCTTGCCTGTGTGAGTTTGGCTGACTGTCCACTTGAGAGCTGTTTTTCGGGCTGGCATGGCCCCAGGAGCCCTGGGAACCTCCCGCGGAGATCAGTGCCTGGGCCTTCACGCTCGGTCCCCATGTAAGGAAAAAAAACACTTGAGCCTGGGGATCAGGGGTTTGCGAGCCTTGGTGGAAGAACCTAAGAGGTCAATGTTGTGAGAGAACATTCGCCGCTCGGTCCAAGCTGAAAGGGAAGAAAGACGAGCACACAAGGGCCTTCTCCACAAACAGGCCAAAGATTAAAGTTGTAATCCAGAATATGGAAGTGAAGCTGGAAAAGCTGATCCAGAAGAAATGGAGCTGTCTGATGCAATCGGCCTATGCATGAGGCCTTGCAGTAAAGACCGGTTCCTTGCAGAGAAAGAAAGAGGGCAGGGAAGTGTTTCACATGGCGGTGAGGTGTGCAGCGAGGACACGTACCTGTGGAGTCCAGGCCTCTTGTCCTCTGAGGTCACAACCTAGCAGGGGGAGAGCAACGCCTACCTGAGGTGGTTCCAGTGGTCCAATTCCCTGAGATTGCAACCTGACAGGGAGAACCATCGGACGACTGGTCCCAGGAGGGCAGAATACCACATGTCCTCCTGAGAGAGATTGTGATGCTGGAGTCCCCCATAAAGAACAACATCTCTGGGGTTTTCTCTATGGACGGCTGTCTGATGGACAAGTGGAAAGGAAAGAAAATGAAAATAAAACAAAGAAACAAACAATCTCAAGTGTTTGTATATGTCAGATGTCGAGTGCTGATGGAATACCCTCGGTGCCCATTGCTGGAACTACTGATGATGGACACTTTACACTGCTACAACCAAGACAGGATGTAATCCTGAGACACTCCCTGAGCGGTGGTAGGTAGACGTGATGGTCCTGCCTTTTGCAGGATTCCCCATATCCAGGGAAACAACACCGTTCCACCATTTCCCAGTGCTGAGAGGGAATCCACGATGGGCCGCCGAGGTCAGTTTCCATGGAATGTGGGTTTCATAAAGAGGCTTGCACCATGCTTCTCCTGTGTACGGCGATCACTGATGACATCAGTCCCTGGGCTCCTTCAAACATGTCTGGGGTAATACCCTATGAAAGATGTAACTGTAATATCTAAGTTTTCTGAACCTATTGCCAAAGAGATGGCAGGTCCACCAATCGTGGGGGAAGTTTGAACACCTGGTCTCTGATGCTCTGTGTCTGTTCCCATTACCCTCCCATCCCCCAGTAATACTGTGTTTAACGCCCTGTATCTGTTCCCATTACCCATGTCCCATACCCCCAGTAAATACTGTGTTTAACCCTGTATCTGCTGGCTGCTATTAAACCTGTATCTGCGTGCTGTTAACACTGTAACTACTGGTAGGCCCTGTATCATCTGGTTAACCCTGTCATTGCTGGTAAACCCTGTATCTGACCCTGTCTCATCTTGTAAACCCGTCTCATCTGGTACCCTGTCTTCGGTAACCCTGTATCATCTGTGTAACCCTGTCATTGCTGGTACCCTGTTCACTGGTACGCCCTGTCATTGCTGGTAACCCTGTATCCTGACCTGTCGCCATCTGGACCCTGTCCTGGCCGGTGGTCTGTACCCTTCACTGCTGTAACCCTGTCACTGCGTAACCCTGTCTCCTGCTGGTAACCCTGTCCCTGCTGGTACCCTGTCCCTGCTGGTAACCCCTTACCCTGGTCCCTGCTGTACCCCTGTCCTGCTGGTAACCTGTCTCTGTGATAACCCTTCCCTGCTGGTACCCCCTGTCCCTGGTTGTAGGTCTGGTACCCTGGTCCCCGCTGGTAACCCTTTCCCCGCTGGTAAACCCTGTCCCTGCCTGGTAAAACCTGTCCCTGCTGGTAACCTGTCCCGCTGGTACCCTTTCCCTGCTGTTACCCCTGTCCCTGCTGGTAGGTCTGGTAACCCTGTCCCCGCGTGTAACCTGTCCCCGCTGGTAAAACCTGTCCCCGCTGGTTAACCCGTCCCTGCTGGTAACCCTACTGTACATCTGTTCCTGTTTTACACCCACTCTTATCCCAGCCTTCAGTTTTCTTATGCAAGAATGCTACAATAAATCCAATACTGTTCCTATGCACCGTCCATATGTACCTAACATGTACCATCTAGGAGGAATGTTGTAATTTGAGTGGGCGGGGGAGGTTCCTGCGGCACAGGGAGGGACAATGTTATTGAATCGTACTATTCCGGGCCTTGGGTTTTCGTGCTGCCGACATCTATGCATTTATTTATGGTCCCAATCTGGGAATTTATTTGTGAGTTTTGATAAGAGCCCAGGAGCTTGAACACTTTCTGGAAGAGTTTTACGGATTTTCCTGCACTGTGGAAACATTTCAGTGGCAATTGGCGTCTCCAGCCGGGTGTTGAAGGTGACCATTCGGTCTTTTAATGAGAGCATCTCCACCTCTGACCTGAAAACCTGGCTTGGTAGATACGGCCTGTCCAGAATTATCTGTTCAAAAACCTTGACCACAATGCATATGGGATGGAGCTGGAGATGTAATATGAAGTTACATGTTATACGCAATGTTCCAGCACATTCCCGAATTCTGCCTATATTCGTAAAGATCGCATACAATGTGTTCTACCCAGGCCAGCCAAGGCATGCTGGAAGTGTGGGTCCGTTAGCCTTTGAGTATGTTTTGGAACAGCGAAATTGCTTTTGGTTTAAATCCGGGGCATGTGGCTAAAGAGTGGTCCCAACAATCATCTGCTGCAACCTGTGTGGGGGGACAGGTCATTCCTACACTCGTGCCCTGTCTCCTGGCAGCAAATTGGAAGGAGTTTTTCTACGGAGGAATGAGGAAGTCTGGATGCTGTAGTTGAACTGGCCCCTATAACACCTAAACTTCTTGTCATCTCCACCCACCTTGGAGAATACATCATATCTACACAGCGAAAAGCACGCCTGAGAATTAACCCAACACCTGTCAATTAAAAACTCGCCAGAGTGTCAAGTCCTACGATCTGTGCGGAAACCACTGGTTTGAGACCCTCCCCTCCTTTCAGAACCCACATCCTCCAGTAGGAATCCCCCTCCCTCCTGCAGAGGAAGGAGGCTGGGTGAACGTGAAAAGAAAGGTGGGGTGTCCCAAACCAAAAAAACACCCGCTTTTAACAACAACCCTATGGAAACAGACAACCCATATTCCATACTGAATATTGACAATGACCAAGACATCAGGAGGTACAATTCTGTCTATACAGAGAACTCGATAATATGATTTCTTGGTGGAAATTGTTTGGAGGAGCAAATAATGTACCTTTAGGGTTATCTGCAAAAGAGAAGGGTCCTGATGATGAGGGAAGGAGGTAAAAAAGGGGAAATGAAACCCCCATATTTCATTCCCTGTAATGGGCTGTGCCCCCTCCAATTCGCTGTGGCAACAAATAATGTTTCCAGCATCAAGTCTGTAAGTGCACGTAAAATGTGGCCTATTTTTTTGCTCTGCCAAATTGAGGCAGACATTTTAATTTTTTGCAAAGAGACCAGGCTTAACAAGCTGGCTGTTTTACATCATGCAAAGAGGGAGGGTTCCTGCGGCCCTTCCTGTTTGGTCTCTTGCGGGGCCGAGCCTTTCAGTGGGTGGCTGTACTTTTTAAAAAAACATCAGGTTTTTTTTTTAACGGTCAAACGGTAATTGACTTGAATGGGACCGTTGCATGGTCTTGGACAATCCTGATGGGTGGTTCACCTCTGCGCCTCATCAACTTTGATGGCCCGCAATCTAGCGCGAGAGGAAAGCACTATTTATCAGATAAGCCCTTTCTTTTTCCTGCTCAGTCAGTAGTGTTTTGGTGGGATTTTAACACCAGTCACTAATGTCCGATGGACATAGATGCCTGGCTGGTCCATGAGGGTAATGACGTAATTTTTTTAAATAGCGTAGTTAGAAAGAGCGGGTTTGGTTGATGTGCAATGTTTGTCCACTCGCCAAACCTCACGGGTTTCACTTCGATAAAGGTACAGCAGGATTAGAATAGATGGTTTTTTGTTAAAGAAAATCTATTTACCCTCTCCTGTAAGGTGAGGGCAGTGGAATTTTTGATCACTGGTTTACTGTCATGTCTCTGAATATCCCAGAATCCCCCGCGAAAGTAGAGGTCTCTGGCGTCCTCAATTTGACCATCCATTTGAGGAGGAATGTAACTAAACAGTCCCTTTTTTTGGCTTTTCTTCAGGATCAAGATCTCTAGGACCTCTGTCATATCAGACGAGTGGTGGGAGGATGACCAAAAGGAGCTCATACTCTTTCAGGCTTAGCAACAGAAAGTAGTAGATAATCTCATACTATCTGAAATCCAGAGGAAACTGAGAGGTTGGTGTCTGATTGTGGTGATTTTGGGGAAATCACTAGGGTAAAGTCTCAAATGAGAGATGTCAGTATGATCGTGCTTGGCTTCCTTATCTTTTGAGAGAGATTATGGGTCTCACCACTCACCCGATCCCTACCAAGGACTGTAAGGAGTCATTGCCCGCAAGCTGGGTTAAATGGCTTGGGGAAGGATGGGACTTTCAGGACATCTCCTGAAGTATCCTGTCAGTTGTTAAAGATTTCTATACCGATCTCTTACGTGAGAGAAAACTCAGCCAGGCTGACATATCCAGTTTTTTGAGAAAACTCCGGTCTGGTTCCTGCAAATCTGACATTCCTTGGGACAATTTGACTGAAGATATCACTGTAGAGGAGGTTGAGGGCACCATAGAGGGTCTTGCTGTTAAAAGTCCCCTGCCTGATTGTCTTTACGGCGGAGTTTTTACAAGACCTTTGTGATGTTCTGGCCCCTAATCTCGTGAGGTTTTTTCAGACTCCCGTGTTCAGGGTCCCCCTTCCACCATCCATGAGATGTTCTCTTTATACTTTGTCAAAGGGTTGATTCTTCCACAGGATTGAGAATTGGCGCCCATCTCCTGCTCAATACTGATAGGAAATCTTGGCAAAAGTTTTATTCATCGCCTGTTTGAGGTACACCTTGTTTACTTTCTCCCTTGCAGCACTGGCACATTAAGGGTAATCCACTTTTCTGCAGTATTGGGGTCCGGGAGGCTCTTAATGCATTGCAAGTCCCGTAGTGGGGAAAGTACCCTCCTTTCTTTGGATCAGTCTAAGGCTTTTGATAGAGTGAATCACAAGTACGCTTTGGAGTGTCCGTGACGATATGGTCTTCCCTAAGGTATTCATTCAATTGGCTTAAATTGCTATATTAAGGTGGCAATGAGCTTCCTCCCACTTGTGAATGGATGGTTCAGGAGAGTCTTTAGAGGGTCTCTTCTGGGTCAGGCAGGTTGCCGCTTAGCCCTTTACTTATGTGTTTGCCATAGATCCTCTACTTCGGAGGCTTGATTGGGATACATTGGTGGGGGTGGCTGTATTTCCATGGGTTTCCTGAAGACTATATGGCCTTGCTTATGATGTCACTCTTGTTATCTCGGCCCTGGATGAAGCAAATGAAGTGGCCGAGCTTCTGGCAAGATTATTCTAAGGCCTCCGATCTGTATTAACAGGAGCAAATGTGAAGCTTTTTGGTGGGAAAGAAGGCGAACCAGCTTTCAACCTTCCGGGAATATTTCCTAAGCCTCTCCTAAATTAAGATCTTAGGGATCATCTTCGTCAGGGGATTTCGCTGAACAAATTGGGAAGGTGAGGTTGGATATTGCATCTCTCTTTCCAGGTGAATCAGTGGAAGGGGAGATCTTTCACTCTAGGAAGAGTTCATTGATCAAAACTTACCTGATCCCGATTTTCCTGTAATATAGCACAGTGGTGCCTTTTTCCAGAGAATTACTATACTAGAATAAATGGTTTGTTTTTTCCAAATGTTATGGGTGTGAAACTACTGAACCTTGTTAAAGGAATGTCGCCTACCTTAAAAGGCAGGAGGGGGCTGGTTCGACTGGTTTAACCCAGTGTGTGTTTTCGTAAACACCTTCAAATTAAATACATTTTTCCAACCTCCTTGCGGAGAAGACTCCTTGTTGGGTAGAGATCTTTAAAGAACTGGTTTCTCCTTTTCTTGGGCTTTGGGATGAATCGGTGGCTTGTAAAGATCTGGCGTTTTCCTCACGGTCCTCTCCCTCTATGTGACGGGGAGCCCTGAAAGTGATGAGGAAGTGGAAAAATGGAGGTGGAAGAAAGGTAGGTCCTCCCCTAGGGAGACTATCGACAAGAGGATCTTGTCTTCTTACTTTCTAATGAACCACCGCCTTACAAGATTTGCCCAGACAACGTTTTTGAACAGGGCTCTCTTTAGTTACTTCCTCGACGTTCCCCCCAAGTTTAGGGATGTTGTTCGCGTTCCTTTCATGGAAAACTCTATGTGAGACTGGCAATCTGAAGTGCAGGACTCAATGATCGTAAAGTCCCTAGAGAGGGGTGCGATGTCTTTGAGAACAATGGAACCATTTCCGACGTGGATTGCCTTTTAATCATAGAAGTGTTTTTACAAAAAGGGGCCAAGAATTGGTTATCCCTGCCTTTAGTAGTCCTACCAGGGGTGGGGCTTATGGGGTGTCTCAACGACTGAGGGTTTGCTTTAAACGCACTTTTTTCTAGTTAGTGCAGGTAGTTAGTACTACCATGGATGCACGGAGTTACTTACATTATGCCATAAAGTCCTTTCCTGTGAGGAGGTGGTTTCGCAACATCACCAGGGAACTTGGGAAGATTAAAGCTCTTGAGAAGCAGAGGATGAGTGAAGGGAGGTGGCTTCTCTTTGGAGAGGCCCTGTACCTTGACCTCCTGAGGACCCCTGATGTTTCTAGGGTGATGGTGTTTTCTTTCCTCTTTCTTCACCGTACTTTTTTCCCCCCCAAGGCTGAGTCATTTTTTCAACTGGGCTCATGCGGTTTCAGAGTGAGTAATTGACCTTTTTAAAATTACCCCTCTCACTTGCTTTGGTGTTTTAGGAATTAGTGGGTTTCTTCGGATTGTCTAATTATTGTTGTTTATGTACAGTAAAACTGTTGTCTGGCTGCGTTTGCTTTCCTCTACTTTGTTTAATACTGACTTTATTTAATTCTTTTTTTTTCCCCTTTCCCCCCCTCAAACCCTAAAACTTGATAACTTTTGTTTCTTCCGTTCTGGTAAGTGTGTTTGTTGATGGATACATGCCTGTCCTTTCCTCATCATCTTTTGTTGTAGGTGATCTGAGGGAGGTGTGGTTGTAAATAGTAAAACTATGTATGTATATATAGTAAATACTTATTGGAAATAATAAGTTTTTGTACATATTGTACACTAATGTAGGATAAGGTGACATGTTTTGTCATGACTTGTATTTGTTATTGTTTATTTATTAGTAGCATGTTCATAAATTCTATATAATGGTATCAAGGTTGGACTAATGGAGGACGTAATTCTGATATAACCTCCAATACTATGTGACTATGTAAACTGTTTACAGACATTTATGGGTAGGTCTATAGGTTGTGTGACTGATTTGACGTATGTCTTTATATAACCTCCAATACTATGTACTAGGGACTGTTTACAGACATTATGGGTAGGGTAATAAAGTTGGACTAGATGGACGTATGTCTTTATATAACCTCCAATACTATGTTACTAATGTAACGGTTATAACGACATTATGGGTAGGGTCTTACGGTTGTATAGGTTTTGTGGACTCTAGATGGATGACGTTTCTTTTATACAACCAAACCAACCTCCCTCCATTACTTATGTTTACTAATGTAAACTGTTTATACAGACAGACACTTATGGGTAGGGATAATCAAGGTTGGACTAGATAGAGATGGAACGTATGGTCCTTTATACAACCTCCAATATACTGCTTCCCAATACTGTTTACTATTCCAAACTGTGGTGCTGCCAATAAACTGTGTTTAACTATGTAACGTTATAAAACAGACATTATGGGTAGGTGTATAAAGGTTGGACTAGATGCGTATAATCTTTAATACAACCTCCATTATTACGTATCGTTCGTACTCATGGTAACTGTTTATAACAGAACATTATGGGTAAGAGGGTATAAAGGTTGGGACTAATGGACGATGGTTCTTTATATACAAAAAACCTCCAATAAACTTTACAAAACCCTCCAATACTATGTTACTGTGTAAACCCCCCCGTTATAAACAAACCGTTTAACAACAAGACCCCATTAATGGGTAAAGTGAGGTTTATAAAGGGTTGACTAGATGGACGGGGGGACTTATGTCTGTATATAAACTCCAATAACTGGAGCTGACATGTATCACAGTCTAAACTAAAGGTTTTGGAGACACTGCCTATGTTTAAAGCTAAAAACTATAAGCTGCCTTTCTTGGTTGACATGCTAAAAGAGGATTGGGGGGGAGGTGGTAGCATTTGCTTTAGCATTTGCTTATCTAGACTACATAGGTTTTTCTGCTCTTGGCTCCTTTCAAACTCCTGCCCAGACTGTCAGATTAATAGAAGCAGTGTCTAAAGTTCAGCAGTGTTAGTCTGCCCTCCAGTTCATTAGCCTGCATAAGTCAGCCCTCCAGTTCATTAGCCTGCGTAAGTCAGCCCTCCAGTTCATTAGCCTGTGTAAGTCAGCCCTCCAGTTCATAGCCTGTGTAGTCAGCCTCAGTTCATAGCATGTGTTACGTCAGCTTCCAGATCATTAGCCAGTGTTACTTAAAGGGCAACTAAAGCCACAGAGACAACATTGAACCAGAAGGCAAAACACCTTGATATAAAACCAGTAATCTGTGTCTACCTCTCATTTTGGTAAGGGCGCTGGGAAATTTACCTAAATAATAAATGGTTTGTGCTTTACTTCCCAGCATTCTAGTATCACACAGTTTGGTCAACAACCATTATGTTCTGCACATGCTCAGTCCTTAGCTATGGCAGAAACTTTTGAAGTTGGTCACACCCATTAATAATCTCTAGCCAATTATTTTTTAAGGACAGATAAAGCAAGGAAGCATGTGACTGAGGTCAGGAGGTGTGGTCTGACACTGCATCTACACATAGATACGTCATCCAGTTCTTAACAGGCTTACATTTACTTTAACAGTTTACTAAGTGGCATTTTTATGTTTTTGGTGTTTTAGGGGGGTTGTTTTCAGATTCTGGAGTATAAAAATAGGGTTTAGTTCTCTTAAGAAAAGATTGTTTTGTTGGGGTTGCGTTTTTTACAGTTCTTATTACCATTATTTATTTATGTTTTTTTATTATCCAACCACTATAACAGATTCTTGTACAATTCATTCTGAATTGAGAAAGCCAGTCGGATGACTAGTCCAGTTGATCTAACTGAATACAACAGATTACCATGACTGGATGAATGAAAACCTTCACAAGCATCCATCTATGATCTATTTATCTATCTTTCTATATGGGTCTCTATCTTATCATCAATGTGTCTATCGTGTCTCTATCTTCTCTATCAATATATGCTATTTGTGTCTCTATCTTCTTATCAATTGTGTCTATCTGTGTCTCTATCTTCTCTATCAATATGTGATCTGGTGTCTCTATCTCTCTATAAGATGTGTCTATCTGTGTGTGTGTATCTATCTATTTCTCTATCAATATGTGCCATCTGTGTCTCTGTATATCTTATCTATCAATATGTATCTATATGTGTCTCTATCTTCTCTATCAATATGTGTCTACTGTGTCTTATCTATCTTCTCTATATATCAGCAATCAGCCAAGTGATTAAGGATTGTTACACAATACAACACACAATAGAGGGGATCTGGATAATGGTTTCCTAGACTGGAGGGTGTTAGATCTTCACAACAGCTTAGAAAAGATAGATAGACAGACAGACAATAGGTAGGTAGATATATAGATAGATAGATGATAGATAGACAGACAGACAGACGACAGACAGACAGATAGAAGATAGACAGACAGACAGACAGACAGACAGACAATAGATAGATAGATAGATAGATAGAAGATAGATAGAAGATAGATAATAGATAGATAGAAGATAGATAGATAGACAGATGATAGATAGATAGATAGAAAGAAGATAGACAGAAGAGACAGACAGAAGACAATAGATAGATAGATAGATAGATAGATAGATAGATAGATAGATAGTAGATAGAAAGATAGACAGACAGACAGACAATAGATATAGATAGACAGACATACAATAGACCCGACAGACGGACAATAGATAGATAGATAGATGATAGATGATAAATGATAGATAGATATATAGATAGGGGACAGGTGATTATACTAGAGTGTGTATGATAAAAGAAGTGTAGTAACCATAGTGGGTTTCATAGCAAATATAAAAGTCTCACTCTAGACCAATTGCATTTTGAATGTGTTTTTGTGCATCCATTTATATAAGGGATACTGCACCCTTGGATATTAAGATGGATTTTAAAGAAATTGTGGAAAGCTCCACAAATAAACAGTTGAGTGACAGTTGGAAAAGTAATTGTCATTAAAAATATTTTTTCAGTCCTTCATTCGTTCAGGTTCGTGTGTCAGGTGATGGTCCATCCCAGGGGGAATCGACATGTTTGGTGCAATGGAGGTCTCCTGGAGTTCTGTAGCCGCCTGTTGGCCAGTTGTGGATTCTTCTCTTGCTCTTACTAATTTTGCTTTGAAGATCTATAAAAAAGATCTTTAAAGCCATCTTAGGTCTAAGAAGGGGAGCACTGCATGCAGTTTGGCCATTTGCTGTAAGAATGTTGGTGGGAATCATTAACTGGTTCAGGTTTCAAAACAACCATCAATGCTGAGAATTATGGTTACATATTGAAAGGGACTGACGCTATTGATGTTACTTTTGTGATTCTAGGTATCAGAATCAGGTGAGGGAATCGGAGTGTTGGGCATAAGTAAGGGAGCAGAGATCGCACTGTGTATGGCTTCCTATCTACCACAGGTTAAAGATACTGCCTGTATCAATGGATCCATTGCAATCAATGGGAATTCTTTGTATGATGTATGGTGATGTGTCATTCATGGTCTCCCTGATCAGCCGGAAAAGGTTTAATTACAGAAACTGGAGCCATGCTGATCAGTTCCTGTAAACACAAGGAATCCAGGGTATCAGGACAGTATAATTCCCCATTCTTTTTTGTGTTGGTGACAAAGACCGGAATTACGATAGTTTGCATTTTGCAAATAACTTTTTACCAGGGCAAGGAAATGGCAAATGGTATATACAGAGGAGATGTTAACCATGGGCCGGGCACCTTCCCTCTTTCTCAACTTTTTTTTACACTTACCTTCGTCTGGGTGAGTGGAGAGCTAATACCAAACTTACTGCCCAAGAAACCTTCTGGAGAGAAATTCAGACCTTTCTCCATTGTTTCATTTTTTTATATGAATCACTGGTTATATTGATTGGACTAAGGAAAGAGTTTTACCTCCCTGACCTGTAAAATCTGGAACTGCATAGATAATATAATGACACTTTAATTAAAGGATAAGTCCATCTTGATTAAAAGGATTTTCACACCCATAAATAAAAATATTGCCAACATGTGTAATGATTAAATGATGCCTTGTTGTATAAAGACATACATCCATCTAGTCCCACTTTATACCCTACCCATAATGTCTGTCTAACAGTTACATAGAACATAGTATTGGAGGTTGTATAAAGACTACGTCATCTAGTCCAACCTTTATACCCTACCCATAATGTCTGTATAACAGTTACATAGTAACATAGTATTGGAGGTTGTATAAAGACATACTCCATCTAGTCCACCTTTATACCTACCCAAATGTTGTATAACAGTTACATTAACATAGTATTGGGGTTGTATAAAGACATACGTCATCTAGTCCACCTTTATACCCTACCCATAATGTCTGTATAACAGTTAATAGTAACATAGTATTGGAGGTTGTATAAAGACATACGTCCATCTATCCAACCTTTTATACCTACCCATATGTCTGTATACAGTTACATATAACATAGTATTGGAGGTTGTATAAAGACATACGCCATCTGTCCAACCTTTTACCTACCATAATGTCTGTTAACAGTACATAGTAACATAGTATGGAGGGTGTATAAAGACATAGTCCATCTAGTCCAACCTTTATACTACCCATAATGTCTGTTAACAGTTACATAAACATAGTATTGAGGTTGTATAAAGACATAGTCCATCTAGTCCAACCTTTATACCCTACCCATAATGTCTGTATAACAGTTACATAGTAACATAGTATTGGAGGTTTTATAAAGACATAGTCCATCTAGTCCAACCTTTATACCCTACCCATAATGTCTGTATAACGTTACATAGTAACATAGTATTGGAGGTTGTATAAAGACATACGTCACTAGTCCAACCTTTATACCTACCCATAATGTCGTCTAACAGTTACATAGTAACATAGTATTGGAGGTTGTATAAAGACATACGTCATCTAGTCCAACCTTTATACCCTACCATAATGTCTGTATAACAGTTACATAGTAACATAGTATTGGAGGTTGTATAAAGACAAAACGTCCATCTAGTCCAACCTTTATACCCTACCCTAATGGCTGTATAACAGTTACATAGTAACATAGATTGGAGGTTGTAAAAGACATACGTCCATCTGTCAACCTTTATACCCTACCCATAATGTTGTATAACAGTTACATAGTAACATAGTATTGGAGGTGTATAAAGACATACTCCATCTAGTCCACCTTTATACCCTACCCATAATGCTGTCAACAGTTACTAGTAACATAGTTATTGGAGGGGTGTATAAAGACATACGTCATCTAGTCCAACCTTTATACCCTACCCATAGTCTGTATAACAGTTACATAGTAACATAGTTATGGGGGTTGTATAAAGACAACGTCCATCTAGTCCAACCTTTATACCCTACCCATAATGTTGTATAACAGTTAACATAGTAACATAGTATTGGAGGTTGTATAAAGACATACGTCATCTAGTCCAACCTTTATACCCTACCCATAATGTCGTATAACAGTTACATAGTAACATAGTATTGGGGGTTGTATAAAGACAATACGTCCATCTAGTCCAACCTTTATACCCTACCCATAATGTCTGTATAACAGTTAAATAGTAAACAGATATTGGAGGTTGTATAAAGACATACTCCACTAGTCCAACCTTTATACCCTACCCATAATGTCTTGTATAACAGTTACAAGTAACATAGTATTGGGGTGTATAAAGACATACGTCCATCTAGCCAACTTTATACCCTACCCATAATGTCTGTTAACAGTTACAAGTAACATAGTATTGGAGGTTTATAAAGACATACCATCCATTAGTGCCGACCTTGTTTATACCCTACCCATAATGTCTGTATAACAGTTACATAGTAACATACTATTGGAGGTTGTATAAAGACAAACGTCCATCTAGTCCATCCTTTATACCCTACCCATAATGTCTGTATAACGGTTACACAGTAACATAGTATTGGAGGTTGTATAAAGACATACATCCATCTAGTCAACCTTTATACCCTACCATAATGTCTGTTAACAGTTACATAGTAACATATATTGGAGGTTGTATAAAAGACATATCCATCTAGTCCAACCTTTATACCCTACCCATAATGTCTGTATAACAGTTACAAGTAACATAGTATTGGGGTTGTTATAAAGACATAGTCCATCTAGTCCAACCTTATACCCTACCCATAATGTCTTGTATAACAGTTACATAGTAACATAGTATTGGAGGTTGTATAAAGACATACGTCCTATAGTCCACACCTTTATACCCTACCCATAATGTCTGTATAACAGTTACATAGTAACATAGTATTGGAGGTTGTATAAAGACATACGTCCATCTAGTCCAACCTTTATACCTACCCATATGTCTGTATAACAGTTTAATAGTAACATAGTATTGGAGGTTGTATAAAGACATACTCCATCTAGTCCAACCTTTTACCCTACCCATAATGCTGTATAACAGTTACATAGTAACATAGATTGGAGGGTTGTATAAAAGACATAGGTCATCTAGTCCAACCTTTATACCCTACCCATAATGTCTGTTCTAACAGTTACATAGTAACACTAGTATTGGAGGTTTATAAAGACATGTTCCATCTAGGACACCTTATACCCTACCCATAATGTCTGTATAACAGTTACATAGTAAACATAATATGGAGGTTGTATAAAGACATACTCCATCTAGTCCAACCTTTAACCCTAATAATGTCTGTAACAGTTACATAGTAACATAGTATTGGAGGTTGTATAAAGACATACGTCCATCTAGTCCAACCTTTATACCCTACCCATAAGTCTGTATAACAGTTAACATCGTAAAGTAACATAGTATTTGAGGTTGTATAAAGACATACGTCCATCTAGTCCACCTTTATACCCTACCCATAATGTCTGTATAACAGTTACATAGTAACAAAAGAGTATGGGAGGTTGTTAAAGGACATACAGCACATCTAGTCCAACTTATAACCCTACCATAATGTCGGTCGTAAACAGTTTACGTGAGTAGTAACATAGTATTGGAGGTTGTATAAAGACATACGCTCTATCTAGCCAACCTTTATACCCCTACCAAATGTCTGTATAACAGTTACACGTAAACATAGTATTGGGGTTGTATAAGAATATACATATGGATATCCACTATCTAGTCAACCTTTATACCCTACCCAAATGTCTGTTAACAGTTACATAGTAACATAGTATTGGAGGTTGATTAAAGACATACGTCCATCTAGTCCAACCTTTATACCCTACCCATAATGTCTGTATACAGTTACATAGTAACATAGATTGGGGTTGTATAAAGACATACGTCCATCTAGTCAACCTTTTATACCCCTCAAATGTCTGTATAACAGTTACATAGTAAATGTATTGGGGTTGTATAAAGACATACATCATCTAGTCCAAACTTTATACCCTATACCATAATGTCTGTTATAACAGTTACATAGTAACATAGTATTGGGGGTTGTATAAAGACATAGTCCATCTAGTCCAACCTTTATCCCTACCCATAATGTCTGTTATACAGTAACATAGTAACATTGTATTGGAGGTTATAAAGACATATCCATATAGTCCACCATTTACCCTACCCATAATGTCTGTATAACAGTTACCTAGTACATAGTATTGGAGGTTGTATAAAGACATACTCCATCTAGTCCACCTTTATACCTACCCATATGTCTGTATAACAGTTCATAGTAACATAGTATTGGAGGGTGTATAGACATACGTCCATCTAGTCCAACCTTATCCCCTACATTGTTTTATCGTGCACTGTCATAGTAAGGTGTCCCCTAACATCACGTCCCTCAGTTCAACCTTTTATACCTACCATTAATGTCTGTTATAACAGTACATAGGTAACATGTAATTGGAGGTTGTAAAAGACATACGTCCAATCTAGTTCCAACCTTTATACACACCATCATGTCTGGTATAACAGTTACATAGTAACATAGTATTGGAGGTTGTATAAAGACATACGTCTATCTAGTCCAACCTTTATACCCTACCCATAATGTCTGTATAACAGTTACATAGTAACATAGTATTGGAGGTTGTATAAAGACATACGTCCATCTATTCCAACCTTTATACCCTACCCATTATGTCTGTATACCAGTTACATATTAACATAGTATTGGAGGTTGTATAAAGACATACGCCCATCTAGTCCAACCTTTATACCCTACCCATAATGTCTGTCTAACAGTTACATAGTAACATAGTATTGGAGGTTGTATAAAGACACACGTCCATCTAGTCCAACCTTTATACCCTACCCATAATGTCTGTCTAACAGTTACATAGTAACATAGTATTGGAGGTTGTATAAAAGACATAGGTCCATTAGTCCAACCTTATACCTACCCATAAAGTCTGTATAACAGTTACATAGTAACATAGTATTGGAGGTTTTATAAAGACATATGTCCATCTAGTCCAACCTTATACCCTACCATAATGTCTGTTATACAGTTACATAGTAACATAGTATTGGAGGTTGTATAAAGACATATACGTCCAACTAGTCCAACCTTTATACCCTACCCATAATGCTGTCTAACAGTTACATAGTAACATAGTATTGGAGGTTGTATAAAGACATACGTCTATAGTCCAACCTTTATACCCTACCCATAATGTCTGTATACAGTTACATAGTAACATAGTATTGGAGGTTGTTAAAGACAAACGTCATCTAGTCAACCTTTATACCTACTACATAATGTCTGTATAACAGTGACATAGTAACATAGCATTGGAGGTTGTACAAAGACATACGTCCATCGTACAACCTTTATACCCTACCCATAATGTCTGTATAACAGTTACATAGTAACATAGTATTGGAGGTTGTATAAAGACATAAATCATCTAGTCCACCTTTATACCCACCCATAATGTCTGTTAAACAGTTACGTAGTAACATAGTATGGAGGTTGTATAAAGACATACGTCATCTAGCCCAACCTTTATACCCTACCCATAATGTCTGTTAACAGTTACACAGTAACATAGTATTGGGGGTTGTATAAAGACATACGTCCATCTAGTCCAACCTTTATACCCTACCATAATGTCGTATAACAGTTACATAGTAACTAGTATTGGAGGTTGTATAAAGACATACGTCCATCTAGTCCCACCTTATACCCTACCCATAATGTCTGTATAACAGTACAATAGTAACATAGTATTGGGGTTGTATAAAGACATACGTCCATCTAGTCCAACCTTTATACCCTACCCATAATGTCTGTTAACAGTTAAATAGTAACATAGTATTGGAGGTTGTATAAAGACATACATCCATCTAGTCCAACCTTTATACCCTACCCATAATGTCGTATAACAGTTACACAGTAACATAGTATTGGGGGTTGTATAAAGACATACGTCCATCTAGCCCAACCTTATACCTATCCCTAATGTCTGTCTAACAGTTACACAGAAACATAGTATTGGAGGTTTATAAAGACATACATCCATCTAGTCACCTGTTACCTACCCATAATGTCTGTATAACAGTTACATAGTAACATATATTGGAGGTTGTATAAAGACAAGTCCATCTAGTCCAACCTTTATACCCCTACATAATGTCTGATAACAGTTACATAGTAACATAGTATTGGAGGTTGTATATAAGACATACGTCCATCTAGTCCAACCTTTATACCCTACCCATAATGTCTGTATAACAGTTACATAGTAACATAGTTTGGAGGTTGTATAAAGACATACGTCCTAGTCCAACCTTTATACCCACCCATAATGTCTGTATAAACAGTACATAGTAACATAGTATTGGAGGTTGTATAAAGACATACGTCCATCTAGTCCAACCTTTATACCCTACCCATAAGTCTGTATAACAGTTATAGTAAAATAGTATTGGAGGTTGTATAAAGACATACGTCCATCAGTCCAACCTTTATACCCCTACCCATAAGTCTGTATAACAGTTACATGTAACATAGTATTGGAGGTTGTATAAAGACATAGTCATCTAGGCCAACCTTATACCCTACCCATAAGTGCTGTTAACAGTACATAGTAACATAGTATTGGAGGTTGTATAAAGACATACGTCCATCTAGTCCAACCTTTATACCCTACCCATAATGTCTGTATAACAGTACATAGTAACATGTATTGGAGGTTGTATAAAGACATACGTCCATCTAGTCAACCTTTATACCCTACCCATAATGTCTGTATAACAGTTACATAGTAACATAGTATTGGAGGTTGTATAAAGACATACGTCCATCTAGTCCAACCTTTATACCCTACCCATAATGTCTGTATAACAGTTACATAGTAACATAGTATTGGAGTTTGAAGACATTTGCCCATATAGTCCACTGGTGCCCAAAATGCCGCTCGATCACATTGCTGATGTCCCTGAAATGTTTCATTTGAAACTTTAACTCCCTCCATATATATATTAGGGGGTTAAAAACATTTTTTTGCACCAAAAAAAAAAAAAAATTGTTTGTTTAGTTTTTTTTAATGGCCTGACTGCCGCCTCTGTTAGTGTGCCCTGTAATTATCCTTAGATATCTGGCTAGTAATGCAGGTAATAATGTGCTGAATATATCGGTTAGAATTGGGGGCAGGTAACGTAACTCATAAGTGACCAGACATCCCTTTTAAATCAATGTCAATTCCTGAGTCATAATGGGTATTTTGTTCAATTTGGTTTTCCTTTTAATGGTAAATATAAGTGATTCATTTCCGACTAGGCCTATAATGCTTTGTGGCATACAGTAGTATACTGATGACTGTTCAGGGATAGTAAACAGGTTAAATAATTGTTACAGTGAGTTATTTGTATGGTGATAAATGGTGAATAATCTCATTGGACGGATTTAAAGGGGGTTGCATTCTAGTGAACCCAGCTGTCCAATCTTTAGAAATTTGAAAGCAGCCATATTGGGGAGAAAACGTTACACCTGGGCCCTGTTTGCACTTTTTAAAGGCAGGTCAATTTTCCTACTGATTTTCTACATTAAATTATTTTAAAAACATCTGGGAAACCCCAACACATCCAAATAAACAGAAACCAATCAGCCTACAGCCCTTCCATTGAGAACATACACAGGGCCACCTGCAGTTGTTTCATCATATTCTGAAATATGAATTGCTGGACAGTAAAGGAGCCTCGACACAGAAATAATTCTCAGTGTGTAAACTAACACCGTAACAGGAGCGCGTGGCGAGAGTGTCAGTTACGTTAACTTGGCAAAGCGATAAAAATAGATCAAGGAGAAGCATTAAAGCTTGTACTTATCATTGCAAACTTTCCATCAACTGGAGCACAGATATAAGGTTGGTATTATGGGATCTGGGGTGATTTATTTACCAAAAAAGATTAACCGTTTATCTGGGTTGATGCACTGACATTCTGCACGGTGTGTGTGGGGGAATAATATCAATTAGATACTTGGGTAAGATGCCCTTTAATTCTCCAGCGTTGTAGGATTTCATTTTTAAAGTATTCATTTGGCACACAGGGGAAAACCATTGATATTATGATTTTGTACCTAGAATTCCTTGGTGCTGTTTAAAATACAGCAATGCAAGTTGGAGGAGCACACTACTTCATTTTCAGTGGTTTATTGAGCAAAAGACATACAACGTTTCGGGGGATATGGTATCCGACGAAGGGGAAACCATATCCCCCGAAACGTTGTATGTTTTTTGCTCAATAAACCACTGAAAATGAAGTAGTGTGCTCCTCCAACTTACTTGCATTGCCGTATTGCTGTGGCCCTTGAGGTGGAAGGCTGGGAGGATTGCACCTATTAAGGCCGTGCCAAAGGAGGTGTGCTTTATTGGAATTATCCGTTTTAAATACACCATGTTTTGTTTTAAGTGGGTGCATATGTATGATGAATTTTACATCACACTGAACAATGTGACCTCATACTTGGAATGACTCCAGATGCCTTCCCATGGTTACAGGTGTTTTTCTATATCCTACTGTGGTTATTGGTGTAAAATAAACACTTTGAATTATGGAAACTGCAAATAAAATGTAGACATCTACAACCCGTAGTTTGGTTTGGATTGATTTAGTTGACCCTACCTAATGGGACATAGAGTACTACACTTATGATGTTATTATAATCCCCGGCAGTCCTCCTCTACCCATAGTCCTCGGCAGCAGGGTTATTTGGCCTTGTTTCACAGGAATGAATGGTATTGGTTATTACAAGGTGCTTAAGAAGTAGAGAATTAGACCAGCTAATGTTTCATTTTAATGTGAGGAATGCAAAAAAACAAACAAAAAAGTGTAAATAAACATTTCCCTAAACTTCCACTCCCCATGTACAATATAAATGTTAATTTACCATTGTGCCTTTATCTGGGACTTTATTGCCCTTGAGCAGGTCGTTCTTGTGCTGTAAAGAACAACAGTTCAGAATGTCCAGAGAACATTCAAAAAGGTTAATGTTCTCACAACTGGGGAAAGTATATGAATTATCAACAGGGCCTTATCAGGAAGTCTTCCTTTACCAGCCTCCCTTTACCAGTCTTCCTTTACCAGCCTTCCTTAACCAGCCTTCCTTTACCAGTCTTCATTTACTAGTCTTCCTTTACCAGTCTTGCTTAACCAGCCTTCCTTAACCAGCCTTCCTTTACCAGTCTTCCTTTACCAGTTTTCCTTTACCAGCCTTCCTTAACCAGCCTTCCTTTACCAGTCTTCCTTTACCAGTGTTCCTTTACCAGACTTCCATTACAAGCTTTCCTTAGCCAGCTGTTCTCTCAATAATGTTATACCTGGTATATGCGGCATGCTTTTTCATTGATCACCCAGTCTGATATTTTAGATGATTGGTAACGGCAATTTTTTTTGGGGGGGGGCACCATTTCTTTTTTTTCCAGTAGATACCTGACCTCAGTCACATGCTCCTTTGTGAACATTCCAACCTGTCTTTTCTGTATTGGAATGTATCATGATTGGCTAAAGACTTATAGTGGGCAGTAACCTGCTGTAACAAGCACCTGCAGTAGCTTAGGACTGGGCCTGCGTGAGAAAGACTACTTCCGGGGACTAAAAGTAGGAGTGCCTGTGAGCCAGGAATGCTGGGAAATAAGGAACATGACCCACATGTTAAAAAGGCGAATTTCTTAACAGCCATGACTAAAAGGAAGTTAACATTTTTGTTTATTCAAATAAAGTTAAAGGTTTAATTGTCTTTTAAGAGTTTAAGTCATATTTATGTAAGGAACCAAATATTTGACCAATTTTATTTTCTGGCCCATTGGGCCATTGTAAACCAAAGGGCCGTAGATAAACTGACCTTGAACATGGCTGAATAGCAGCCCTAGTTAAGAGTGTAAATAGATGACTAATAGCCAAGTACCCACATCTACATGTGTAGGATTCTCAGACACCTATGAATCTACAGCTGATTCCTGTAAAGAGTGATAGTCACTTGTACAAGTGAATGTTCGGTTTTTACATAAATAGAACTATGTGTGTTAAATGATTCCGTGTTGTTGCCTTTGACAGTACACGTGTAGGTTAGGGGAATGTTTGAAAAGCCTCTGTGGAAGTGAAGAGAAATAACAGGTTTTTGTAGATTGATCCCAGTCACTGAGCTGTATGTTTAGCTGTTTGGGAGTGACTGGCTACGAGACACACTCTGTCAGCTATTGCTGAGCGGAGTCTTGAGAATTTTCCATGAACTTTTTCTATTTTTATAGATCTCAGGGGCCACTTGAAACACGTTTGTGTTTTGTATTGGGTTTCGAAACACCAGGTATAGGTCAGGGATGTCAAACTTGCGGCCCTCGAACTACAACTCCCAGCAACTCCTGGCAGTATGCATTCAGGGGATGCTGGGAGTTGTAGTTTAAAAAAAATCTTTTCAGGCAAGTGCAAGTTCAACATCCCTCATGTAGGTGCTTGTTAAAGGGTTTTACCATAATTTTTAACCCTTGTTAAACCCATTTAACTCATATCTAAGTAAAAACAAAATGATACAGCAAGGCGCTCCTATTGGCAATAATGCTTGCAGGTAAGGTCAGATGTGGTTATGGAACCCACCAGCAAAGTGGGCGGTTTGTTTAATTGCAGGTGCAGTTAGGTTAAGGGGCTGATTAGTTGTGATGGGTAAGTCAGATGCGTTTATGGAACCCACCAGCAAAGCAGATGCAGGTCTGGTGCAGGTAACAGTTTTGCAGGTGCGGGTCAGTTGTGGGTCTGAAAAATTAGACCCGCACAGGAACCTTTAAGGAATCTCATAGAGTTGATGCAGAGAATCTTAGAATTGTATATGGTATGTATGTATAGCAAGATGTGTTTGACATAACATTGACAGCTGCAACATTTATATAATAGGAGAACTATGGTCTAAAATACATTTTGACTGAATTGTGGTCCAAAAACTGTTAATTGTCATGACATGTAAAGTGAAAATCTAGAGGATTAATAACTAAAAAGATACTTTAGTGAAAACAGCAAAATCTTCACTTCCTCACTCCCCTCTTCCTGTCTCCCAGCGGTACAGACATGCTCAGTGTGCTTCATTCAGGAAGAGACTGAGGAACTATCCAATAAGCTACTTTGCTTTGTGCAGAGATGAAAAAAAGATTAAAGGGAAAACAACTAGTAAAGGATTTTACATATTTCTCTGGTGTATATATTGTATTTAATTAGAACTCACTCAGAAAGTAAAGTGATTTTAACCAGCAATTTTATATTGCTGTTTACTGTTGTTTGTGTCCAGGGAACACTCTTTAACATGCATGATGTACGATGTAGCTATAATGCCGAGATCTTCATATTTAGTGTTCCTTCAAGGATCCAGCACACTGGTGCCCCCTGCAGGAGCAATTTAAGAAATGCTCTCTAACAGTATAAGCAACCTTGCAAATATAGGACAAAGTGTTACCCCGGGAATGTGCAACTTATTATTATTATGGTTATTATTATTATTATACAGGTATTTTAATAAATCAGCTAATATGTTCAAGATGTGCAATTAAACCAGGGATGTCAATCCTGTGCCCTCCAGATGTTTGCAAACTACAACTTCCTACCTGACCTCTACTACCTAGCCCTGTACAGTCTGTATGCCCCATGGACCTCTATCGTAGAGAACACTAATTCCTTACCCTATTACTGGGGCCAGAACTACGTGTTATGACTCTTGGTATATTAACTTATAAATTTGCCTGAAATATTTAATCTGTTGCAGGGTTTAACCCTTTTAAACTTAACTCAATCACTGCTGTATATCTGTATAGCTGTATATATGTGCTAAGTACAGAGATCGTCCTGGCATGTATTTGTTTTCATCTCTTGGTAAATCACTTTGATTGTGTTATCAGACTCTTGACTTCGCACATTGATTAAATATATGCGCACTACCCATAACCCAGTGGCAGATACAGAGATGTCCCTACTATATGGCATGTTAAGCTTTCTTTGCCTGCCAATTTTGCTTTGCTAGCCCCCATAAATCCCCTATTAAAATGTCTTTTGCTTCATATTGACAATTCAGGTATTCAATTTGCTTATAAATATAAACAGTAAAATGACAGGTGTCAATCATTTTGTATAGCAATTACATTGTTTAAGTGATCAGACTCCCAGCATCCCCTAACAGCCACAACAGAATAAAAGAATCACACTCAGGGTTGCGGAACTTTCGTAACTTTTTGAAACCAAAACTTTTCGAAACTTTAAATATTCAATGGGTTTAGCAATTATTCAATATCAACTGATCGATTTGAAATTGAACGTCGATTTCGGTGAATTGAACATCAAATATTCGATACTGAACTCAGAAATCGAAACTGTCGAAACTACGAAACTTTCTCTCCCGTTGACTTCTACTGTGTTTGTTTTTCGAAAATTTTCAAAACTTAAACAAAACTCCAAAGAAGGGTTAATGAACCTGTATTTCATACAGAGAAGGTTAGATCACGTTGGCCCACTGAGAAGCTTAACAAATCTTTTAATACCCAGTGACTGATTTATTTACCAAGCCTGGAGAAACTGCTGAGATTTCATTTCAAATTCTTTCCAATTCTGAAGACGGTTTTCTTTTTTCCGATTCTAGGAGATGCTCTGACCTTCTTTCATTTTTTCCATTAGCTTCGTATTATTCAACGCTTGAACTGTGACACTAAGGAGCAGCTATTTTTATCAGACTTTAAATAGCTTTGTTTACCTGAATAAGATTGGATCCCAGGTCAAAGCAACCCAGGGATTAGAGCTGTGGGGGTTCGGAATTATCTGGGATTTTCCATGTATTAGCTATCAAAGTCAAAGGGAGATCTGGACAAAAATATTGTTATTGCTTTTGTTGCTGATCTCTGAAAGTCCTGTCATCTGGAGAAGGAAGGACTGTAAGTGATTAGGAGGATTTTGCATTTTGCATCTTAAATGAATGCATTAATTCAACTTTAATAATATAGCCATGAACTTGGCGTTCACTTACAACTGCTTGTTACAGTGGACACCATACAATAGAACTATAGGACTATGGGAGTGCTATATCCTTAGGAATTCTGGGGCAGTGCTACTATCTAGCCAATAATTCATACACATATATGTAGGGAACTGATAAACTAGTTACCCCTTAGTCTTTTTGTTCTGGCAGTTCAGGATTTGGCCAGTCACTGGTTAAAAGTATAAAAAGGGAAGCAGGCAGGTGCTTGCCACTCCCCCTTCTCCCCACCCTGCCTGGAAGCCAGTTCCGGCAGGGTGATATGTCTGGTATACCACCCAAGAATAGGGACATAGTGCCAGACATAGGTGTGGAGGATTTTACTTCAGTGACCTGAGAGCTGGGGTGGCATTTACAAGCTGATTGTTATTTATGCTGTTTCTGATTCCTCTGCTTTGTTAGTATTTATGTGATATCGGTGCCATGCTATGTCACCTCTATTGTGCTAATTGCAATGCTTTATCAATATTGTTCTGTTAATAAATAAGCTTAGGTTCCAGAACCACTGGTGCCCATTTATTGCATTCTACCTAGAGTGGTAGTTCAGCAACACCCTGCCTCCAATATATGCGAGGGCCTAATCCTAATAAATAAGAGTCTTGTGCATAAAATCTGGATAAGGCTTTTACTATCGCCTTACATATACATACATTATAAACAAAATCTGTTTGTGTGGATGCACCAAGGGTTTGCGTGGCTTTAAGACAGGAAATGATGTAGCATTTTAGCACGCTACTAAATAGTAACTTCTACATTTTAACCCATAATCATAATGTCCCAATGCATTGGTGTACCCTATCACTGGGGGCATGTTTACATATAAACAAAGGGGCTTTAGTTTACAAACATTTAACCTTTTATCCTTAAAGGAAAAGTTCAGTCTAAAATATAATTATTATTTAAATTCGTAGTTTATATTACAAATAGCAAGTTATTCTACATATTTCCTTACATTTTGATTGATTTCATCCCCTTTACTTTGCCCTGCTGTTAGTAAGCTGCCATTTCAAGTTCTGTAACGGTCTTCTCAGGATAATTGAGTTCCAGGTCTAGACATGTTGTAAGACCAATGGACTGTTAAAGACTTGGATATATGAAGGGTGCAATTCAAATTGTATCTTGTTGCCACCCTGCTGGGCCAGTCAGAGCCAGGTGGCAGGTTTAGTGAAGATAATTTGGGCTGGTTGGACTCCCTACTCCATGTACTGTCACACTAAAAGCTGTGGATTCCCATACAAACCATTTTCATAATATCAGGACAACATATTCATTTAAATACCACACAGGTATAACTACCTATTTCCTATTTCACCCGTAGTCTTTCGTGATAATCAGAAAAATAATGTTAATTTTGTTTGCTTGTATTTTGATATTTCTCTTATGTTTCGTTCCCAGATTTATCCCAGAGACATGACGTACACATCCAGCAACCTTGTGAATAGCAACGTGAAAGTCTTTATTAAATGTGTAACCTTAGCACTTGAATTTTCTAAGCCAATTCATTTGAACACAGTATAGTACAAACTGCAGCAGATTTGTATAGAGGTGTTGCCAAACGTGTCGGTAACTGAAAGAGACCAATCAGAACACAGAATCTTTCTGTTGTGACAATATGGCAGCTGAACGGATATTTCTGCTCGACGCTTGAACCAAGAAAGCAAAAATATAAAAGTAAATAATTATCGTTTTTAAACTGAACTTGTACCACATTCCGAGCCAACGTTAAACCTGAAAACTAATGGAGGCATTAGACAGAAAAGAGAATAAAAAAGTAAAGGACAACCAGATACAATTTCAAGATGAGACCCTGGGGGTGTTCACATGCCACACCAACAGCACAGACCATGTTTATTCTATGTGGGTTAGATACAAATCTTGGTGTAAAGCTAAAGGACCAAATTGGAACACTAAGCCTCCTTTAGCAGAGGATAATTTTGATGCTTGCCTCAACTCTATGGAATGTTCTGATGTCATGATTGATTATACCAATGGAATCTGTCAGGTCCAGTTAGACACTGACCATGAATTTTTACTGGAAAGTGACCAGGTTGAGGAGACAAAGCTAAGCCAGGATTACCTAAATGGGTGTGATTCAGTACTTAGTGGTGGGACTTGTGTGAATAAAGTGTCAAATATCACTGTAGATGCTCATGCCTTCACAGGCTTCTGTGTCAGTCCCTCCGAGCCAACACAGATAGATGCAAAAAGAGGGCTCTACGGGGATCATTTAGGAGCTCTGGAACCAGACATGGTTATTAAACTGGCCCACCAGCGAGATGAAAACTCCATTGTAAAAAGCAAGGAGAGGTCCAATCTTCCTTTCTCTGCAGCTGCTATTCAGAATGACCAGGCTGGAATCGAAGAGGAAAACAAGGAAAACCGACTTCAAGGAGAAATTTCTACTCATAGCAAGCAAATTCCTGGGGATACATTAGATCTGTTTTCTGGAAATGGAATAGATAACATAGTGAGTATCACAAGTATGGATCCCCAGACTGGAAAGACAACGGAACCAACTGCTAACTATTCAGATCCTTACAAGGAAGATAAATTAAAAGACAAAACCATTGAGCTCCTTGGAATTGACAGTCTGGGAAAGTCTTTAGTTGTTTCCAAGGAGGAAGAATCAACCCAAATGGCTTTAAGTTTAAACAGTTCAGAACGAGTCACATCCCAGAGTGAACAGAGAAACACAAGGCCAGTCTGCGAGAAAACAAGAGAAGCTAAGATGGAATGTTTAAATGTTCCCAAGGAGCAGGTGCCTTCTAGATGCCATTGTGCTATGGAATTCTCACACCAAGGCTCCAGAGAAAAGACAACACTTACTGTAAGAGACCATTTCTTTTCAAATAAACCTGAACAAACTTTCATGCCATTTTAAGAGGAAAATAACTTCTATTCCTAGGATAAATCCCAGGCAGCCTTGAGTGACAGCTACTGCTGGAGAAATGGGGGGAAATCAGGCAAAATATAGTTCTAGCCAAGCAGTTAGCTTTCCTAATTATAGAAAAGGTCTGATAATAACTTAAATAACTTAAATGTTGTATAGAGAAATCCCATATTAACACTAGCACAGACTTTATAGAACGTGTATACAGTATGTTAATCCGTTCTTATCATTTAAAGGCTATGTCCACCCTAAAATGTAAAAATTTATATGTTATTCCCCCTCGTCCCCCAGCCCCAACCGCATAATTTTTAATTTCAGAAAGCCCCCCAAACTCTACTTACCTCCCCTCTTTCCTTCGCTGCGCTCCCGGCCCTCTGCTTGCGAGGAAATGCAAGCAGAGGGGCGGGACCGGCAGCCGCGTCTGTGATTGGCTGAGTGGCAGCCAATCACGGACGCGGCTGCCGGCAGCTCACTTCCGCGTAGGAAAGCGGAGAGGTAAGTAAAACATTGGGAGCTTTCTAAAAATAAAAAGTATGCGGTTGGGGCTGGGGGACATGGGGGAAGGCTGTGTTAAAGGGGTTAAACGCTAGGGGGGAGGGATAGCAGAACGGGGGAGAGGAGGGAGGGGAGGGGGGAAAGAGCTGCAGTACGCATGGCAGTGATCTCCGGGAGGCCAGGTAGCAGGCAGTGTCCTATATGGACCTGCTAGCCTCCTGGTGGTCAGTTTTTGGGACTTTGGGGGGGGACCACAGGAGAACCCTATGGAGCTGGGATGTGAGGTAAGGATTAAACTACACTACATGGTGGGGCCAGTAGTTGGGGGGATTATAGTTTTGGGGGTGGACATGCCCTTTAAAATGGTGCTAATTTTGCCCCAACCAATCAAATGTTATTTAACATTTGAAAGCTAACACCTGATTGGTTGGGGCAAAATTAGCACCATTTTTAACAATAAGAACTTTTTTGATGTGCTTTTTGCTGTAGGTAAAACTCTCTTACTAAGAGGATTGCTGTATAAATTCAAAAACTCTGTGTGGTCTCTATTTGGCTATTTATAGGATAGTTGTATTTAAACATTGAGGACAGATCTTGGGAATCTTTGCAGGAAACGCATAGTTGTGGACAGTGTAGTTCTAATGAAACCCAAAGCTTCCTGGAGTCTGTGGTCATATGAGTTTCTACACATTAAGACAAAGTTGAAGTATAGTAAGTATACAATACTGTAGCCAATCAGGAGATTTCTAAGGCTGGGTACACATGGAGGGACTATTTGTCCCGAGCGAGCGCTCAGCCGGGACAAATGTCCGTTGGTTGCTGCAAATTCGTCCACGGCCGAATGTGCAAACGATTGACCGTGTGGTTCCCTATGGAAGGACGAACAGGCGATCGAGGTCAGTCGCGGCCGGCCCACACCAATCTTTCAGCCGACCAAACGAAAGTAATGTGAATCGGACGGGCGGACGAAAATATCTTCTGTTGTGTACCCAGCCTTAACCACATGACACTGTGCAGATATACATTCGTATAGGACAATTGGATTACCCAATAAGACATGTCTTTAATAAACCATCCAGCTAAATCCTTCATGGAGTAAACTGGTAACACCAGTAATAGGCAGAAATAATATTTGTGCAGCTGTTTGGATCTACAACATAAATTATTTACAGCTTCTTAGCTGAGGAAGATTCACGTTGTAGTTTTTTTAAGACACAGAGAAAATAACAGAATTAGTATAAGTTGTTTGGTTCCACGTCCCCTTAACTGAATCTCTACCTTCTCATTCCTGGTCTTGGTTCCCTCTTTACCCTGGACACTGACCATTGCTCTCAGAGCTGAAAATGTGTCTTAGTATTAAGGAGTTTGGAATTTTCCATAAACTGTAGAATAGGCACAAGGAGCAAGATTCTTCTAATGCTCAGTCATGAAGTCTCCAGTTTCAGCTGTAAATTAGCAGCCAAGGGACAGGGTCATCTCTTCGGTGACCCGCCGTAAATCAGTCACTGTCCACTTACTCACCTTCTCTAGGACCTAGATCTGATCTGAACTTTGCAGGATTGTCTTTGAACATAATATTCCTCTGCACATAGAGACTCCCCAGTGTTTTCAATAATCTGCAGAATTGTCAGCAGTTTCTAGGATATGAATAAATGTGTTTCAGCCTGAAGATTTATGGTTCTGAAAAACATTAGAAATTAGAAAATGTGATCAGGAATAGGTGATTCTTTTGTAGGCCAAGAGCAAGGCTTGGGTACACGCCATCGGATGTATTTGTTCCGACTGATCGTTCTGCATTAGCGAGCGGTCAGCTGGAATGAAGCAGTCGGATTGCAACAAAAGTAGCTACGTCCTATTGATGAACGAACGGTTGGATGGTGGTCTTGGCCTGATTGCCCAAAGCCATCCAATATTTCAGCCCGTTCGTCAAATAAACTGAAATACTTGTCGGCCCGAAATATTGGATGGTATGTACCCAGCTTAAAAAACAACATTGAATCAGACACACCTTTACAGACACACCCATTGTGTTAGTCATTGACTGTAATGTTTCTCACACATACACAGTTCTAGGGTACTGAAGGAGCTTGATACAACAGGTCAGCACCCACTATTGACCTGCACCCACTATTGACCTGAGGTCAATAGGTGTGGGTATAAGGTGAACAGGCACAGAGGGCTATTTGAATGGATCAAGGTGGCCTGGAAAGCACCAAAAAATATTGTTGCACTGAAAGTTCTCTAACTCAAGTAAATTTACTTACCATACACACTCCTGACTCCAGTCGTTAGGGACTATAAAGCTGGGGGGTCACAGTATGCTGGCAGGCATATAATACATCATATAGAGAAAGACTGTGCACACCAGACTTGATGCAACAGGTGTTTTATTGAAACATCAATAAACACCACATAACGTTTCGGTGCCCATACATCTGGTATGTGTCTGATGAAGGTGCATGGGCACCGAAACGTTACATGGTGTTTATTGATGTTGATCAAGTCTGGTGTGCACAGTCTTTATCTATTTCAAGTAAATTTATAGCTAAAATGTTATTTCTTGCAGTTAATGCTATATGCTGAAATTCTATCTTATCCATTATTTCTTACTGTGGATGCAGATTATAGTGATATAGACATTAATTTCACCTGTAGTTTTTCATTACAGTTGTATCGTCTATTCAGATTGTATGAAAGAACCGTCCTAGTGGAATGTGAACGGTATCCAATCACTGGGTCAGTAGCAAATGACCCTGGAGAAGGTCACACCTGACTAAAATGATCCTTCTCACTTCACCCATGCCTTGGGGGACCAAATGCTTTTAGGAAATCACACTTAGCTAATGGATCCTGCAATATGCCAAAATGGGATTTGTTTACATCTAATCTAAAAAGATCATTTATCAGTACTGTACACTAGCCATACTAGCAAATGTATTGCCAATCACACATACGGAGGAAGTGTTATTGATTGAGTCCTTAATATATCTGACATTAAACCATGAATGTATTTTTTTACAGCCTGGAAAATACAAAGAATGCTGGGAAAACTGCTGTCAGCGTAATGTGTCCAATCAGAAATCCCAAGATGAGGAAAAGAGTGATTATGCACAGTCAGGTAACAACAGGAAAACCACGGAATTCTGTCCTGAGACTTGTAAACAAGGCACATACAATATACTGGAAAAAGTGAATGTCAACAACAAAATTAAAAAGGTTGATGGAGTCAACACAAACAATTCTGGGTCTGATCACAGTGCAGTCCCCAAGACTTTGTGTGAACGTCCTGTCTTGCCAGTAGATAGACCTTTAGATGGTACTGGACAACATTATACTGAAACATTAGATAAGAAGGAAAGTATAGGGGAAAGTATTTCTGCTACAAAGTGTCCGACTGAAATATGTAAAGACTGTAAAAAGACTGAGAAGATACACCACCTACTCAGAGCTGTAAATGATAAAGATTTCATTCACATTAAAAGGCAGAAGGAGCCAGGGGGCAAAGGCGTGTTGGTACATACTAGGGGTGAAGGCATGGTAGCACAGACTAGGGGTGAAGGCGTGGTAGCACAGACTAGGGGTGAAGGCATGGTAGCACAGACTAGGGGTAAGGCTGTTAGCACAGACTAGGGGTGAAGGCATGGTAGCACAGACTAGGGGTGAAGGCATGGTAGCACAGACTAGAGGTGAAGGCGTGGAGTCACATATTAGTGGTAAAGATGTGGCGTCACATACTAAGACACCAATCAGTGTAGTTATAAACAATCTGGACCTTAATCATCAGGATACCTCAAAGAAAACTGACAGCACACATGGCCCAGTAATTCCAGAAAAAGGATTGATTAATGTAAAACAAATTGTTTCCAAAGAGTCCGTGTCAAATGAAAATAATACGCACATAGACAAAAGAACACACGGTGAGCACCTGGAGCTTTCTACAAATGTCTGTTATGGTGACAAAACTTTCAGCAGGACTATAAATTCAACCTCATGCAACAGCAATAAAACTGAGGGCAGCTGGGGGAAAAAACAGCCGAATCAAAATCAAGGGCTTTGCGACATCAACAAAGGGACAAAGGATTTTCAAGAGAATTGCAGCCGTACATCCGCTTGTAACTGGAAGAAGTTGAATGGTGAAATGTCTCTGGACAAACCTCGGTCTGATATTTCTAACACCACGTTGACTAAGTGTAGTGCACAAAAAGCAAAGGTGAAGTTGCAAAGTGTTTCCAGCAACGTTGCACACGTTGAATCAGAGGAAGATGATAATGTCAATCACTTTCCAGAACCCCAGGAGTTGTTATTTATATGTGAAGATTCTGATACCCATCACGATGAGTTGACTGCTAAAGGAGTTTGTGGACAGAAGCCCAAGTCTAAAACTCCGTTGACCCCACGTACAAAATCAAGTAGTTCAGGACCATCAATAGCCTGTAAGAAAAAGACAGAGGATGGTTTGTCGAAGAGAACATTAAACACAAAAGTAATGGGAAGTGATTCTCATTCAAGGTTCCATGAAAAGCTTGGGGTGGAGATCCATGAGAATTCGCCAGAGACTAAAGAGAATGAGGAGAAAGTAGAATTCTCTGCATCACCTGGAAAACCCAATAAAGGTGAGGAAATGTCACGTTCTACCACATGGGAAAGTAATTATTTCAGATACAATACATTTTATCATCTTAAAGTAGCAATCGTTTTTCTTAAAGGGTACGTACACCGTAAAAAAAAACATTTGGTTAGTGGCAAGCTGTGGCTTTAAAACTAAAATTCTTCTATCCCCCCTTAGAGCCTACCTTTATTGGTTTAATCTTGCTGGATTCCTCCCCACTCTGCCCCGTCTCTGCTTCCCTGGCCCCCAAATGTAAGTTGTGTTCCCATCACATAACGTCACAACGTCAATGCTGATGCGACTGTGCACATGGGTGATGTAATCGCACCGTGTTTGATCATGGCAGCTGTGAGATCTGAGTCTCTACCCAATACCCACAAGTAACAGTGAAACGTTTAGCATGAATAGGGCTATGTACCAAGAGCTTATACATCACAAAGGGGCTTCACCTATAATATTTGCCGGCATTGAAGAATCTGTCCAAAGAATCGCTATTGGTTGCGGCGATTGCCACGTTAACTCTTGGTACATTTGTCAACGCGATTTTAAGACTGAAATAGCCAATAGTAGCTTGCGGAACATAGCCCTAGAGGTGTCAAAGACATCCTTTGTAGAATTTTGTAGAATTATGGGGCATTTAATTGTTATCATTATTATTATTTAATACCACGATTTATCACTATTTTACTACTGCATCTGCTTTGTCCATAGTTACCGTATATACTCGAGTATAAGCCGAGGTTTTTAGGTTTAAAAATTAACCTAAAAACCTTGACTCGGCTTATACTCGAGTCACAAAGAACTTACCTTCAATCCAGAGGCAGCAACGAGTCCGGCGGCCGTTCCCAGTAGTTCTTCGCGGTTGCGCGATGACGTCATCACGCACGCTGGCGGGATGACGTCATCGCGCAGCCGCGAAGCAGTAATGGGAACTGCCGGCCGGACTCGCGGCTGCTTCTGGATTGCAGAGAGAGGAAGACTGAAGACAGGTACGGTGTAAGTGAGCTGGGGGGGGACTGGGGGGAGGGCTGGGGGGTACTGGGGGGAGGGCTGGGGAGACAGTATTCCATGCAGACACCCACATACCTTTTTAATAGGTGGTTGGAAACTACAACTCCCAGCAACCAAGCATGCGGGGAGTTGTAGTTTCCAAACATCTACAGTGGAAAGGTATTAGGGTACTGTATACCCTCGGCTATACTTAGGGGTCAATCATCTTTTCTAATTTTTGAGGCAAAAATGGGTGCCTCGGCTTATACTCGAGTCGGCTTATACTCGAGTATATACGGTAATCTTAATTCTGACCACAGTGCAAAATATTGGTACCGCGCATAGATGGGGGCTACGGCCTTTACCATCCATGATGGTAAATGACTAATAATTCTATGAATTTATAAATCTGTGGTATTGGTAACACCCCATACTGCAGGTTAATAAATATTCCCTCTGTGGGATCAGACTGTGGATATTAGTATAGTAATATTTTAGTAGTATAGTATAGTATTTCAATAACAGAATAAAAGTTGAATAAAGACATATACGTCCATCTTGTCCAATCTTTATACCTCACCCATAATGCCTAATAGACACTAATGTGTTTTATTATTTTTGTTTGCTTTTGCAATGTCAAAATGTAAATTGATCCTGCCAATAAAGCTCTTTTTGATTGGATGGATGGATGGATGGATCTAGATAGATGGATAGATGGATGGATGGATGGATGGATGGATCTAGATAGATGGATAGATGTAGATAGATAGAAGATAGATAGATAGATGATGATATATAGATGGATGATGATAGATAGATGGATAGATGATAGATAGATAGATAGATAGATAGATAGATAGATAGATAGACGGATAGATGATAAATAGATAGATGGATAGATAGATAGATAGATAGATAGATAGATGGATAGATGATAGATAGATAGATAGAGAGATAGATGATAGATTATAGATAGATAGATAGATAGATAGATAGATGGATAGATGGATAGATGATAGATAGATAGATAGATAGATAGATGGATAGATGGATAGATGGATAGATGGTAGATAGATAGATAGATAGATAGATAGATAGATAGATGATAGATAGATAGATAGATAGATAGATAGATAGATAGATAGATGATAGATAGATAGATAGATGGATAGATGGATAGATAGATAGATGGATGGATGGATAGATAGAGAGATAGATAGATGGATAGATAGATAGATAGATAGATAGATAGATAGATAGATAGATGGATAGATGATAGATAGATAGATAGATAGATAGATAGATAGATGTAATAGATAGATAGATAGATAGATAGATGATAGATAGCTAGATAATAGATAGATACATAGATAGATAGATAGAGAGATAGATAGATGGATGGATAGATGATAGATAGATAGATAGATAGATAGATAGATGATAGATAGATAGATATATAGATAGATAGATAGATAGATAGATAGATAGATAGATAGATAGATGATAATAGATAGATAGATAGATAGATAGATAGATAGATAGATGATAGCTAGCTAGATAATAGATAGATACATAGATAGATAGATAGATAGATAGATGATAATAGATAGATAGATGGATAGATGGAAAGATGGATAGATGGATAGATAGATGATAGATAGATAGATAGATAGATAGATAGATGATAGATAGATAGATAGATAGATAGATAGATAGATAGATAGATAGATAGATAGGATAGATGGATAGATGGATAGATGGATAGATAGATGGATAGATGGATAGATGATAGACAGATAGATAGATAGATAGTAGTAGATAGATAGATAGATAGATAGATGATAGATAGATGGTAGATGGATAGATGGATAGATAGATGATAGATGATATATAGATAGATAGATAGATGATGGATAGATGATAGATAGATGGAAGATGGATGATGGATGAGGATAGATAGATAGATAGATAGATAGATGATCTGATCCCAGATTTCACCAGTTTTTTCCCAGTCCATCATCTCATCCACTATGAATTATACTTTCAGTTCACAATATGAATAAACATTGGAACATGTGGGACTTTGTAATATTCATTGGAGTCTTTGTAATGAAGAGGCCATCATGTAGAAATATATTGGATATCATTAGTTACAATAATATTCATTCCACCAAAAATTATTTACCGTGTCCAATAATGAAAAGGAACAATTTATCTAGATATCACCATTGGTGATACAATTCTCATACAATAATGTGATGGCTCCATTGATTAAGAACTAATACAAAACTGTACATTCTCACATATCCTGAACTACTTAAACATGTTAATCTCCACAAGGACAAGTATATTTCAGTAATAACTTGGTTGACCAGGTCCCAAAGGATGTTGGGCTGGATGTCTTCTTCTGCTATTGATGTTGTGGTTTATGCTGAGGAGCCACTCAAGGGTTGTAATGGAATTTTTAACAGTTAAGGATATTGGTTTAGATTTTGGTAAACTATAATTATGAAATTATAGGAAATTGGTTTATTTTGTTATTAATACGCAGTGTTTATTATTTTAATAGTTCACCCTACTTGAAATAAATGCTCCACGTGCAGGTTTCATTGTCCAACCCAAATGATCATCTCTGTGTTTATCAAATTTTGGTTGAAAACAAATTATTTTCCTAGACGCCCCTCCCCATAAAGCTTATAGTACTGACGGATTTAGTCATCTATGTTTCCATCTGCATTGTATTCGTCTCCCGATGCCAGAATCCAGCATGCAGTCTTTTAAGAAGTGAATCTCTCCCATTATCTATGTTTCACTGCCTTAGGTTGTATCTTTCATCGGCTTTGTTTCTCAGATACAGTAACTGAACCTCGTAAACTGGAGCCTCTGTAGTCTTAACTGGGTTTGCTGTAAAACTATTGCCAAATATAAAACTTTTTGTATAAAATACTATGGAATGTCATTCCAACAACTATAAGCACACAGAAGCCCAATCACCAGAAAGATGTAGAAATGAATGACAAAAAAGCACCACACAAATAGTATAACACCCCCTCCCCCCATGTAAATATGAGGGTGTTGCCAAATTATTAAAGGAGGTTTGAAATAAAAAATATTTCTTGACTCTTGGTCTTGCCCAACAATATTTCTTTCTCTTCTGTCCTTAAGCCACTGGCTTGATCATGCTCACTGTGCTTAATCCAGACAAAGAAATTAAAGCTTTCTATTGAGGGAAACTAACTGACTTGCTGGTATATCTTTAGTAATTGTAACATAAACTACTGAAAAGGTATCCTTTATACAAGTAATATATATTTAATTATTTCCTTAAATAATATATATTTTCAGCTCCCACGTTACTACAACAGAGTAGAAGCTGAAATGTTTCCTGACTGCCGGAAACCTGAAATGTTCTGCCACTTGGTGATATTCACGCAGATTCCACAGTCACCTGGACTAAGGACTCCAAGCTCTTGGCTCGTTTACAGAAGGTAACATTCTGGGGGAGGACAGAAGGGGGTCTTTACAGTAAGGACAGTGTAACGTAGAACTTCTTCTGGAGCAAGCTAGATGTTGGCAGATGCATGAAATAGTTTAAAGAAATGGACAAATAATACTCATGTTACTTATCATGTATAGCACCAACTTGATTGGAAAGTGTGCCCTGACAGGGGGGAACTGACACCACATTCCATAACTAGGAGCCTGGTAAACCTAATAGTACCGTGTTCATTCAGAGTTAATAAACACAGGGCCGTTATTATAAAGTCCGTCACAAAATGATTGGTCCAGGCAGATGTCTAAGCAACACAGGAACCTCAGCAGGTAAGTTGCATATGGTTGTACAGCATCAATGAATGTTACCAGTTTGCTCATCTCTAGAAAAGTCTTGTGTTATTCTGGGACCAGAGTGAAGTAGGTATCAGCTATGCAATGACCACCTGGCCTGATACATCTATGGTCCCCTTGTTTGATAAGGACCACGCCGTCCGAAACATGTTGTATTATAAATAAACGAGCAATTTCACAAATGTGAGTTGCATTAAGTCCTTACTTGGTACCTCATCATCTTGTGTTTCAAAACCCTTGTTGATGGGACTGCTTCTTCGAAACTTTCTCTCTGGCAGGTGTAAATGGGACCACACAAGTATTTTGTGTATATGGCGTCAGGATTTAGTATAAGAACACAAAGGCACAGCTTAGAAAGAACAATGGCCTAGTCCAGTGATGACAAGAAAGACCAGCAACTACAGTACCACAAGCTCCTACAGGACATGGAGAGTATCGGTCTCATTCATTATAAATTCTGTGGGAATAATCCTGTAATTTTCTAGATGGTTTTAAATATACAGCAAGCTCCAAGTCAGTTAGTTCAGATATAGCTGGTAGAATGAGTAAGATGCCACAGCTGACAACATGTTAAATCTGGAATGTCATATATGATCCAAATGGTGACAGGTGATTGATGTGAGCAGAATGTTTTGAAATTGAATAGCGGAGGATGCAGAGGAGCAAACCATCTGCTGGAATGACTCAGTGATCCGACGCATCAGAAACCCATATGTAAATTGCTGATTTTTATTTAATTAAAAGATTGTATATGGTTCTCCTTGATTATGTTTTGAAAGGTTTACCAATAGGGTAAAGAAGGATTGTTATTATTGTCTCAACAGTAATAAGCTGACACGAAAATTTTAAAATCTAACTGACCTACAAAAAACGTCTGATAAGTCATACGTTAATCTTTACTGAATCTGTGATTGGTTGAACCTCCCAGCCATCGAAAGGCTGAGACAAAGGTTAACTGTGGTCTACAAGAAAGGTATACAAGTGCATTCTCACACCTTTCAAACAAGCCTATGGGGATGTTCTCTCTTCTCTGTATTTTAAGTTATAGGCTTGTATAGTTACACCTCTTTGTCTGTCCTTAAGTCTGTGTCGGTCACATGATGTGCTGTGAAAGAAGCCCCACCCCCCAAAATCAATCTTTTCTGAAGCTAGTTACAGACCTGTGGACCATTCTTCTTCTCCTGTACTTTGATGTAATGTCAAAGATCACAGAACTAGTAGGAAAAAACACCCTTTACACTGCTGTAACTTTGTATAGACTGCAGCTAGAATCACGAGAGTGCTCTTTTAATAAATGGCACATGTTACCAGTTTACCTGAGGAAGGGACCGTGAGTCCCAAAATGTAGTATGGTATGCTTTGGCACTGAATAAACAAATTTATCACCTAAGTAGTGTGCTCCTCTACTTTATACTTTGCATGGATTGTGTAGCCCTGGAAGTAAAGGGCTGTGACTTGTCTGGCTAATCAGCCAACGGTACCATAGTACATTTGAACCGTATAGTACATTTGAACCTTGCTCTTTTTAATAAAGGCCACTTGTGTGGAGACACTGTTCTTAAGCACCATTCAGAGATGATCGGCTGTTACATCTAGAATAAGAGTAAATACAGAGAAGGATTCTAACACAAACATTTTTACTTCTCTCTTTAGCTCCAATGACGACCCCAGTGTCCTTGGCAATAGTTCAGATGAGTAGGAAAGATCAGGGGGTTATTTGTGCAGTTGAAGAACTGTTGGGAAAGTTACTACTGAATTCCATCTGACGTCTGAAGGGGACATTACTTGGGGGGTTGGACAGTTTTAGGTTGTCCACACCGAATGAGTAGAAATTGATCATTTCTGTATTTTTTTTAGCGATGGAACAGCTGTCCAGGGACCAAAATGCTGAAGGTAAATTTCATTGGACCAATGGATCTAATTGTAAAAGGACAATAGAGGGTTTTCTTGCCGTTTGTTTCCACAAAGCACCTAATATAAAAGTCCTATATTACAATAGCTATGATTAAGGTTCCAACACCTCGGGATGCTGCTGAGCTAAGCACTTGGCATCTTCTAATAATAGAATGGGATGCAGGACGGTGCGGCGTGACCTCATTTACGTCACGCCGTGGGTGGGGCGAGATGGGAGGAGGCGGGTTTGTGGTGTGACATGGGCAGTTCGGGGGGGCGTGGTGCACGAAAAGGGGGCGTGACGGGAAGGAGATTCAGGACTCTCTCCGTCGCGGGAGATTGTGGTGGTCTAGCGGGAGAGCGGAGACCACCCAATTCGAGGAGGATCCCGGAAGATCCGGGAGGGGTGGGATATCTGCACACCGTGCTGTATAAAGGGCAATTGTACACCCCCTCTCCCATTCCTTTAAAAGTACCCAGCATGAGAACTTAATAATGGTTCAAAACATTGAAGTTGAGCTTGTGGACTCATCGGCCCTGCCCCCTCCTTCAGTCTGGGGCCTAGACACAATTTGAACAGGAACTAACGCTAAAGAAATTAAAAGCCTGGATAGATCTTATGTAAGTTCTATGGGTTCACACTCATTGGGAGAGCAGAAGGGGTGGTAACACTACCAGGGGAGCAGACCACCAGGGAGGGGCAGAAGCAGACCACAGGGGGGGGCAGAAGCCAGACAGGCCCATCTTCTTATTTCTCCAATGACTGATATAACATCTCCCAGAAACCACGGTACAAGAAGCAGGGAGGGGGGCCACCATAGTTTTGCTGATGGACCCAGTGTTTCTAGTTCTGCCACGGAAGGCAGCATTGTGAAATATGTATTTGTAAGTTAGCAGTTTTTGGTTTTTCAGTGCCTAATGGCATTTTCTATCCTTGATAAGCCAGTTCTGGTGTTTCCAAGCCAACCTTGTCCGCAAAGTTAAGTAGAAGAAGCCAGTGATTGCATTCCAAGAAACTTATTGTATCTTTGAAGGATAAAGGAATTTTCTAAATATAGAGGCAAAGTGAACAGTTGTGTCTTGGGAATCACCTCGAGTATCGTTCCTGAAAATTAGCCGTATGATGCCAAACCTTTAATGGACACTTACTGGTCAGTGACAAAGTGCTGTATTACACACCTGTCCTACCCTGATGCCAAGGGAACAAGAAAATAGTGTATGAGGTAGAGTGACCAAATTCATATAAGAGGATTCAGTAATGTTCCTGTTAGAGGCTGTAATGACCACGAATCCTGACCATGTATAACTACAGGGATACGTTTTTCCTTGGAATACTGGCCTTCCATCTTTATAAGTGGTTGGTTTGATCTGACCATAACCTGCGAAACTAGGCAATGATAAAGTTAGAGGTATCTCCATGCGAGTGTCTTCTAAATTTTGCCCTATGGCCACCATATGGGTTCATCCTATAGCAATGTATAGTCAGCAATAGAAAAAGCCGCCATATTGTGACCAGCACAAGATTGTCTACCTTGTTCATACCTTGTTCACCTCACGTGTCTTTTTTTTATTATTTCATCTCATAGGTGGAGAGGAAATTGAGTTCAATCAGCTTCTGTTCAGAGAGGATTTCATCACTGACATGTATTTTGGAGGAAACCTACATGGCAGAATAGCCACTGAGGACTTTCACTTTGGGGAAGGGGTTCACAGGGAGGCTTTCGAGAGTAAAGTCATGTGTGGATGTTTCCTGTTTTTAATCCTGGTCATTTGTGTGTCCTAAAAGTGCACAATGCTATAGCCTATGGGACAAAAACGAATGATGATGGTACAGAGAAATTACAAACTCGCTGTACAGGTAAAGCACTTTAATTGTCTACAGACGTAGATGGTGAATGATTGGACTATAATAAGTGTTCACATGACTTCACTGGTTATTCTGCTGTGTAATAATCAAAGATCATGGCCTTTAGAGGCACCATCGCTTGTGGCGGTGGGTGTGGCTTGGGTAGATGGATGTGGTGTGCTAACACTGGCTGGTGAACTGGAGGGCTGACTTGACAATGACTAGTGAACCGGAAGGCTGACCTAAAGATACATGCCACATGCGGTCACGGGCACGATATGTATGAGCTCCTGTTCAGCCTGGGTAGGTGTTACAGAGATCACTGGGTAATGTAGTTAGAATGTTATACAGAATGGCATTGTGGGTAGGAATACAAACAGCTATGTACAACTTTAACTCTTGTAGTGTCTGGGTAGGTTTTGCAGAGATCACTGGGTAAAAGAGCAGTTAATGCTGGAGTGACTGGAAAGGCAGGGGTTAAACCAGGGGCGTATCTAGGGTTAAGAAGATCAGGGGCACTTTTGGGCACTCCAAAAAATTTTAGGCCATGCCCCTTCTCGCCCCCTAATTAGGTAACACCCACTAAGTACTTAATGGGATGGCCAAAAAACACAGACAGACAGATAGATAACACAAACATAGACACACAGCCCGATAGTGATAAACAGACAGAAAGACTAGTGATGAGATAGACAGCAGAGATAGAGATCAGAGAGTTGGACAGAGAGACACAAATTAATGACACAAAAAGGCACAGTAAACTGGCAATTTCATTATATACTGGTAGCAATCTGGTAATTTTAAAACTTACTGCTGTGTTCAGTTGTAGTCAGACGCTTGCCCACACCTTTGGCCAGGGAGACCTTCTTGTACCTTTTACATGGCCTCTGCCCCTATCTATCTGTCCCTCTTCTCTTCTGTATATCTATCTCTGTCTATATATCTGCCTCTTGCTTATCTATTTTACTATGTCTATCTGCTTCTTGTCTATTCTCTTGTGTCTCTCATCTATCTAACTCTGCTATCTATAACTCTCTATCTATATATAACTCTATCTATCTATCTATCTATCTAACTCTCTATCTACCTATCTATCTATCTATCTATTTAACTCTCTATCTAACTATCATCTATCTATCTACTATCTATCTATCATCTATCTATCTATCTATCTATCTATCTATCTAACTCTGCTATCTATCATCTATCTATCTATCTATCTATCTATATATCTATCTATCTATCTATTATCTATCTATCAACTCTGCTATCTATCTATCTACTATCTAACTCTACATCTTATCTATCTACTATCTATCTATCTATACTACTCGCTATCTATCTATCTAACTCTGACTATCTATCTATCTATCTATCTAACTCTGCTTTAATCGATTCATCTAACTCTGCTATCTATACTATCTATCTATCTATTATATCTATCTATCTATCTATCTATCTAACTCTGCTATCTATCTATCCTATCTAACTCTGCTATCTATCTATCTAACTCTGCTATCATCTATCTATATCTATCTAACTCTGCTATCTATCATCTAACTCTGCTATCTATCTATCTAACTCTGCTATCTATCTATCTATCTATCTATCTATCTATCATCTAACTCTGCTATCTATATATGCTATCTATCTATCTAACTCTGCTATCATCTATCTATCTATCTATCTATCTATGATCTATTACTATGCTATCATCTTATCTATGCTATTATATTCTCTACTATCACTCTGACTATCTATATTATACTATCTAACTCTGCATCTATCTATTATCTATCTATCATCATTCTTATGGGGCCCATAGACGATGGAATGAAATCGTGCGATAGTCGTACGATAGGTCAAATCGTGTATAAATCGTAAAGTTAATGTGAAAGATATTGTCTTATGCGACTAGGTTGGAGACTATCGTTGTTATCCGAAATCGGTTGTTGGACGAAAAATTTAGTCGAATACGATGTATCGTTTTGTGTATGAAGGATCGTAAAACAAACGTACAGAATGTTGCGATTTGATTGTAAAGAAGCTAGTTAGTGGGTTGACCATCCTTAATAGAAATAGTCAGTAGTGGTTATACGACAGACGTACAGACCAACTGACTGTTGAAAGTACAAGTCCCTAATATCAAACCAAATTATATAACTCCACAGGTGACACACCGAACAACAAACGAAACTCGTACGAAAACAGGAAAAGAACGTTCGTCTATCCACATTCCGACAACATTAGCATATGTTACACCAACAAAATTGCATCATTTATGGCCCATGTACAACACAATTATGGACTCACATCTAACCATACAATATAAATCGTATACAATTAATCTACACATTAAGGATAGGTTGCATCAAAATAACAAACTATTCAATCGATTGCGTTAGTGGACGAAAGTACGACGATCGTACACAATTTACATCGCAGTCATACCAAACTACCAATTTAATCTCATCGTCTATGGGCCCCTAAACTCTGCTATCTATCTATACTATCTACTAACTCTGCTAACTATCTTATTATCTATCATGCTACTATCTATCTATCTAAAAAACTCTGCTATCTTTAAACTCTGCTATCTATCTACACTCTTGCTTATCTATCTAAACTATCTATCAATCTAACTCTGCTATCTATCTATCTATCTATCTATCAACTGCTATCTATCTATCTAATCTAACTGCTATCTATCTAACTAACTCTGCTATCTATCTGTCTATCTATCAATCTAACCATCTTGCTATCTATCTATCTATCTATATCTAACTCTGCTTATCTATCTATCTATCTATCTATCTATCTATCTACTATCTAACTCTGCTATCTATCTATCTAACTCTGCTATCTATCTATCTATCACTGACTCTGACTATCTATCTATCTAACTCTGCTATCTATTCTATCTACTATCTATACTAGTCTATTATCTGCTATCTACTATTCATCTTATCTATCTATCTACTTGCTATCTATCTATTAACTCTTCTATCTATTATTCTAACTCTGCTATCTATCTATCTAACTCGCTATCTATCTATCTAACTCTGCTATCTACTATCTATCTCTGTCTATCTATCACTATTCTATCATATCTAACTCTGATATCTATCTAGCTATCTGCATCTAGCATCTAGCTAGCTAGATAGCTAGTATATCTATCTAGCATCTATCTATCTAGCTATCATACTAGCTATCAGCTATCTAGCATAGATATCTAGCTATCTATCTAGCTATCTATCTATCTAGCTATCTATCTAGCTATTAGCTATCTAGCTAGCTATCTCAGCTATCTAGCTATCTATCTAGCTATCTATCTAGCTATCTAGTATCTCTAGCAGCTATCTATCTATATAGCTATTATCTAGATCTAGCTATCTAGCATATGAGACAGTGAGACACCAGACAGTAAGTGTAGGGGAAGGTCGGGAGACAGAGGCCGTCGTAATGTTCTGCGCCTTCGGCATGACGTCATCGTGCCGGCGTGGAGCAACTTGCCGCCGGGGAGTCCGGAACTAGGGGCACAAGTCAGTAAAACATTTGGGCACTTTGCAAAAAAATCCGGGGCACGTGCGCCACAGGTACGCAACTGGGTTTAAACTATGACCTTGGGTTTACCAGCAGAGGTCAGAGCCAGCAAAGTAACAATCTCCCATAGAACAAAGTACAACAAACTTTATCTGCACCTGCACCTATGCATGAGACCAGAGCAAGTGTCTGCATGGAACAGATGACATGTGATTTCATTGGTCGTGGTAAATCCTTTGGCCATAATGATCTATGGGATGGGATGATTCTAGTGATGACAATAATTAATCTACCACTGACTCTTATAAACAAGTTTACACGTGGGTGGGGATTAAATGTATATTCTGCAGGACATAGTATAAAATCATAGATAGGTGACCAGTAGTTCTCCAGATGTTTGAAAAGTATAACTCCCAGCATTCCTTGGCTATAAAGTGAATGCCGGGAGTTGTAGTTTTTAAACCATCTGGATAAACTACTGGTTTACCTGTCCCTTTCACAGATCAACAAGAAAATAGGTGCAGATAAAGATTTAAAATGAGCTGAGGCCCATGGTATGTGTAGGGGCACAGCAGAGGCCCATGGGTAGGTAGTTGGGACAGTGGAGGCCCATGGGTAGGTAGTTGGGGACAGTAGAGGCCCATGGGTAGGTAGTAGGGGACAGTAGAGGCCCATGGGTAGGTAGTTGGGGAGAGTAGAGGCCAATGGGTAGGTAGTTGGGGACAGCAGAGGCCCATGGGTAGGTAGTTGGGGACAGTAGAGGCCCATGGGGTTAGGTGTAGGGAACAGTAGAGGCCCATGATAGGTAGTAGGGGACAGTAGAGGCCCATGGGTAGGTAGTAGGGGACAGTAGAGGCCCATGGGTAGGTAGTAGGGGTCCGTAGAGGCCCATTGGTAAATAATAGGGGACAGTAGAGGCCCATGGGTATGGTAGTAGGGGACAGAGAGGTCCCTAGGTAGATAGTAGGGGACAGTAGAGGCCCATGGGGTATGTAGTAGGGGACAGTAGAGGTCCATGGGTAGATAGTAGGGGACAGTAGAGGCCCATGGGTAGGTAGTAGGGACAGTAGAGGCCCATGGGTAGTAGTAGCAGGTTTCCACCCCTCCCGGATCCTCAGGGAGTCTCCCTCCAATTGGGGTGGTCTCCCGCGAGACCACACCAATCTCCCGCAACAGAAAAGGATTTTAAATCTCCTCCCGTTACGCCCCCTTTTTTCTGTCACGCACCAGACCGCCCACATACAACAACCCTGTAACGCCCATAACACCCGCTCCCCCACCCCCTAGCGTGTATGCCCGTCACTGTGTGATGGCAGTGAGTCAAGCAGCGTCGGACACGCCCCCTCTCCCACCCTGCCCGGGACACAAAGTGGGGGGTGGGATTTCTGTAGTAGGGGACAGTAGTATATAAGTGAAATTGTACCCTACCAGGGATCTCAAAAATATGTTTGGAAAGAAGTTGTAGTTTTCAGACATTTGGATGCCTGCAAGTTGAGCCCCTGCTATATATTTTAGTGTATGGTAGGTTTCTATGAACATTTTTGGTTGTGAATAAAATTATTTTAGCTTTAGACTTTTTTTAATTTCCTTGTACACATTTTAGGAAGAAAGACTAAAAGCGGGTTGGTTTTCGGGTCCGAAACATGCGGGTCGGGTCTGTGGTATAAAGCGGATAGAAAAGCGGGTTGCTAGTCCGGTTGGGGTATGGATTTTTCGGTTCGGGTGCAGGTCTGGAAATTAGACCACGAGGACTCTAGGTCTAGTCCCTCCAGTTCAGGAGATGCTGTTAGGTCAGCCTTCCAGTTCACCAACCAGTGTTGTTGAATAAAAGTGGCTGTTGAACTGGAGGGCTGACTTAACCCCGGTTGTTGACTGTAGGGCTTGTGACTGGTAAATACAAGTTGCCACAGTGACTTGGTACATACAGTTGCCACACAGTGACTGATACACACAAGTTGCCCACAGTGGCTAGTACATACATGTGTGCCACAGTGACTAATACATACAAGTTGCCCACAGTGACTGGTACATACGAGTTGTCCACGTGACTGGTAATTTAAGTTTCAGTGACTCAGCAGCTACAAAGTCCGCACGTGAATACCGAGGGTACATATGGACACGGTATTACATATGTTCATATGTAACACCTGTGGAGCAAACCCTACGACTCAATGGTATGTTTGCTATAACAGATATGCCTCCCCAGAGAAACCACTGTAGATAAAGTAGGAAGAGGGGCCCCATCATAGTCTTTCTGGGGGGCCTAGTAGTTCTTAATTTCACCAGCCCTGGTGTTCTTAATGGGAGCCTATAAGTGATCTTACAAACTTGGTATGTGTGAACATCATCTGAATTTCACCTTTCTACATGTAAAAATGAACCGGCCTTGATTTAATGATTATTGAGATCTACGTATTTCCTTCCAATTCCTGTGAAAAAACGAAATTCATATTTAGCCAATTAAAAAAAAATGTCCCTTTAGTAAATCTAGGAAAGTATGTAAATAAGCATCTGCTGCTCATTGGCCAAGAATAATGGCACTGGAAGTAATATGATATAATAATTTTATTTGTATTATACAACACTGAGAGAACGTAAGTCAATTCACAGCTAAGGACAAGCGTGCCTGGACAGATTTCTGTTGGGAGTGGCCATCATACTTGGTATTCCGGTACTTAAAACTGCCTTACAGACATAACCAGACATTACCTAGTAATACCAATGCAAGACATTGGACAGTCTCCATGCAGGAGACTGTCCAACTTAGCAAGGCTCCATGCAGGTGAGAGGTGAGAGTCTCGAGTTTGAATTCAATATGGTGGTGGGTACAAAAATGTACAATCCGAACCCCATTTAGGAGTCACATGCGCTGCCTGTTCTAGAAACGAAATGCAATGTAACCTGAGTCGGCCTCCATCCATAAAAAAATGACTTTTTTTTCTCTTCTTCATTGTTGTTCTAGGAATGATGTACAAAATACCGCCCGGGAATATGCCAAGATTTATGCAGCAGAAGCAGAAACAATTAGAGGAGTTTGGAACAGTTCCAGAGTAAGTCACATAGTAGTCAAGGTTGAAATATTTTAACCAGTTAACCTATTTACTTACCTATGGTACCTTCCTATGAGCGCAGTACCTGTATTGGAAGGGAAATTCACTGCTGAGTGCATATCCAGGATGATGATTGGAAAAGAGGAAGCTGGCCAGCAAAAACCTCCTGGCTAGACATATAAAGGGATTGGCTAATTCCTTTCAGAATAGGGCCAGGTGGTTGTACTAACAACCAATCAACATTGTAAATTTCTACATTTCAATACATTATCATTGGATTTCAATAAACAACTTGACAGTCAATCCAAATTATATTATTAATTATTGTAATATGAGGAGTTATCTGTAAATATGTAAACCACAACCCCCTTAGAGCTGTCGATGTCCATTGTCTGCCTGCCCCCTACAACCCGGGATTCAGAAGCAAATTGGAAATTCCCTCTGTGTAGGTAAGACTGAGCATGTCTGAGGTCCAAGACAGGGTCAGGGAGTAAACTGCAGTGATTTCTATTATGAGAGATCTTTGCATGGTTAGAATAAAATAGCAATTTGTGGACTAGAATTCTGAAAAAGTTCTGTAGTGTGGAGATCTCCTTTTTGGTTGTTCCCAGTGAATACACAATGAAATGAGATATATCTGTATCTCGGCCTCATACATGAAATGAGATATATCTGTATCTCAGCCTCACACACTGACATAAGGTCACCCCTAACCTAACACTAGCTGTGGTTATCACACTGGCGTGAATTTGGATATCACCGTTAGTATAAAACCTTCACATGTGTTTTCCGTGGGTTTAATTTTAGTCATAAAAGTTAGGCGTTAAAATTCCACCCACGGGGATTATCTGCTCTTTAGATGTTGAAAGGTTCTGATTCCCTGACAAGCCAATGTGCTGCACAACTGTTAAAGTCTGTCAGTGCCCTGACTTGCTTCCATTCTTAGTCATTTTTGGAACTAATGTTTGGAATCCAGAGAGACTGCACAACAGAATACACGCTGACTTCTACACGTTATCATCCTGCCATGGGGAAGGCCTTTGTTTAACAATATTATAATGTACCTGCTTTACGGGCACCTCCAGAGGTTAAATCAAAATAGTTTGCCTGAAGTAATGTCCGGGTTGAAATTATTATAATTTTCTATATAACCCAACCATCTGAATTTGAAAGAGGAAAAAATGGTGCCACACACAAAATATGGTGGTGTAATGAAAGTATTGCATTGGCTTTGTGACATACACATAGCATTACGTGTACACAGCTAAATACAATTCAAGAAACATTGGAGAGGAGGAAAGATTTTGCTTTTTTCTGCATCAGCTTTTAACCCCTGATGGAGTGTGGCTGTGTAAAATAAACAATGTACATACTGTTGCCGGACAGTCTATATGTCTAAACAGTGTGTGGGGAAATCTGATTGGTTAGACTTATTACCCAATCACTTAGCTTTGCCAGTGGTATTCACCAATGGTGGAAAGGTCTAGTTAAACTCAAAAAAACAGCAATTTATATTACTGCATGTAAAACTACATTTTAAATGAATTTGTTTTATAATACAAATGGTAAAGCTCTGATGCATGAAACAATAAACTTTATAAACATATTTTAATAGTGTAGTACTGCATGTACATTTTGTTCACCAAAATAGATTTTGTCATGAAAATTTTGGAGCTGCAGTTGTTTTTGTTGGACAAAATGTATGTTTTTTTGTTACCACAGAATTTCTTTTGTTGACTAAATATAGTTTTGTCACCAAAGTGTTGTGTTTGTAGACTAAATGTATGTTCATCCAGGTCATGGTAATCTGTTGTGTTTAGTTAGATCAAATGGACTTAAAGCTTTGTTCTTGAAGACGTTTCGCTAGTCATCCAGGATTCTCAATTCAGAATGACTTGTACAAGAATCTGTGGCAATATGTACCCTGGAAAGTCACAATTAGCATATCACCGCCAGGTTTTAGGGACCTTCTAAAAGCAAGGGGTGATTGCTTGAGGCTAAGAGGTGTATAGGAACTGCCCAGGGTAAGGTGTCAAAACAGCCATTGTACATGGCAGAGTTGGTTGTCAAACCCCCCAATTTGTCTTTGGGGGGAGACCGAAGAGAAACTGCCAACATATGGCCCAGCACAGGAGTAGCCAATTCCTCGGTTGTGTACCTATGTCTAAGGATTAAAGGACATACCTTTGAAGATTATAATGTCAACACCTTGGCTATGAAACATGACTGGTTCAAGAGAGTTGTCAAGGAGGCCATTTATGTGAAAATAAAGAACCAAGCCTGATTCGACCACCAAACTGTCTTCCAGTTACAATTAACACCTTACCCTGGTCCGTTCCTATAACACCTCTTAGCCACAATGCATCCACACCTTGCATTCAGAAGGTCCTTAACACCTGGCTGTGATATGCTAATTGGGATTTTCCAGGGTACATAATTGCCACAGATTCTTGTACGTCATTTTCAGAAATTGAGGAAAGCCAGTCGGATGACTAGCGAAACGTCTTCAAGAACAAAACTTCAAGTCCAGTTGATCTAACTGAAAAGCTTTGTTTTTTTGTTTTACAAACTATATGGGAACGGCAAACCCCATAAGTATTACATCTCCCCCAAATCTCTGAGTGCATGGTATGGCCCACCTTGCCACACCTTGGACTGTGATTGGCCAGAGTCTACTAGTGGGTGTGAACCGCTGGAACTAACACACATGTGCACCATGAGAATGAACAGCCATTTTTGTCGACAATGATTTCATGTATGGGTGCTCCGTCGGCCGAAACGTCCATTGGGTCAGGGCTCGCTGATAAATCGGCGCACCATGCCCAAACTGAAAAACCCATTTCAGCCGGCTGGGCGTCAACAACACCAAAACAATTACGCTAAAAACGAACATTCATTACACATAATGCACACAGGTCGGCCCCAAGATCTCGAAGCTTTAGTACTGGGCTTGTGTGAAGACTAGTATGTCAGTGATACTGGAAATTCGGGAAATAAAGCACCGGTCATATCGTAGGTACATTTCCCAGCACCCACAGATGTGTTTCTGTCAATGTGTTTGCCTTCTGAGTCTTGATAAAGAATTTCTTTTAGGATTATTAATTTTTTCTGTTCACCGTCCAGCCAGGTATCGATCTATTATCCTACTCACATCATCTATCCATATCTTCTATCTATCTATCTTCTATCTATCTATCTATTATCATCTATCTAATCTATCATCCTATCTATCTAATCTATCTATATCTATCTATCATCTATCTATCTATCATCTATCTATCTATCTATCTATCTAGCTATCTATCTATCCATCCATCTATCTATCCATCTCTCTATCTATCTATCTATTATCTATCTATTATCTAGCTCTCTATCATCTATCTATCTATCTATCTATCTATTATCTATCTATCTATCTATCTATCTATCTATCTATCTTATCTATCTATCCATCTATCTATCTATCTATCTATCTATCTATCTATCTATCTATCTATCTATCTCTATCTATCATCTATCATCTATCTATCTATCTATCTCTATCTATCTATCATCTCATCCTATCTATCATCTATCTATCTATCTATCTATCATCTATCCATCTATCTATCTATCTATCTATCTATCTATCTCTATCTATCATCTATCTATCTATCTATCTATCTATCTATCTATCCTTACTATCTATCTATCTATCTATCTATCTATCTATCATCTATCTATCTATCTCTCTCTATCCTCTATCTCTATCTATCTATCTATCTATCTATCTATCTATCTATCCTATCTATCCCTCTATCTATCATCTATCTATCTATCTATAATCTATCATCCATCTATCCCTCTATCTATCTATCTATCATCTATCCCTCTATCTATCTATCTCTCTCTCCCTCTATCTATCCCTCTATCTATCTTATCTCTATCCCTCTATCTATCTATCTATCTATCTATCTATCTATCTATCTATCATCTATCCATCTATCTATCATCTATCCATCTATATATCTATCTATCTATCTATCTATCTATCTATCTATCTATCCATCTATCCATCTATCTAGATCCATCCATCCATCCATCCAATCAAAAAGAGCTTTATTGGCAGGATCATTTTCATTTTGACATTGCAAAGCAAACAAAAATAATAAAACACATTAGTGTCTATTAGGCATTATGGTTGAGGTATAAAGATTGGACAAGATGGACGTATATGTCTTTATTCAACTTTTATTCTGTTATTGAAATACTATACTATACTACTAAAATATTACTATACTAATATCCACAGTCTGATCCCACAGAGGGAATATTTATTAACCTGCAGTATGGGGTGTTACCAATACCACAGATTTATAAATTCATAGAATTATTAGTCATTTACCATCATGGATGGTAAAGCCGTAGCCCCCATCTATGGCGCGGTACCAATATTTTGCACTGTGGTCAGAATTAAGATTACCGTATATACCGAGTATAAGCCGACTCGAGTATAAGCCGAGGCACCCATTTTTGCCTCAAAAATTAGAAAAGATGATTGACCGAGTATAAGCCGAGGGTATACAGTAACCCTAATACCTTTCCACTGTAGATGTTTGGGAAACTACAACTCCCAGCATGCTTGGTTGCTGGGAGTTGTAGTTTCCAACCACCTATAGTAAAAAGGTAATGTGGTGTCTGCATGGAATACTGTCTCCCCAGCCCTCCCCCCAGTACCCCCAGCCCCCCCCCAGTCCCCCCCCAGCTCACTTACCCGTACCTGGTCTTCATCTTCCTCTCTCTGCAATCCAGAAGCGCCGCGAGTCCGGCCGGCAGTTCCCATTACTGCTTCGCGGCTGCGCGATGACGTCATCCCGCCAGCGTGCGTGATGACGTCATCGCGCAACCGCGAGAAACTACTGGGAACTGCCGGCCGGACTCGTTGCTGCCTCTGGATTGAAGGTAAGTTCTTTGTGACTCGAGTATAAGCCGAGTCAAGGTTTTTAGGTTAATTTTTAAACCTAAAACTCGGCTTATACTCGAGTATATACGGTAACTATGGACAAACAGATGCATTAGTAAAATAGTGATAAATCGTGGTATTAAATAATAATATGATAACAATTAATGCCCCATAATTCTACAAAATTCTACAAAGGATGTCTTTGACACCTCTAGGGCTATGTTCCGCAAGCTACTATTGGCTATTTCAGTCTTAAAATCGCGTTGACAATGTACCAAGGTTAACGTGGCAGGTCCTGCAATCGCCGCAACCAATAGCGATTCTTTGGACAGATTCTTCAATGCCGCAAATATTATAGGTGAAGCCCTTTTGTGATGTATAAGCTCTTGGTACATAGCCCTATCATGCTAAACGTTTCACTGTTACTTGTGGGTATTGGGTAGAGACTCACCAGATCTCACAGCTGCCAGGATCAAACACGGTGCGATTACATCACCCATGTGCACAGTCGCATCGGCATTGACGTTGTGACGTTATGTGATGGGAACACAACTTACATTTGGGGGCCAGGGAAGCAGAGACGGGGCAGAGTGGGGAGGAATCCAGCAAGATTAAACCAATAAAGGTAGCGCTCTAAGGGATAGAAGAATTTTAGTTTTAAAGCCACAGCTTGCCACTAACCAAATGTTTTTTTTTTACGGTGTACGTACCCTTTAAGAAAAACGATTGCTACTTTAAGATGATAAAATGTATTGTATCTGAAATAATTACTTTCCCATGTGGTAGAACGTGACATTTCCTCACCTTTATTGGGTTTTCCAGGTGATGCAGAGAATTCTACTTTCTCCTCATTCTCTTTAGTCTCTGGCGAATTCTCATGGATCTCCACCCCAAGCTTTTCATGGAACCTTGATGAGAATCACTTCCCATTACTTTTGTGTTTAATGTTCTCTTCGACAAACCATCCTCTGTCTTTTTCTTACAGGCTATTGATGGTCCTGACCTACTTGATTTTGTACGTGGGGTCAACGGAGTTTTAGACTTGGGCTTCTGTCCACAAACTCCTTTAGCAGTCACACTCATCGTGATGGGTATCAGAATCTTCACATATAATAAAACAACTCCTGGGGTTCTGGAAAGTGATTGACATTATCATCTTCCTCTGATTCAACGTGTGCAACGTTGCTGGAAACACTTTGCAACTTCACCTTTGCTTTTTGTGCACTACACTTAGTCAACGTGGTGTTAGAAATATCAGACCGGGTTTGTCCAGAGACATTTCACCATTCAACTTCTTCCAGTTACAAGCGGATGTACCTGCAATTCTCTTGAAAATCCTTTGTCCCTTTGTTGATGTCGCAAAGCCCTTATTTTGATTCGGCTGTTTTTTCCCCCAGCTGCCCTCAGTTTTATTGCTGTTGCATGAGGTTGAATTTATAGTCCGGCTGAAAGTTTTGTCACCATAACAGACATTTGTAAAAGCTCCAGGTGCTCACCGTGTTTTCTTTTGTCTATGTGCGTATTATTTTCATTTGACACGGACTCTTTGGAAACAATTTGTTTTACTAATCAATCATCCTTTTTCTGGAATTACTGGCCATTGTGCTGTCAGTTTTCTTTGAGGTATCCTGATGATTAAGGTCCAGATTGTTTATAACTACACTGATTGGTGTCTTAGTATGTGACGCCACATCTTTACCACTAATATGTGACTCCACGCCTTCACCCTAGTCTGTGCTACATGCCTTCACCCCTGTCCTGTGCTACATGCCTTCACCCCTAGTCTGTGCTACCATGCTTCACCCTAGTCTGTGCTACCATGCCTTCACCCTAGTCTGTGCTACCATGCCTTCACCCCTAGTCTGTGCTACCATGCCACCCCTTCGTACCAGCCTTCACCCCTAGTCTGTGCTACCATGCCTTCACCCCTAGTATGTACCAACACGCCTTTGCCCCTGGCTCCTCTGCTTTTAATGTGAATGAAATCTTTATCATTTACAGCTCTGAGGAGGTGGTGTATCTTCTCAGTCTTTTTACAGTCTTACATATTTCAGTCGGACACTTTGTAGCAGAAATACTTTCCCCTATACTTTCCTTCTTATCTAATGTTTCAGTATAATGTTGTCCTTACCATCTAAAGGTCTATCTACTGGCAAGACAGGACGTTCACACAAGTCTTGGGGACTGCACTGTGATCAGACCCAGAATTGTTTGTGTTGACTCCATCAACCTTTTTAATTTTGTTGTTGACATTCACTTTTTCAGTATATTGTATGTGCCTTGTTTACAAGTCTCAGGACAGAATTCCGTGGTTTTCCTGTTGTTACCTGACTGTGCATAATCACTCTTTTCCTCATCTTGGGATTTCTGATTGGACACATTACGCTGACAGCAGTTTTTCCCAGCATTCTTTGTATTTTCCAGGCTGTAAAAAAATACATTCATGGTTTAATGTCAGATATATTAAGGACTCAATCAATAACACTTCCTCCGTATGTGTGATTGGCAATACATTTGCTAGTATGGCTAGTGTACAGTACTGATAATGATCTTTTTAGATTAGATGTAAACAAATCCCATTTTGCATATTGCAGGATCCATTAGCTAAGTGTGATTTCCTAAAAGCATTTGGTCCCCCAAGGCATGGGTGAAGTGAGAAGGATCATTTAGTCAGGTGTACCTTCTCCAGGGTCATTTGCTACTGACCCGGTGATTGGATACCGTTCACATTCCACTAGGACGGTTCTTTCATACAATCTGAATAGACGATACAACTGTAATGAAAAACTACAGGTGAAATTAATGTCTATATCACTATAATCTGCATCCACAGTAAGAAATAATGGATAAGATAGAATTTCAAGCATATAGCATTAACTGCAAGAAATACATTTTAGCTATAAATTTACTTGAAATAGATAAAGACTGTGCACACCAGACTTGATCAACATCAATAAACACCATGTAACGTTTCGGTGCCATGCACCTTCATCAGACACATACCAGATGTATGGGCACCGAAACGTTATGTGGTGTTTATTGATTGTTTCAATAAAACACCTGTTGCATCAAGTCTGGTGTGCACAGTCTTTCTCTATATGATGTATTATATCCTGCCAGCATACTGTGACCCCCCAGCTTTATATTCCCTAACGACTGGAGTCAGGAGTGTGTATGGTAAGTAAATTTACTTGAGTTAGAGAACTTTCAGTGCAACATATTTTTTGGTGCTTTCCAGCCACCTTGATCCATTCAATACCCCCTCTGTGCCTGTTCACCTTATACCCACACCTATTGACCTCAGGTCAATAGTGGGTGCAGGTCAATAGTGGGTGCTGACCTGTTGTATCAGCTCCTTCAGTACCCTAGAACGTGTATGTGTGAGAAACATTACAGTCAATGACTAACACAATGGTGTGTCTGTAAGGTGTTTCTGATTCAATGTTGTTTTTTAAGCTGGGTACATACCATCCAATATTTCGGGCCGACAAGTATTTCAGTTTATTTGACGAACGGGCTGAAATATTGGATGGCTTTGGGCAATCAGGCCAAGACCACCATCCAAAACCGTTCGTTCATCAATAGGACGTAGCTACTTTTGTTGCAATCCGACACTGCTTCATTCCAGCTGACCGCTCGCTAATGCAGAACGATCAGTCGAACAAATACATCCGATGGCGTGTACCCAGCCTTGCTCTTGGCCTACAAAAAATCACCTATTCCTGATCACATTTTCTAATTTCAATGTTTTTCAGAACCATAAATCTTCAGGCTGAAACACATTTATTCTATCCTAGAAACTGCTGACAATTCTGCAGATTATTGAAAACACTGGGGAGTCTCTATGTGCAGAGGAATATTTTTCAAAGACAATCCTGCAAAGTTCAGATCAGATCTAGGTCCTAGAGAGGTGAGTAAGTGGACAGTGACTGATTTACGGCGGGTCACCGAAGAGATGACCCTGTCCCTTGGCTGCTAATTACAGCTGAACTGGAGACTTCATGACTGACATTAGAAGAATCTTGCTCCTTGTGCCTATTCTACATTTATGGAAATTCCAAACTCCTAATACTAAGACACATTTTCAGCTCTGAGAGCAATGGTCATGTCCAGGGTAAAGAGGGAACCAAACCAGGAATGAGAAGGTAGAGATTCAGTTAAGGGGACGTGGAACCAAACAACTTATACTAATTCTGTTATTTTTTCTCTGTGTCTTAAAAAAACTACAACGTGAATCTTCCTCAGCTAAGAAGCTGTAAATAATTTGTGGGTTTTTGGGTTATGTTGGTAGATTGAGATCCAAACAGTCTGCACAAATATTATTTCTGCCTTTACTGGTGTTACCAGTTTACTCCATGAAGGATTTAGCTGGATGGTTATTAAAGACATGTCTTATTGGGTAATCCAATTGTCCTATACGAATGTATATCTGCACAGTGTCATGTGGTTAAGGCTGGGTACACAACAGAAGATATTTCGCCGCCCTCCGATTCACATTACTTTTGTTTGGGTCGGCTGAAAGATTGGTGTGGCCCGGCCGCGACTGACCTCGATCGCCTGTTCGTCCTTCCATAGGGAACCACACGGTCAATCGTTTGCACATTCGGCCGTGGACGAATTGCAGCAACCAACGGACATTGTCCCGCTGAGCGCTCGCTCGACACAATAGTCCCTCCATGTGTACCCAGCCTTAGAATCTCCTGATTGGCTACAGTATTGTATACTTACTATACTTCAAACTTTGTCTTAATGTGTAGAAACTCATATGACCACAGACTCCAGGAAGCTTTGGGTTTCAATTAGAACTACACTGTCCCACACTATGCGTTTCCTGCAAAGATTCCCAAGATCTGTCCTCAATGTTTAAATACAACTATCCTATAAATAGCCAAATAGAGACCACACAGAGTTTTGAATTTATACAGCAATCCTCTTAGAAGAGAGTTTTACCTACAGCAAAAAGCACTCAAAAAGTTCTATTGTTAAAATGGTGCTAATTTGCCCCAACCAATCAGGTGTAGCTTTCAAATGTTAAATAACATTTGATTGGTTGGGCAAAATAGCACCATTTAAAGGGCATGTCCACCCCCAAAACTATAATCCCCCCAACTACTGGCCCCACCATGTAGTGTAGTTTAATCCTTACCTCACATCCCAGCTCCATAGGGTTCTCCTGTGGTCCCCCCCAAAGTCCCAAAAACTGACACCAGGAGGCTAGCAGGTCCATATAGGACACTGCTGCTACCTGGCCTCCGGAGATCACTGCCATGCGTACTGCAGCTCTTCTCCCCCCTCCCTCTCCCTCCCTCTCCCTCCCGCTTTCTTCTATCCTCCCCTAGGTTAACCCTTTAACACAGCCTTCCCCCATGTCCCCAGCCCCAACCGCATACTTTTTATTTTTAGAAAGCTCCCCAATGTTTTACTTACCTCTCCGCTTCCTACGCGGAAGTGAGCTGCCGGCAGCCGCCGGTCCGTGATTGGTGCCACTCAGCCAATCACAGACCGGCTGCCGGTCCCGCCCTCTGCTTGCATTTCCTCGCAAGCAGAGGGCCGGGAGCGCAGCGAAGGAAAGAGGGGGAGGTAAGTAGAGTTTGGGGGGCTTTCTGAAATTAAAAATATATGCGGTGGGGCTGGGGGACGAGGGGGAATAACATATAAATTTTTACATTTTAGGGTGGACATAGCCTTTAAATGATAAGAACGATTAACATACTGTATACACGTTCTATAGTCTGTGCTAGTGTTAATATGGATTTCTCTATACAACATTTAAGTTTATTTAAGTTATTATCAGACCTTTTCTATAATTAGGAAAGCTAACTGCTTGGCTAGAACTATATTTGCCTGATTTCCCCCCATTCTCCAGCAGTAGCTGTCACTCAAGGCTGCCTGGGATTTATCCTAGGAATAGAAGTTATTTTCCTCTTAAAATGGCATGAAAGTTTGTTCAGGTTTATTTGAAAAGAAATGGTCTCTTACAGTAAGTGTTGTCTTTTCTCTGGAGCCTTGGTGTGAGAATTCCATAGCACAATGGCATCTAGAAGGCACCTGCTCCTTGGGAACATTTAAACATTCCTCTTAGCTTTATCTTTGTTTTCTCCGCAGACTGGCCTTGTGTTTCTCTGTTCACTCTGGGATGTGACTCGTTCTGAACTGTTTAAACTTAAAGCCATTTGGGTTGATTCTTCCTCCTTGGAAACAACTAAAGACTTTCCCAGACTGTCAATTCCAAGGGCTCAATGGTTTTGTCTTTTAATTTATCTTCCTTGTAAGGATCTGAATAGTTAGCAGTTGGTTCCGTTGTCTTTCCAGTCTGGGGATCCATACTTGTGATACTCACTATGTTATCTATTCCATTTCCAGAAAAACGATCTAATGTATCCCAGGAATTTGCTGCTATGAGTAGAAATTTCTCCTTGAAGTCGGTTTTCCTTGTTTTCCTCTTCGATTCCAGCCTGGTCATTCTGAATAGCAGCTGCAGAGAAAGGAAGATTGGACCTCTCCTTGCTTTTTACAATGGAGTTTTCATCTCGCTGGTGGGCCAGTTTAATAAACCATTCTGGTTCCAGAGCTCCTAATGATCCCCGTAGAGCCCTCTTTTTGCATCTATCTGTGTTGGCTCGGAGGGACTGACACAGAAGCCTGTGAAGGCATGAGCATCTACAGTGATATTTGACACTTTATTCACACAAGTCCCACACTAAGTACTGAATCACACCCTTTAGGTAATCCTGGCTTAGCTTTGTCTCCTCAACCTGGTCACTTTCCAGTAAAAATTCATGGTCAGTGTCTAACTGGACCTGACAGATCCATTGGTATAATCAATCATGACATCAAGAACATTCCATAGAGTTGAGGCAAGCATCAAAATTATCCTCTGCTAAAGGAGGCTTAGTGTTCCAATTGGTCCTTTAGCTTTACACAACAAGATTTGTATCTAACCCACATAGAATAAACATGGTCTGTGCTGTTGGTGTGGCATGTGAACACCCCCAGGGTCTCATCTTGAATTGTATCTGGTGTCCTTTACTTTTTTATTCTCTTTTCTGTCAATGCCTCCATTAGTTTTCAGGTTTACGTTGGCTCGGAATGTGGTACAAGTTCAGTTTAAAACGATAATTATTTACTTTATATTTTTGTTTTCTTGGTTCAAGCGTCGAGCAGAGAAATATCCGTTCAGCTGCCATATTGTCACAACAGAAAAGATTCTGTGTTCTGATTGGTCTCTTTCAGTTACCGACACGTTTGGCAAACACCTCTATACAAATCTGCTGCAGTTTGTACTATACTGTGTTCAAATGAATTGGCTTAGAAAATTCAAGTGCTAAGGTTACACATTTAATAAAGACTTTCACGTTGCTATTCACAAGTTCTGGATGTGTACGTCATGTCTCGGATAAATTGGGAACGAAACTAAGAGAATATCAAAACAAGCAAACAAAATTAACATTATTTTCTGATTATCACGAAAGACTACGGGTGAAATAGGAAATAGGTAGTTATACCTGTGTGGTATTTAAATGAATATGTTTCCTGATATTATGAAAATGGTTTGTATGGAATCCACAGCTTTTAGTGTGACAGTCATGGAGTAGGGAGTCCAACCAGCCCAAATTATCTTCACTAAACCTGCCACCTGGCTCTGACTGGCCCAGCAGGGTGGCAACAAAGATCAATTTGAATTGCACCCTCATATATCCAAGGCTTTAAACAGTCCATTGGTCTTACAACATGTCTAGACCTGGAACTCAATATCCTGAGAAGACCGTTACAGAACTTGAAATGGCAGCTTACTAACAGCAGGGCCAAAGTAAGGGGATGAAATCAATCAAAATGTAAGGAAATATGTAGAATAACTTGCTATTTGTAATATAAACTACGAATTTAAATATAATTATATTTTAGACTGAACTTTTCCTTTAAGGATAAAAGGTAAATGTTTGTAAACTAAAGCCCCTTTGTTTATATGTAAACATGCCCCCAGTGATAGGGTACACCAATGCATTGGGACATTATGATTATGGGTTAAAATGTAGAAGTTCTATTTAGTAGCGTGCTAAAATGCTACATCATTTCCTGTCTTAAAGCCACGACAAACCCTTGGTGCATCCACACAAACAGATTTTGTTATAATGTAGTATATGTAAGGCGATAGTAAAAGCCTTATCCAGATTTATGCACAAGACTCTTATTTATTAGGATTAGGCCCTCGCATATATTGGAGGCAGGGTGTTGCTGAACTACCACTCTAGGTAGAATGCAATAAATGGGCACAGTGGTTCTGGAACCTAGCTTATTTATTACAGAACAATATTGATAAAGCATTGCAATTAGCACAATAGAGGTGACATAGCATGGCACCGAATACATAAATACTAACAAGCAGAGGAATCAGAAACAGCATAAATAACATCAGCTTGTAAATGCCACCCCAGCTCTCAGGTCACTGAAGTAAAATCCTCCACACCTATGTCTGGCACTATGTCCCTATTCTTGGGTGGTATACCAGACATATCACCTGCCGGAACTGGCTTCCAGGCAGGGTGGGGAGAAGGGGGAGTGGCAAGCACCTGCCTGCTTCCCTTTTTATACTTTTTAACCAGTGACTGGCCAAATCCTGAACTGCCAGAACAAAAAGACTAAGGGGTAACTAGTTATCAGTTCCCTACATATATGTGTATGAATTATTGGCTAGATAGTAGCATGCCCCAGAATTCCTAAGGATATAGCACTCCCAGTCCTATAGTTCTATTGTATGGTGTCCACTGTAACAGCAGTTGTAAGTGAACGCAAGTTCAGGCTATATTATTAAAGTTGAATTAATGCATTCATTTAAGATGCAAAATGCAAAATCCTCCTAATCACTTACAGTCCTTCCTTCTCCAGATGACAGGACTTTCAGAGATCAGCAACAAAAGCAATAACAATATTTTGTCCAGATCTCCCTTTGACTTTGATAGCTAATACTGGAAAATCCCAGATAATTCCGAACCCCCACAGCTCTAATCCCTGGGTTGCTTTGACCTGGGATCCAATCTTATTCAGGTAAACAAAGCTATTAAAGTCTGATAAAAATAGCTGCTCCTTAGTGTCACAGTTCAAGCGTTGAATAATACGAAGCTAATGGAAAAAATGAAAGAAGGTCAGAGCATCTCCTAGAATCGGAAAAAAGAAAACCGTCTTCAGAATTGGAAAAATTGAAATGAAATCTCAGCAGTTTCTCCAGGCTTGGTAAAAAATCAGTCATGGGTATTAAAAGATTTGTAAGCTTCTCAGTGGGCCAACGTATCTAACCTTCTCTGTATGAAATACAGGTTCATTAACCTCTTTGGAGTTTTGTTTAGTTTTGAAAATTTTCGAAAAACAAACACAGTAGAAGTCAACGGGAGAGAAAGTTTCGTAGTTTCGACAGTTTCGATTTTCTGAGTTCAGTATCGAATATTTGATGTTCAATTCACCGAAATCGACGTTCAATTTCAAATGATCAGTGATATTGAAATAATTGCTAAACCCATTGAATATTTAAAGTTTCGACAAAGTTTTGGTTTCAAAAAGTTACGAAAGTTCCGCAACCCTGAGTGTGATTCTTTTTCTGTTGTGGCTGTTAGGGGATGCTGGGAGTCTGACACTTAACAATGTAATTGCTATACAAAATGATTGACACCTGTCATTTACTGTTTATATTTATAAGCAATTGAATACCTGAATTGTCAATATGAAGCAAAAGACATTTTAATAGGGGATTTATGGGGGCTAGCAAAGCAAAATGGCAGGCAAAAGAAAGCTTAACATGCCATATAGTAGGGACATCTCTGTATCTGCCACTGGGTTATGGGTAGTGCGGCATATATTTAATCAATGTGCGAAGCAAGAGGTCTGATAACCAATCAAAGTGATTTACCAAGAGATGAAAACAAATACATGCCAGGACGATCTCTGTACTTAGCACATATATACAGCTACAGATATACAGCAGTGATTGAGTAGTTTAAAAGGGTTTAAACCCTGCAACAGATTAAATATTTCAGGCAAATTTATAAGTTAATATACCAAGAGTCATACACGTAGTTCTGGCCCCAGTAATAAAGGGTAAGGAATTAGTGTTCTCTACGATAGAGGTCCATGGGCATACAGACTGTACAGGGTAGGTAGTAGAGGTCAGGTAGGAAGTTGTAGTTGCAAACATGGAGGGCACAGATTGACATCCCTGGTTTAATTGCAACATCTTGAACTATTAGCTGATTTATTAAAATACCTGTATAATAATAATAATAACCATAATAATATAAGTTGCACATTCCCGGGGTAACACTTTGTCCTATATTTGCAGGTTGCTTATATGTTAGAGAGCATTTCTTAATTGCTCCTGCAGGGGGCACCAGTGGCTGGATCCTTGAAGAACACTAATATGAAGATCTCGGCATTATAGCTAATCGTACATCATGCATGTTAAAGAGTGTTCCTGGACACAAACAACATAAACAGCAATATAAAATTGCTGGTTAAAATCACTTTACTTTCTGAGTGAGTCTAATTAAATACAATAATACACCAGAGAAATATGTAAAATCCTTTACTAGTTGTTTTCCTTTAAATCTTTTTTTCATCTCTGCACAAAGCAAAGTAGCTTATGGATGTTCCTCAGTCTCTTCCTGAATGAAGCACCACTGAGCATGTCTGTACCGCTGGGAGACAGGAAGAGGGGAGAGGAAGTGAAGAGTTTGTTCTGTTTCATAAAGTATCTTTTTAGTTATTAATCCTCTAGATTTCACTTTAATTCATGACAATACAGTTTTGGACCACAATTCAGTCAAAATGTATTTAGACCATAGTTCTCCTATTATATAAATGTTGTCAGCTGTCAATGTATGTCAAACACATCTTGCTATACATACATACCATATACAATTCTAAGATTCTCTGCATCAACTCTATGAGATTCCTAAAGGTTCCTGTGCGGGTCTAATTTTTCAGACCCACAACTGACCCGCACCTGCAAACTGTACCTGCACCAGACCGGCATCTGCTTTGCTGGTGGGTTCCATAAACGCATCTGACTTACCCATCACAACTAATCAGCCCCTTAAACCTAACTGCACCTGCAATTAACAAACCGCCCACTTTGCTGGTGGGTTCCATAACCCATCTGACCTTACCGCAAGCATTATTGCCAATAGGAGCGCCTTGCTGTATCATTTTGTTTTTACTACTTAGAATGAGTTAAATGGGTTTAACAGGGTTAAAAATTATGGTAAAACCCTTTAACAAGCACCTAATGAGGGATGTTGAACTTGCACTTGCCTGAAAAGATTTTTTTTAAATACACACTCCCAGACTCCCCTGAATGCATACTGCCAGGAGTTGCTGGGGTTGTAGTTCGAGGGCCGCAGTTTGACATCCTGACCTATACCTGGTGTTCGAACCCAATACAAAAACACAAACGTTGTTTCAAGTGGCCCTGAGATCTATAAAAATAGAAAAGTCATGGAAAATTCTCAAGACTCCGCTCAGCAATAGCTGACAGGTGTGTCTCGTAGCCAGTCACTCCCAAACAGCTAAACATACAGCTCAGTGATGGGATCAATCTACAAAAACCTGTTATTTCTCTTCACTTCCACAGAGGCTTTTCAAACATTCCCCTAACCTACACGTGTACTGTCAAGGCAACAACACGGAATCATTTAACACACATAGTTCTATTATGTAAAAAACCGAACATTCCTTGTACAAGTGACTACACTCTTTACAGGAATCAGCTGTAGATTCATAGGTGTCTGAGAATCCACACATGTAGATGTGGGTACTTGGCTATTATCATCTATTTACACTCTAACTAGGGCCTGTATTCAGCCATGTCAAGGTCAGTTTATCTACGGCCCTTTGGTTTACAATGGCCCAATGGCCAGAAAAAAATTGGTCAATATTTGGTTCCTTACATAAATATGATTAAATCTTAAAAGACAATTAAACCTTTAACTTTATTTGAATAAACACAAAATGTTAACTTCCTTTTAGTCATGGCTGTTAAGAAATTCCGCCTTTTTAACATGTGGGTCATGTTCCTTATTTCCCAGCATTTCCGTGCTCCAGCACTCCTACTTTTAGTCCCGGAAGGTCTTTCTCCACGCAGGGCGGCCAGTCCTAAGCTACTGCAGGTGCTTGTTACAGCAGGTTACTGCCACTATAAGTCTTTAGCCAATCATGATACATTCCAATACAGAAAGACGGTTGGAATGTTCACAAAGGATCAGTGACTGAGGTCAGGTATCTACTGGAAAAAAAGAAATGGTGCCCCCCCCCAAAAATGCCGTTACCAATCATCTAAAATATCAGACTGGGTGATCAATGAAAAGATGCCGCATATTACCAGGTATAAACATTATTGAGAGAACAGCGGCTAAGAAAGTCTTGTAATGGATCTGGTAAAGGAAACACTGGTACAAGGAAGACTGGTAAAGGAAGGTGGTTAAGGAAGGCTGGTAAAGGGAAAACTGTAAAGGAAGACTGGAAAGGAAGGCTGGTTAAGGAAGGCTGGTAAAGGGCGGCTGGTAAAGGAAGACTGGTAAAGGAAGGCTGTAAGGAAGAACTGGTAAGCGAAGACTGGTAAAGGAAGACTGGTTAAGGAAGGTTGGTAAACGGAAGACTGGTAAAGGAAGGCTTGGTTAAGGAAGGCCTGGTTAACCAAGACGGTAAAGGAAGACTAGTAAATGAAGACTGGTAAAGGAAGGCTGGTTAAGGAAGGCTGTGTAGGAAAGGACTGGTAAAGGGAGGCTGTAAAGGAAGACTTCCTGATAAGGCCCTGTTGATAATTCATATACTTTCCCCAGTTGTGAGAACATTAACCTTTTGAATGTTCTCTGGACATTCTGAACTGTGTGTTCTTTACAGCACAAGAACGACCTGCTCAAGGGCAACTAAAGTCCCAGATAAGGCACAATGGTAAATTAACATTTATATTGTACAGGGGAGTGGAAGTTTAGGGAAATGTTTATTTACACTTTTTGTTTGTTTTTTGCATTCCTCACATTAAAATGAAACATTAGATGGTCTAATTCTCTACTTCTTACCACCTTGTAATAAACCAATACCAATTCATTCCTTGAAACAAGGCCAAATAACCCTGCTGCCGAGGACTATTGGGTAGAGAGGACTGCCGGGTGGATTATAATACATACATAAGTGTAGTACTCTATGTCCCAGTTAGAGGTCAACTAAATCAATCCAAACACCAAACTACGGGTTGTAGATGTCACATTTTATTTGCAGTTTCCAAATTCAAAGTGTTTATTTTACCCTAACCCAGTAGGATATAGAAAAACACCTGTAACCATGGGAGCATATGGAGTCATTCCAAGTATGAGGTCACATTGTTCAGTGTGATGGTAAAAATTCACTCATACATATGCACCCACTTAAAACAAAAACATGGTTGTATTTAAAAAGGATAATTCCAATAAAGCACCCTCCTTGGCCAAACGGCCTTAATGGTGCAATCCTCCCAGCCTTCACCTCAGGGCCACAGCAATACGGCAATGCAAGAAGTTGGAGAGAGCACACTCTGTAATTTCAGGGTTTATCTGAGCAAACAACATAAAACGTTTGGGGGATAGGTTTCCCCTTCGTCGGATACATCCCCCGAAACGTGTGTATGTCTTTTGCTCAAAAAACCACTTAAAACTGATAGTAGTGTGCTCCTCCAACTTGACATTGCTGTATTTTAAAAACCAGCACCAGACTGTCTAGTACAAATCATAATATCAATGTTTTCCCCTGTGTGCCAAATGAATATTTAAAAATGAAATCTACAACGCTGGGATTAAAGGGCATTTACCACCAAGTATCTAATTGATATTGATTCCACCCACACACACCGTGGCGATGTAGTGCATCAACCCAATAACGTGTAATCTTTTGGTACAATAATCCCCAGATCCCATAATACCAACCTTATATCTGTGCTCCAGTTGATGGAAAGTTTGCAATGATAAGTCACAAGCTTTTAATGCTTCTCCGTGATCTATTTTTAATCGCTTTGCCAAGTTAACGATAACTGCAACTCTCGCCCACGCGCTTCCTGTTACGGTGTTTAGTTTACACCTGAGAATTATTTCGTGTGTCGAGGCTCTTTACTCGTCCAGCAATTCATATTTCAAATATGATGAAAAACTGCAGGTTGGCCCGTGTATGTTCTCAATGGAAGGCTGTAGGCTGTTGGTTTCTGTTTATTTGGATGTGTTGGGGTTTTCCCCAGATTTTTAAATAATGACTGTTTAGAATGGAGAAATCCAGTAGGAAAATTGACCTGTCTTTAAAAAGTGCAAAACGGGCCCAGGTGTTGTGGGAACGTTTTCTCCCCAACTATGGCTGCTTTCACAAATTTCTAAAGATTGGACAGCTGGGGTCACTAGAATGCACCCCCTTTTAAATCTCCAATGAGATTATTCACATTATACACCATAAAAGATACCCACTGTTAACAACATTTTTAAACCTGTTTTCTATCCCTGAACAGTCATCAGTATATCGTGTATGCCACAAGCATTATAGGCCTAGTCGTGAAATGAATCACTTATATTTACCATTAAAGAAAACCAAATTGAACAAAATACCCATTATGACTCAGGAATTGACATTGATTTTAAAAGGTGATTCTGGTCCACTTATGAGTTAGTTACTCTGCCCCCAATTCTAACCGATTATTCAGCACCATTATTACCTGTATTTACTAGCAGATATCTAAGGATAATTACAGGGCCACTAACAGAGGCGCAGTCATGCCATATAAAAAAAACTAAACAACAATTTTGTTTTTTTTTGGTGCAAAAATAATGTTTTTTAAAACACCCCTAATATATATATGGAGGGAGTAAAGTTTTCAAATGAAACATTTCAGGGACATCAGCCATGTGATCGAGCGGCATTTTGGGCACCGTGTGGCTATTGGGCAATGTCTTTAAACTCCAATACTATGTTTACTATGTACTGTTATACGACATTTATGGGTAGGGTATAAAGGTTGATAGCATGGACCGTATGTTCTTTATACAACCTCCAATTACTATGTTACTATGTAACTGTATACTCAACATTAATGGGGAGGGTATAAAGGTTGGAACTAGATGGACGTATGTCTTTATACAACCTCCCAATACTATTTTACTATGTAACTGTTACAGACATTAGGGTAGGTGGTAAAGGTTTGGACTAGATGGACGTATGTCCTTTATACAACCTTCCAATACTATGTTACATGTAATGTTATACAGACATGTATGGGTAGGAGGGTAAAAGGTGGACTAGATGACCTATGTCTTTATACAACCTCCAAACTATGGTTACTATGTAATGGTTATACAGACGTTATGGTTAGGGTATAAAGGTTGGACTATATGGACGTATGTCTTTATACAACCTCCAATACTATGTTATATATAACTGTTATACAGAACATTTATGGGTAGGGTTAAAAGGTTGGACTAGATGGACGATGTCTTATACAGACCTCCAATACTATGTTACTATTGTAACTGTTTAACAGACATTATGGGTAGGGTAAAGGTTGGACTATGGACTTATGTCTTTATACAACCCTCCAATACTATGTACTATGTAACTGTTATACAGAACTTATGGGTTAGGGTATAAAGGTTGGACTAGAATGCGACGTATGTCTTTATACAACTCCCCAATACTATGTTACTATGTAACTGTTTAGAAGACCATTTGTATAGGGTAGAAAGGTTGGACTAGAGAGGATGTATAGTCGTTATACACCTCCAATAATATGTTACTATTGTACTGTTTACAGACATATGTGGAGGGTATACAGGTCGGACTAGATGGATGGTATGTCTTTATATAACATCCATACTATGTTACTGTTGTAACTGTTTTAGACAGACATTATGGCGTAGGTATAAAGGGTTGGGCTTAGATGGACGTAGTCTTTATAACCCCCAATACTATGTTACTGTGTGTAATGTTATACATCAAGCATTATGGTAGGGTTAGAAACGGTTGGACAGCGGATGTTGTCTTTATACAACCTCCAATACTACTGTTTACTTTTAACTGTTAACAGAATTATGGGTAGGGTATAAAGGTTGGCTAGATGGACGATGTTCTTTATACAACCCCCAAACTAATGTTTACTAACGCGTTATACCGACATTATGGTAAGGGATTAAAGGTTGGGACTAGATGACGATGTCTTTATACAACCTCCAATACTATGTTTACTATTTAACTGTTTTATACAACATTATGGGTAGGTATATTAACAGGTTGGACTAGATGGGACGTATGTCTTTATACAACCCCATAACTATGTTACTTGTGTAAACTGTTATCAACAGACCTATGGGTAGGGGTATAAAGTTGCGGCTAGATGACGTATGTCTTTATACACCCTCCAATACATCGTTACTACGTAAACTGTTGACAACATTAATGGGTCGGGTATAAAGGTGGACTAGATGGATGTATGTCTTTATACAACCTCCAATACTATGTTACTATGTAACTGTTATACAACATTATGGGTAGGGTATAAGGTTGTAACAGATGGACGGATGTTCTTTGTACAACCTCCAATGCTATGTTACTATGTAACTGTTATACAGCACATTAGGGTAGGGTATAAAGGTTGGACTAGATGGACGTTTGTCTTTATACAACCTCCCAATACTATGTTACTATGTAACTGTTATACAGACATTATGGGTAGGGTATAAAGGTTGGACTAGATAGACGTATGTCTTTTACAACCCCATACTATGTTACATGTAACTGTTAGACCGGCATTATGGGTAGGTATAAAGGTTGGACTAGTTGACGTATATGTCTTTATACAACCTCCAATACTATGTTACTAGTAACGGTTATACAGACATTATGGGTAGGGTATAAAGTGGACTAGATGGACATATGTCTTTATAAAACCTCCAATACTATGTTACTATGTAACTGTATACAGACCATTATGGGTAGGGTATAAAGGTTGGACTAGATGGACCTATGTCTTTATACAACCTCAATACTATGTTCCTATGTAACTGTTAGACAGACATTATGGGTATGTATAAGGTTGGACTAGATGGACCTATGTCTTTTACACCTCCAATACTATGTTCTATGTACTGTTAGACAGACATTATGTGGTAGGTAAAAGGTTGGACGAGATGGGCGTATGTCTTATACAACCTCCAATACTATGTTAATATGTAACTGGTATACAGACATAATTGGGTATGGTAAAAAGGTTGGAATAGATGGACGTATGTCTTTATACAACCTCCAATACTATGTTACTATTTAACTGTTATACAGACATATGGGTAGGGTATAAAGGTTGGACTAGATAGACGTATGTCTTTATACAACCCCACATACTATGTTATAGGTAATGTTAACAACATTGTGGGTAGGGTATAAAGGTGGGACTAGATGGATGTATGTCTTTATACAACCTCCAATACTATGTTACTATGTAACTGTTATACAGACATTTGGGTAGGGTATAAAGGTGGACTAGATAGACGTAGTCTTTTATACAACCTCAATACTATTTATGTAACTGTTAGACAGACTTATGGGTAGGGTATAAAGGTGGGACTAGATGGATTGTATGTCTTTATACAACAAGGCATCATTTAATCATTACACATGTAGCAATATTTTTATTTATGGGTGTGAAAATCCTTTTAAATATCAAGATGGACTATCCTTTAATTAAAGTGTCATTATATTATCTATGCATTCCAGATTTTACAGGTCAGGGAGGTAAAACTCTTTCCTTAGTCCAATCAATATAACCAAGTGATTCATATAAAAAAATGAAACAATGGAGAAAGGTCTGAATTTCTCTCCAGAAGTTTCTTGGGCAGTAAGTTTGGTATTAGCTCTCCACCACAGACGAAGGTAGTGTAAAAAAAAGTTAGAAAAGGGAAGGTGCCCGGCCCATGGTTAACATCTCCTCTGTTATACCATTTGCCATTTCCTTGCCCTGGTAAAAAGTTATTTGCAAAATGCAAACTATCGTAATTCCGTCTTTGTCACCAACACAAAAAAGAATGGGGAATTATACTGTCCTGATACCTGGATTCCTTGTTTTTACAAGAGAACTGATCAGCATGGCTCCAGTTCTGTAATTAAACCTTTTCCGGCTGATCAGGGAGACCATGAATGACACATCACCATACACTCATACAAAAATTCCCATTGATTGGCAATGGATCCATTGATACAGGCAGTATATCTTTAACCTGTGGGTAGATAGGAAGCCATACACAGTGCGATCTCTGCTCCCTTACTTATACCCAACACACGATTCCCTCACCTGATTCTGATACCTAGAATCACAAAAGTAACATCAATAGCGTCAGTCCCTTTCAATATGTAACCATAATTCCTCAGCATTGTGTTGTTTTGAAACCTGAACCAGTTAATGATTCCCACCAACATTCTTACAAGAAATGGCCAAACTGCATGCAGTGCTCCCCCTTCTTAGCCTAAGATGGCTTTAAAGATCTTTTTTAATAGATCTTCAAAGCAAAATTAGTAAGAGCAAGAGAAGAATCCACAACTGGCCAACAGCGGCTACAGAACTCCAGGAGACCCTCCATTGCAACCAAACATGTCGATTCCCCTGGGATGGACCATCACCTGACACAAAAACTGAACCTGAACGAATGAAGGACTGAAAAAATAGTTTAATGTGACAATTACTTTTCCAACTACTGTCACTCAACTGTTTATTTGTGGAGCTTTCCACAATTTTTTTAAGAATCCATCTTAATATCCAAGGGTGCAGTATCCCTTATATAAATGGATGCACAAAAACACATTCAAAATGCAATTGGTCTAGAGTGAGACTTTTATTTTGCTATGAAACCCACTATGGTTACTACACTTCTTTTATCATACACACTCTAGTATAATCCCCTGTCCCCTATCTATATATCTTCTATCATTTATCATCTATCTCTATCTATCTATTATTGTCCGTCTGTCGGGTCTATTGTATGTCTGTCTATCTATATCTTTGTCTTCTGTCTGTCTTCTTTCTATCTATCTATCTATCTATCTATCTATCTATCTATCTATCTATCTATCTATTGTCTTCTGTCTGTCCTTCTGTCTTCTATCTTTCTATCTATCTATCTATCATCTTGTCCTATCTATCTATCTTCTATCTATCTATTATCTATCTTCTATCTATCTATCTATCTATCTATCTATCTATCTATTGTCTGTCTGTCTGTCTGTCTGTCTGTCTTCTTCTATCTGTCTGTCTGTCCGGGTCTGTCCTGTCTGTCTATCTATCATCTATCTATCTATATATCTACCTACCATTGTCTGTCTGTCTATCTATCTTTTCTAAGCTGTTGTGAAGATCTAACACCCTCGCAGTCTAGGAAACCATTATCCAATCCCTCTATTGTGTGTTGTGTTGTGTAAACAATCCTTAATCACTGGCTGATTGCTGATATATAGAGAAGATAGATAAGACACAGTAGACACATATTGATAGAGAAGATAGAGACACATATAAGATACATATTGATAGATAAGATATACAGAGACACAGATGGACATATTGAAGAGAATAGATAGATACACACAACGCACAGATAGACCACTTATAGACAGATAGAGACCAGATACATATGATAGAGAAGATAGAGACACAGACTAGACACAGCATATGATAAGAAGAATAGAGACACAATATACATATATTGATAGAGAAGATAGAGACACCGATAGACACACTTGATGATAATATAGAGACCCATATAGAAATATAGATAAATAGATCTAAGATGGATGCTTGTGAAGTTTTTTCTTCATCCAGTCTGGTAATCTGTTATTCAGTTAGATCAACTGGACTAGTCATCCGACTGGCTTTCCTCAATTCAAGATGAATTGTACAAGAATCTGTTATATGTGGTTGGATAATAAAAAAACATAAATAAATAATGGTAATAAGAACTGTAAAAAACGCAACCCCAACAAAACAATCTTTTCTTAAGAGAACTAAACCCTATTTTTATACTCCAGAATCTGAAAACAACCCCCCTAAAACAAACCCAAAAACATAAAAATGCCACTTAGTAAACTGTTAAAGTAAATGTAAGCCTGTTAAGACTGGATGACGTATCTAGTGTAGATGCATGTCAGACACACCTCCGACCTCAGTCACATGCTTCCTTGCTTTATCGTGCCTTAAAAAATAATTGGCTAGAGATTATTAATGGGTGTGACCAACTTCACAAAGTTTCTGCCATATCTAAGACTGAGCATGTGCAGAACATAATGGTTGTTGACCAACTGTGTGATACTAGAATGCTGGGAAGTAAAGCACAACCATTTTATTATTTAGGTAATTTCCCAGCGCCCTTACCAAAATGAGAGGTAGACACAGATTACTGGTTTTATATCAAGGTGTTTTGCCTTCTGGTTCAATGTTGTCCTGTGGCTTTAGTTGCCCTTTAAGTAAACACTGGCTAATGATCTGGAAGCTGACGTAACACATGCTACTGAACTGAGGCTGACTACACAGGCTATGAACTGGAGGGCTGACTACACAGGCTAATGAACTGGAGGGCTGACTTACGCAGGCTAATGAACTGGAGGGCTGACTTATGCGGCTAATGAACTGGAGGGCAGACTAACACGGCTGAACTTTAGACAACTGCTTCATTAATCTGACAGTCTGGGCAGGAGTTTGAAAAGGAGCCAAGAGCAGAAAAACCTATGTATCTAGATAAGCAAATGCTAAAGCAATGCTACCACCTACCCCTCCCCAATCCTCTTTTAGCATGTCAACCAAGAAGGCAGCTATATTTTTAGCTTTAAACATAGGCAGTGTCTCCAAACCTTTAGTTTAGACTGTGATACATGTCAGCTCCAGTATAGATAGATAGATAGATAGATAGATGATAATAGATAGATAGATGGATAGATGGAAAGATGGATAGATGGATAGATAGATGATAGATAGCTAGATAATAGATAGATAGATATATAGATAGATAGATGATAGATAGATAGATAGATAGATAGATAGATAGATAGATAGATAGATAGATAAGATGGATAGATGGATAGATGGATAGATGGATAGATAGATGGATAGATGGATAGATGATAGACAGATAGATAGATAGATAGATAGATAGATAGATAGATAGATAGATAGATGATAGATAGATGGATAGATGGATAGATGATAGATAGATGGATAGATGATATATAGATAGATAGATAGATAGATGGATAGATGATAGATAGATGGATAGATGGATAGATGGATAGATGGATAGATAGATAGATAGATAGATGATCTGATCCCAGATTTCACCAGTTTTTTCCCAGTTCCATCATCTCATCCCACTATGAATTATTACTTTCAGTTCCCACAATATGAATAAACATTGGACACATGTGGGACTTTGTAATATTCATTGGATGTCTTTGTACTGAAGAGGCCCATCCATGTAGAAATATCATTGGATATCATTAGTTACAATAATATTCATTCCACCAAAAATTATTTACCGTGTCCAATAATGAAAAGGAACAATTTATCTAGATATCACCATTGGTGATACAATTCTCATACAATAATGTTGATGGCTCCATTGATTAAGAACTATATACAAAACTGTACATTCCTCACACATATCCTGAACTACTTAAACATGTTAATCTCCACAAGGACAAGTATATTTCAGTAATAACTTTGGTTGACCAGGTCCCAAAGGATGTTGGGCTGGATGTCTTCTTCTGCTCATTGATGTTGGTTTTATGCTTGAGGAGCCACTCAAGGGTTGTAATGGAATTTTTAACAGTTAAGGAATCTTGGTTTAGATTTTGGTAAACTATAATTATGAAATTATAGGAAATTGGTTATTTTTGTTATTAATACGCAGTGTTTTATTATTTTAATAGTTCACCCTACTTGAAATAAATGCTCCACGTGCAGGTTTCATTGTCCAACCCAAATGATCATCTCTGTGTTTATCAAATTTTGGTTGAAAACAAATTATTTTCCTAGACGCCCCTCCCCATAAAGCTTATAGTACTGACGGATTTAGTCATTCTATGTATTCCATCCATCTGCATTGTATTCCGTCTCCCGATGCCAAGAATCCAAGCACTGCAGTCTTTCTTAAGAAGTGAATCTCTCCCATTATCTATGTTTCACTGCCTTAGGTTGTATCTTTCATCACGGCTTTGTTTCTCAGATACAGTAACTGAAACCTCGTAAACCTGGAGCCTCTGTAAGTCTTAACTGGGTTTGCTGTAAAACTATTGCCAAAAGTATATAAAGACTTTTTGTATAAAATACTATGGAATGTCATTCCAACAACTATAAGCACACAGAAGCCCAATCACCAGAAAGATGTAGAAATGAATGACAAAAAAGCACCACACAAATAGTATAACACCCCCTCCCCCCATGTAAATCTGAGGGTGTTGCCAAATTATTAAAGGAGGTTTGAATTAAAACTAATTTTCTTGACTCTTGGTCTTGCCCAACAATATTTCTTTCTCTTACTGTCCTTAAGCCACTGGCTTGATCATGCTCACTGTGCTTAATCCAGACAAAGAAATTAAAGCTTTCTATTGAGGGAAACTAACTGACTTGCTGGTATATCTTTAGTAATTGTAACAATAACTACTGAAAAAGGTATCCTTTATACAAGTAATATATATTTAATTATTTCCTTAATTAATATATATTTTCAGCTCCCACGTTACTACACAGAGTAGAAGCTGAAATGTTCCCTGACTGCTCCGGAAACCTGAAATTGTTCTGCCACTTTGGTGATATTCACGCAGATTCCACAGTCACCTGGACTAAGGACTCCAAGCTCTTGGCTCGTTTACACAGAAGGTAACATTCTGGGAGGGAGGACAGAAGGGGGTCTTTACAGTAAGGACAGTGTAACTGTAGAATTTTCTTCTGGAGCAAGCTAGATGTTGGCAGATGCATGAAATAGTTTAAAGAAATGGACAAATAATACTCATGTTACTTATCATGTATAGCACCAACTTGATTGGAAAGTGTGCCCTGACAGGGGGGAACTTGACACCACATTCCATAACTAGGAGCCTGGTAAACCTAATAGTACCGTGTTCATTCAGAGTTAATAAACACAGGGCCGTATTTATAAATGTCCGTCACAAAATGATTGGTCCAGGCAGATGTCTAAGCAACACAGGAACCTCAGCAGGTAAGTTGCATAGGGTATGTACAGCATCAATGAATGTTACCAGTTTGCTTCATCTCTAGAAAAGTCTCTTGTGTTATTCTGGGACCCTGAGTAGGTATCAGCTAATGCAATGACCACCTGGCCATGAGTTACATCTATGGTCCCCTTGTTTGATAAAGGACCACGCCGTCCGAAACATGTTGTATTATAAATAAACGAGCAATTTCACAAATGTGAGTTGCATTAAGTCCTTACTTGGTACCTCATCATCTTGTTGTTTCACAACCCTTGTTTGATGGGACTGCTTCTTCGAAACTTTCTCTCTGGCAGGTGTAAATGGGACCACACAAGTATTTTGTGTATATGGCGTCAGGATTTAGTATAAGAACACAAAGGCACAGCTTAGAAAGAACAATGGCCTAGTCCAGTGATGACAAGAAAGACCAGCAACTACAGTACCCACAAGATCCCTACAGGACATGGAGATGTATCGGTCTCATTCATTATACATTCTGTGGGAATACTCCTGTAATTTTCTAGATGGTTTTAAATATACAGCAAGCTCCAAGTCAGTTAGTTCAGATATAGCTGGTAGAATGAGTAAGATGCCACAGCTGACAACATGTTTAAATCTGGAATGTCATATATGATCCAAATGGTGACAGGTGATTGATAGTGAGCAGAATGTTTCTGAAATTGAATAGCGGAGGATGCAGAGGAGCAAACCATCTGCTGGAATGACTCAGTGATCCGACGCATCCAGAAACCCATATGTAAATTGCTGATTTTTATTTAATTAAAAGATTGTTCTATTGGTTCTCCTTGATTATGTCTTGAAAGGTTTACCAATAGGGTAAAGAAGGATCTGTTATTATTGTCTCAACAGTAATAAGCTGACACGAAAAATTTTAAAATCTAACTGACCTACAAAAAACGTCTGATAAGTCATACGTTAATCTTTACTGAATCTGTGATTGGTTGAACCTCCCAGCCATCGAAAGGCTGAGACAAAGGTTAACTGTGGTCTACAAGAAAGGTATACAAGTGCATTCTCACACCTTTCAAACAAGCCTATGGGGATGTCTCTATCTTCTCTGTATTTTAAGTTATAGGCTTGTATAGTTACACCTCTTTGTCTGTCCTTTCTAAGTCTGTGTCGGTCACATGATGTGCTGTGAAAGAAGCCCCACCCCCCAAAATCAATCTTTTCTGAAGCTAGTTACAGACCTGTGACCATTCTCTCTTCTCCTGTACTTTTGATGTAATGTCAAAGATCACAGAACTAGTAGGAAAAAACACCCTTTACACTGCTGTAACTTTGTATAGACTGCAGCTAGAATCACGAGAGTGCTCTTTTTAATAAATGGCACATGTTACCAGTTATACCTGAGGAAGGGACCGTGAGTCCCAAAATGTAGTATGTTATGCTTTGGCACTGAATAAACAAATTTATCACCTAAGTAGTGTGCTCCTCTACTTTATACTTTGCATGGATTGTGTAGCCCTGGAAGTAAAGGGCTGTGACTTGTCTGGCTAATCAGCCAACGGTACCATAGTACATTTGAACCGTATAGTACATTTGAACCTTGCTCTTTTTAATAAAGGCCACTTGTGTGGAGACACTGTTCTTAAGCACCACTTCATGAGATGATCGGCTGTTACATCTAGAATAAGAGTAAATACAGAGAAGGATTCTACACATTAACATTTTTACTTCTCTCTTTAGCTCCAATGACGATTCCCCAGTGTCCTTGGCAATAGTTCAGATGAGTAGGAAAGATCAGGGGGTTTATTTGTGCAGTTTGAAGAACCTGTATGGGAAAGTTACTACTGAATTCCATCTGACGTCTGAAGGTAACATTATCTGGGGGGGTTGGACAGTTTTCAGGTTGTCCACACCGAATGAGTAGAAATTGATCATTTCTGTATTTTCTTTCTAGCGATGGAACAGCTGTCCAGGAACCAAAATGCTGAAGGTAAATTTCATTGGACCAATGGATCTAATTGTAAAAGGACAATAGAGGGTTTTCTTGCAGCTTTGTTTCCACAAAAGCACCTAATATAAAAGTCCTATATTACAATAGCTATGATTAAGGTTCCAACACCTCGGGATGCTGCTGAGCTAAGCACTTGGCATCTTCTAATAATTAGAATGGGATGCAGGACGGTGCGGCGTGACCTCATTTACGTCACGCCGTGGGTGGGGCGAGATGGGAGGAGGCGGGTTTGTTGGTGTGACATGGGCAGTTCGGGGGCGTGGTGCACGAAAAGGGGGCGTGACGGGAAGGAGATTCAGGACTCCTCTCCGTCGCGGGAGATTGTGGTGGTCTAGCGGGAGAGCGGGAGACCACCCCAATTCGAAGGAGACTCCCGGAAGATCCGGGAGGGGTGGGATATCTGCACACCGTGCTGTATAAAGGGCAATTGTACACCCCCCTCTCCCATTCCTTTAAAAGTACCCAGCATGAGAACTTTAATAGATGGTTCAAAACATTGAAGTTGAGCTTGTGGACTCCATCTGGCCCTGCCCCCTCCTTCAGTCTGGGGCCTAGACACAATTTGAACAGGAACTAACGCTAAAGAAATCTAAAAGCCTGGATAGATTCTATGTAAGTTCTATGGGTTCATCACATCATTGGGAGAGCAGAAGGGGTGTAACACTACCAGGGGAGCAGACCACCAGGGAGGGCAGAAGCAGACCACAGGGGGGGGCAGAAGCCAGACAGGCCCCATCTTCTTATTTCTCCAATGACTGATATAACATCCTCCCAGAAACCCACGGTACAAGAAGCAGGGAGGGGGGCCACCATAGTTTTGCTGATGGACCCAGTGTTTCCTAGTTCTGCCACTGGAAGGCAGCATTGTGAAATATGTATTTGTAAGTTAGCAGATTTTTGGATTTTTCAGTGCCTAATGGCATTTTCTATCCTTGATAAAGCCAGTTCTGGTGTTTCCAAGCCAACCTTGTCCGCAAAGTTAAGTAGAAGCCAGTGATTGCATTCCAAGAACATTATTGTATCTTTGAAGGATAAAGGAATTTTCTAAATATAGAGGCACAGTGAACAGTGTGTTCTTGGGAATCACCTCGAGTATCGTTCCTGAAAATTAGCCGTATGATGCCAACACCTTTAATGGGACCATTACTGGTCAGTGACAAAGTGCTGTATTACACACATGTCCTACCCTGATGCCAAGGGAACAAGAAAATAGTGTATGAGGTAGAGTGACCATAATTCATATTAAGAGGATTCAGTAATGTTCCTGTTAGAGGCTGTAATGACCACGAATCCTGACCATGTATAACTACAGGGATACGTTTTTCCTTGGAATACTGGCCTTCCATCTTTATAAAGGTGGTTTGATCTGACCATAACCTGCGAACTAGGCAATGATAAAGTTAGAGGTATCTCCATGCGAGTGTCTTCTAATATTTTGCCCTATGGCCACCATATGGCTTCATCCTATAGCAATGTATAGTCAGCAATAGGAAAAAGCCGCCATATTGGTACCAGCACAAGATTGTCTACCTTGTTCATACCTTGTTCACCTCACGTGTCTTTTTTTTATTATTTCATCTCATAGGTGGAGAGGAAATTGAGTTCAATCAGCTTCTGTTCAGAGAGGATTTCATCACTGACATGTATTTTGGAGGAAACCTACATGGCAGAATAGCCACTGAGGACTTTCACTTTGGGGAAGGGGTTCACAGGAAGGCTTTTCGGAGTAAAGTCATGTGTGGACTGTTTCCTGTTTTTAATCCTGGTCATTTGTGTGTCCTAAAAGTGCACAATGCTATAGCCTATGGGACAAAAACGAATGATGAATTGGTACAGAGAAATTACAAACTCGCTGTACAGGTAAAGCACTTTAATTGTCTACAGACGTAGATGGTGATTGATTGGACTATAATAAGGTGTCACATGACTTCACTGGTTATTCTGCTGTGTAATAATCAAAGATCATGGCCTTTAGAGGCACCATCGCTTGTGGCGGTGGGTGTGGCTTGGGTAGATGGATGTGGTGTGCTAACACTGGCTGGTGAACTGGAGGGCTGACTTGACAATGACTAGTGAACCGGAAGGCTGACCTAAAGATACATGCACACATGCGGTCACGGCGCACGATATGTATGAGCTCCTGTTTCAGCCTGGGTAGGTGTTACAGAGATCACTGGGTAATGTAGTTAGAATGTTATACAGAATGGCATTGTGGGTAGGAATACAAACAGCTATGTACAACTTTAACTCTTGTAGTGTCTGGGTAGGTTTTGCAGAGATCACTGGGTAAAAGAGCAGTTAATGCTGGAGTGACTGGAAAGGCAGGGGTTAAACCAGGGGCGTATCTAGGGTCTAAGAAGATCAGGGGCACTTTTGGGCACTCCAAAAAATTTTAGGCCATGCCCCTTTCTCCGCCCTAATTAGGTAACACCCACTAAGTACTTAATGGGATGGCCAAAAAGACACAGACAGACAGATAGATAACCACAAACATAGACACACAGCCCGATAGTGATAAACAGACAGAAAGACAGTGAGATAGACAGACAGAGATAGAGATCAGAGAGTTGGACAGAGAGACACAAATTAATGACACAAAAAGGCACAGTAAACTGGCAATTTCATTATATACTGGTAGCAATCTGGTAATTTTAAACTTACTGCTGTGTTCAGTTGTAGTCAGACGCTTGCCCACACCTTTGGCCAGGGAGACCTTCTTGTACCTTTTACATGGACCTCTGCCCCTATCTATCTGTCCCTCTCTCTCTCTCTCTGTATATCTATCTCTGTCTATATATCTGCCTCTTGCTTATCTATTTTACTATGTCTATCTGCTTCTTGTCTATCTCTCTGTGTCTCTCTATCTATCTAACTCTGCTATCTATCTATCTATCGATCATCTATTATCTATCTATCTATCTATTATTATCTAACTTGCTAATCTCTGATCTATACTATCTATCATACGATCTAACTCGCTATCTATCATCTATCTAACTCTACTATTATTATCTCTATCTATCTATCTATCTATCTATCTATCTATCTATCTAACTCTGCTATATCTATCTTATCTAACTCTGCTATCTATCGATTATCTATCTATCATCTATCTATCATACTCTTATCTATCTATCTATCTATCTACTCACTATCTATCTATATATATCTATCTATCTACTCTGCTATCTATCTACTATCTAACTCTGCTATCTATCTATCTATCTATCTATCTATCTAACTCTGCTATCGATAATCTAACTCTGCTATCTATCTATCTACTATCTATCGTATCTATCTATCTATCTATCTATCTATCTATCTATCTATCTATCTATCTAGCTATCTGCTATCTATCTATCTATATAACCTCTCTATTATCTAACTCTGCTCTCTAATCTATCTATAATCTATCTATCTAACTCTGCTATCTATCTATCTAACTATGCTATCTATCTATCTAACTCTGCTATCTATCTATCTATCTATCTATCTAATCTTATCTATCTATATCTATCTATCTATTATTATCATCTATCTATCTATCTATTAATCTGCTATCTACTATCTAACTATGCATCTATCTATCTGTCTATCTATCTAACTCTGCTATTCTATCTATCTATCCTATCTATCTATATATCTATCTATCTTAACTCTGCTATCTATCTATCTATCTATCTATCCATCTATCTTATGGGGCCCATAGACGATGGAATGAAATCGTGCGATAGTCGTACGATAGGTCAAATCGTGTATAATCGTAAAGTTAATGTGAAAGATATTGTCTTATGCGACTAGGTTTGGAAGACATTATCGTTGTATCGAAATCGGTTTGGACGAAAAATTTTAGTCGAATACGATGTAATCGTTTGTGTGTATGAAGGATCGTACAACAACGTACAGAATGTTGCGATTTGATTGTAAAGAAAGCTAGTTAGTGGGTTGACCATCCTTAATAGGAAGTAGTCATGTAGTGGTTATACAGACAGACGTACAGACCAACTGACTGTTGAAAGTACAAGTCCCTATAATCCAAACCAAATTATATAACTCCACAGGTGACACACCGAACAACAAACGAAATCGTACGAACACAGGAAAAGAACGTTCGTCATCCGTCACTTCCGACATATAGCATATGTTACACCAACAAAATTGCATCATTTATGGCCCATCGTACAACACAATATGGACTCACATCTAACCATACAATATAAATCGTATACAATTAATCTACACATTAAGGATAGGTTGCATTCAAAAAACAAACTATTCAATCGATTGCGTTAGTGGACGAACGTACGAGATCGTACACAATTTACATCGCAGTCATACCAAACTACCAATTTAATCTCATCGTCTATGGGCCCCATAACTCTGCATCTATCTATCTACATCTATCTATCTATCTCAAATCTGCTAACTATCTATCTATCTATCTAACTCTGCTAACTATCTATCTATCTATCTATCTATCTAACTCTGCTATCTATCTAACTATCTATCAATCTAACTCTGCTATCTATCAATCTAACTCTGCTATCTATCTATCTAACTCTGCTATCTATCTATCTATCTATCTATCTACTCTATATATCTATCTAACTCTGCTATCTATCTAACTAACTCTGCTATCTATCTGTATCTATCAATCTAACTCTGCTATCTATCTATCTATCTACCTCTGCTATCTCTACTATCTATCTAACTCTGCTATCTATTCTATCTATATAAACTTGCTATCTATCTATCTAGCTATCTATCTATCCTATCTATCTATCTACTGCTATCATCTATCTATCTATCTACTCATCTACTATCTAATCTATATCTATCTATCTATCTAACTGCTCTATCTATCTATCTAACTCCTGCTAATATCTAATATCTGCATCTACATCTGATCAATCGTATCAATAAACTCTGCCTATCTATTATCGACTATCTACTATCTGCTATCTAGCTATCTATTCTATCTAACTCTGCTATCTATGATCTACCTTGCTATCTATCTATCTATCTATCTATCTAACTCTGCTATCTATCTATCTATCATCTATCTATCTATCTATCTAACTCTGCTATCTATCTATCTATCTATCATCTATCTATCTATCTATCTATCATCTATCTATCTATCATCTTACATTACTCTACTATCTTCTATCTATCTATCTATCTAGCTATCTATCTAACTCTGCTATCTATCATCTATCTATCTACTATCTACTACTATCTATCTATCTATCTATACTCTCTCATCATCTATCTAACTCTACTGCTATCTATCTATCTACTATCTATCTATCTATCTATCTATCTACTCTATCTATATCTAATCTGCTATCTATCTACTATCTAACTCTGCTATCTATCTATCTAACTCTCTATCATCTATCTATCTATCTATCTAACTCTGCTATCTATCTATCTAACTCTGCTATCTATCTATCCTATCTATCTCTGCTATCTATCTATCTATCTATCTATCTATCTATCTATCTAACTCTGCTATCTATCTATCTATCTATCTATCTAACTCTGCTATCTATCTATCTATCTATCTATCTATCTATCTATCTATCTATCTATCTATCTCTGCTATCTCTATCTATCTAACTCTGCTATCTATCTACTCTATTCTCCTATCTATCTAACTCTGCTATCTATCTATCTATCCTATCTATCTAACTCTGCTATCTATCTATCTATCTATCTATCTATCTATCTATCCATCTATCTTATGGGGCCCATAGACGATGGAATGAAATCGTGCGATAGTCGTACGATAGGTCAAATCGTGTAATAATCGTAAAGTTAATGTGAAAGATATTGTCTTATGCGACTAGGTTTGGAAACATTATCGTTGTTATCCAATCGGTTTGGACGAAAATTTTAGTCGAATACGATGTAATCGTTTGTGTGTATGAAGGATCGTACAACAAACGTACAGAATGTTGCGATTTGATTGTAAAGAAAGCTAGTTAGTGTGGTTGACCATCCTTAATAGAATAGTCATGTAGTGGTTATACAGACAGACTTACAGACCAACTGACTGTTGAAAGTACAAGTCCCTATATATCCAAACCAATTATATAACTCCACAGGTGCACACCGAACAACAACGAAACTCGTTACGAACACGGAAAAGAACGTTCGTCTATCCGTCACTTCCGACACATTAGCATATGTTACACCAACAAAATTGCATCATTTATGGCCCTCGTACAACACAATTATGGACTCACATCTAACCATACAATATAAATCGTATACAATTTAATCTACACATTAAGGATAGGTTGCATTCAAAATAACAAACTATTCAATCGATTGCGTTAGTGACGAACGTACGACATCGTACACAATTTACATCGCATGTCATACCAAACTACCAATTTAATCTCATCTTCTATGGGCCCCATACCTGCTATCTATCTATCTATCTATCTCACTCTGCTAACTATCTATCTACATCATCTATCTAACTCTGCTAACTAACTATCTATCTACTACGCTATCTATCTAACTCTGCTATCTAATCTAACTCTGCTATCTATCTAACGATCTATCATCTAACTCTGCTATCTATCTATCTATCTATCTATCTAACCTGCTATCTACTCTATCTAACTCTGCTATCTACTCTAACTAACTCTGCTATCTATCTGTCTATCTATCATCTAACTCTCTATCTATCTATCTATCTATCTAACTCTGCTATCTATCTATCTACTATCATCTATCTATCTATCTAACTCTGCTATCTATCTATCTACTCTCTATCTATCTATCTTCAATCTGACTCTGCTATCTATCTATCTAACTCTGCTATCTATCTATCTATCTATCTATCTATCTATCTATCTATTAGCTAGCTATCTATCTATCTATCTATCTATCTACTCTATCTATCTATCTATCTAACTCTGCTATCTATCTCTCTAACTCTACTCTGCTATCTATCTATCTACTCTGCTATCTATCTATCTAACTATCTGCTTATCTTATCATCTAACGCGCTATCTATCTACTATCTAGCTATCTATCTAGATATCTATCGCTATCTATCTAACTACTAGCTATCTATCAGCTATCTATCTCTAGCTATCTATCTATCTAGCTATCTAGCTATCTATCTAGCTATCTATCTCTAGCTATCTATCTATCAGCTATCAGCTATGGCCTCTAACTGTCCCCTACTATCTACCCATGGACCTCTACTGTCCCCTACTACATACCCATGCCTCTACTGTCCCCTACTATCTACCTATGGACCTCTTCTGTCCCTACTACCTACCATGGGCCTCTACTGTCCCCTATTATTTACCAATGGGCCTCTACGGACCCCTACCTACCCATGGGCCTCTACTGTCCCCTACTCCTACCCATGGGCCTCTACTGTCCCCTACTACCTATCCATGGGCCTCTACTGTTCCCACTACCTACCCATGGGCCTCTACTGTCCCCCACTACCTACCCATGGGCCTCTGCCTGCCCCAACTACCTACCCATTGGCCTCACTCTCCCCAACTACCTACCCATGGGCCTCTACTGTCCCCTACTACTACCCATGGGCCTCTACTGTCCCAACTACCTACCCATGGGCCTCCACTGTCCCCAACTACCTACCCATGGGCCTCTGCTGTCCCCTACTCATACCCATGGGCCTCAGCTCTTTTAAATCTTTATCTGCACCTATTTTCTTGTTGATCTGTGAAAGACAGGTAACCAGTAGTTATCCAATGGTTTAAAAACTACAACTCCCGCGCATTCACTTTATAGCCAAGAATGCTGGGAGTTATACTTTCAAACATCTGGAGAACTACTGGTCACCTATCTATGATTTATAATTATGTCCTGCCAGAATACATTTAATCTCCACCCACTGTGTAAACTTGTATTATAAGAGTCAGTGGTAATTATTTTGTCATCACTAGAATCATCTCATCCCTAGATCATTATGGCCAGAAGGATTTACACAGACCAATGAAATCACATGTCATCTGTTCCCATGCAGACACTTGCTCTGGTCTCATGCATAGGTGCAGGTGCAGATAGAAGTTTGTTACTTTGTTCTATGGGAGATTGTTACTTTGCTGGCTCTGACCTCTGCTGGTAAAACCAAGGTCATAGTTTAACCCAGTTGCGTACCTGTGCGCACTTGCCCCGGATGTTTTGCAAAGTGCCCCAATGTTTTACTGACTTGTGCCCCTAGTTCCGGACTCCCCGGCGGCAAGTTGCTCACCCGGCACGATGACGTCATGCGCGAAGGCGCAGAACATTACAGACGGCTCTTGCCCCGCCTTCCCCTACACTTACTGTCTGTTGTCTCACTGTCTCATAAGGATAGATAGCTAGATAGCTAATAGATAGCTAATAGATAGATAGCTAGCTAGATAGCTAGATACTAGATAGATAGCTAGATAGATAGCTAGATAGCTAGATGCTATATAGATAGCTAGATAGCTATATAGATAGGCTAGATAGATAGATAGCTAGATAGATAGCTAGATAGCTAGCTAGCTAGATAGCTAGATAGCTAGATCATAGCTAGATAGATAGATAGCTAGATAGATAAGCATATAGCTAGCTAGCTAGATAGCTAGAAGCTAGATAGCTAATAGATAGCAGAGTTAGATTGAGTAGAAGATAGATAGATAGAGTAGATAATTAGTAGAGAGTAGATAGATAGATAGCAGAAAAGTTAGATAGATAGATAGCAGAGTTAGATATAGATAGCAGAGTTAGATAGATAGATAGCAAGTTAGATAGATAGATAGATAGATCGATAGATAGATAGATATAGCTAGCGATTAGATAGATAGATAGATAGATAGATAGATAGATAGCAGAGTTAGATAGATAGATAGCAATAGTCAGATAGATAGATAGATAGATAGGCAGAGTTAGAATTAGATAGATATAGAGTTTGATAGAGTAGTAGATAGATGATAGATAATAGCAGAGTTAGAATAGATAGATAGATAGATAGCATAGTTAGATTGATAGATAGACAGATAGATAGCAGAGTTAGTTAGTATATAGCAGAGTTTAGATAGATAGATTAGCAGTTAGATAGATGATAGATAATAGATAGCAGAGTTAGATTGATAGATAGTTAGATAGATAGCAGAGTTAGATAGATAGCAGAGTTAGATAGTAGCAGAGTTAGATAGTATAGATAGTTTGTTAGCAGAGTTAGTAGATAGATAGATAGATAGTTTAGCAGAGTTAGATAGATATATAGATGATAGCAGAGTTAGGGGCCCATGAACGTGAGATTAAATTGGTAGTTTGGTATGACATGCGATGTAAATTGTGTACGATCCGTCGTACGTCGTCCACTAACGCAATCGATTGAAATAGTTTGTTATTTTGAATGCAACCTATCCTTAATGTGGAATTAAATTGTATACGATTATATTGTATGGTTAGATGTGAGTCCATAATTGTGTTGTACGATGGGCCATAAATGATGCAATTTTGTTGGTGTAACATATGCTAATGTGTCGGAAGTGACGGATAGAGACGAACGTTCTTTTCCTGTGTTCGTACGAGTTTCGTTTTTGTTTTCGGTGTGTCACCTGTGGAGTTATATAATTTGGTTTGGATATATAGGGATTTGTACTTTCAACAGTCAGTTGGTCTGTACGTCTGTCTGTATAACCACTACATGACTACTTCTATTAAGATGGTCAACCCACTAACTAGCTTTCTTTACAATCAAATCGCAACATTCTGTACGTTTGTTGTACGATCCTTCATACACACAAACGATTACATCGTATTCGACTAAATTTTTCGTCCAAACCGATTTCGGATAACAACGATAATGTCTTCCAACCTAGTCGCATAAGACAATACTTTCACATTAACTTTACGATTTATACACGATTTGACCTATCGTACGACTATCGCCGTTTCATTCCATCGTCTATGGGCCCAATAAATAGATGGATAGATGATAGATAGATAGATAGATAGATAGATAGCAAGTTGATAGATAGATAGCTAGATAGATAGCAGAGTTAGATAGATACGATAGAGTAGCAGAGTTAGATAGATAGATATAGAGTTATAGATAGAAGATAGATAGATATCTAGATATAATAGCAGAGTTAGATAGATAGATAGATAGATAGATTAGGCAGAGTTAGATAGATAGATAGATAGAGATAGATAGATAGATAGATAGAGAGTAGATAGCATAGATATAGCGTTGATAGATAGATAGCAGAGTTAGATATAAGATAGATAGATGATATAGCAGAAGTTAGATAGATAGATAGCAGAGTTAGTGATAGATAGATAGCAGAGAATAGATAGTAGTAGTAGATATAGATAGATAGTGATAGATTAGATAGCAGAGTTAGATAGATCGATAGCAGAGTTAGATAGATAGATAGATAGATAGCAGAGTTAGATAGATAGATAGCAGAGTTAGATAGTAGTAGATAGATAGATAGATAGATAGATAGTAATAGATAGATAGATAGATGAAGATTAGATAGATAGATAGATATAGCAGAGTTAGATAGATAGTATAGATAGATAGATAGATAGTATAGATAGATAGATAGATAGCAAGAGTTTAGATAGATAGATAGATAGATAGATAGATAGATAGATAGATATTAGAGTAAATAGATAGATAGATAGATAGCAGAGTTAGTAATAGATAGATAGATAATAGATGCAGAGTTAGATAGATAGATAGATAATAGAGTTATAGATAGCGAGTTGATAGATAGCAAGTTAGATAGATAGAGAGAACACGAGAGATAGACAAGAAGCAGATAGACATAGTAAAATAGATAAGCAAGAGGCAGATATATAGACAGAGATAGATATACAGAGAGAGAGAGAGGGACAGATAGATAGGGGCAGAGGTCCATGTAAAAGGTACAAGAAGTCTCCCTGGCCAAGGTGTGGGCAAGCGTCTGACTACAACTGAACACAGCAGTAAGTTTAAAATTACCAGATTGCTACCAGTAATAATGAAATTGCCAGTTTACTGTGCCTTTTTGTGTCATTAATTTGTGTCTCTCTCCAACTCTCTGATCTCTATCTCTGTCTGTCTATCTCACTGTCTTTCTGTCTTTTTATCACTATCGGCTGTGTGTCTATGTTTGTGGTTATCTATCTGTCTGTCGTTGTCTTTTTTGGCCATCCCATTAAGTACTTAGTGGGTGTTACCTAATTAGGGCGGAGAAAGGGCATGGCCTAAAATTTTTGGAGTGCCCAAAGTGCCCTGATCTTCTTAGACCCTAGATACGCCCTGGTTTAACCCCTGCCTTTCCAGTCACTCCAGCATTAACTGCTCTTTTACCCATTGATCTCTGCAAAACCTACCCAGACACTACAAGAGTTAAAGTTGTACATACTGTTTGTATTCCTACCCCACAATGCCATTCTGTATAACATTCTAACTACATTACCCAGTGATCTCTGTAACACCTACCCAGGCTGAAACAGGAGCTCATACATATCGTGTCGCCGTTGACCGCATGTGTGCATTGTATCTTTAGGTCAGCCTTCCGGTTCACTAGTCATTGTCAAGTCAGCCCTCCAGTTCACCAGCCAGTGTTAGCACACCACATCCATCTACCCAAGCCACACCCACCGCCACAAGCGATGGTGCCTCTAAAGGCCATGATCTTTGATTATTACACAGCAGAATAACCAGTGAAGTCATGTGACACCTTATTATAGTCCAATCATCACCATCTACGTCTGTAGAAAATTAAAGTGCTTTACCTGTACAGCGAGTTTGTAATTTCTCTGTACCAATTCATCATTCGTTTTTGTCCCATAGGCTATGCATTGTGCACTTTTAGGACACACAAATGACCAGGATTAAAAACAGGAAACAGTCCACACATGACTTTACTCCGAAAAGCCTTCCTGTGAACCCCTTCCCCAAAGTGAAAGTCCTCATGTGCTATTCTGCCATGTAGGTTTCCTCCAAAATACATGTCAGTGATGAAATCCTCTCTGAACAAAGCTGATTGACTCCAATTTCCTCTCCACCTATGAGATGAAATAATAAAAAAAAGACACGGGAGGTAACAAGTATGACAAGGTAGACAATCTTGTGCTGGTACCAATATGGCGGCTTTTTCCTATTGCGACTATACATTGCTATAGGATGAAGCCATATGGTGGCCATAGGGCAAAATATTAAAGACACTCGCATGGAGATACCTCTAACTTTATCATTGCCTAGTTCGCAGTTATGGTCAGATCAAACCACCTTTATAAAGATGGAAGGCCAGTATTCCAAGGAAAAACGTATCCCTGTAGTTATACATGGTCAGGATTCGTGGTCATTACAGCCTCTAACAGGAACATTACTGAATCCTCTTAATATGAATTATGGTCACTCTACTCATACACTATTTCTTCTTGTTCCCTTGGCATCAGGGTAGGACATGTGTGTAATACAGCACTTTGTCACTGACCATTAATGGTCCATTAAAGGTTTGGCATCATACGGCTAATTTTCAGGAACGTATACTCGAGGTGATTCCCAAGAACACACTGTTCACCTGTGCCTCTATATTTAGAAAATTCCTTTATCCTTCAAAGATACAATAATGTTCTTGGAATGCAATCACTGCTTCTACTTAACTTTGCGGACAAGGTTGGCTTGGAAACACCAGAACTGGCTTTATCAAGGATAGAAAATGCCATTAGGCACTGAAAAATCCAAAAATCTGCACCTTACAAATACATATTCACAATGCTGCCTTCCAGTGGCAGAACAGGAAACACTGGGTCCATCAGCAAAACTATGTTGGCCCCCCTCCCTGCTTCTTGTTACCGTGGGTTTCTGGGAGGATGTTAATATCAGTCATTGGAGAAATAAAGATGGGGCCTGTCTGGCTTCTGCCCCCCCCCTGTGTCTGCTTCTGCCCTCCCTGGTGGTCTGCTCCCTGGTAGTGTTACACCCCTTCTGCTCTCCCAATGATGTGATGAACCCATAGAACTTACATAGAATCTATCCAGGCTTTTAGATTTCTTAGCGTTAGTTCCTGTTCAAATTGTGTCTAGGCCCCAGACTGAAGGAGGGGGCAGGGCCAATGGAGTCCACAAGCTCAACTTCAATGTTTTGAACCATCTATTAAAGTTCTCATGCTGGGTACTTTTAAAGGAATGGGAGAGGGGGGTGTAAAATGCCCTTTATACAGCACGGTGTGCAGATATCCCACCCCTCCCGGATCTTCCGGAGTCTCTTCGAATTGGGGTGGTCTCCGCTCTCCCGCTAGACCACCACAATCTCCCGCGACGGAGAGGAGTCCTGAATCTCCTTCCCGTCACGCCCCCTTTTCGTGCACCACGCCCCCCGAACTGCCCATGTCACACCACACAACCCGCCTCCTCCCTCTCGCCCCACCCACGGCGTGACGTAAATGAGGTCACGCCGCACCGTCCTGCATCCCATTCTAATTATTAGAAGATGCCAATTGCTTAGCTCAGCACTCCCGAGGTGTTGGAACCTTAATCATAGCTATTGTAATATAGGACTTTTATATTAGGTCTTTTGTGGAAACAAAGCTGCAAGAAAACCCTCTATTGTCCTTTTACAATTAGATCCATTGGTCCAATGAAATTTACCTTCAGCATTTTGGTTCCTGGACAGCTGTTCCATCGCTAGAAGAAAATACAGAAATGATCAATTTCTACTCATTCGGTGTGGACAACCTGAAAACTGTCCAACCCCCCCAGATAATGTTACCTTCAACGTCAGATGGAATTCATTAGTAACTTTCCCATACAGGTTCTTCAAACTGCCAAAATAAACCCCCTGATCTTTCCTACTCATCTGACTATTGCCAAGGACACTGGGGAATCGTCATTAGCTAAAGAGAGAAGTAAAATGTTAATGTGTAGAATCCTTCTCTGTATTTACTCTTATTCTAGAGGTAACAGCCGATCATCTCATGAAGTGGTGCTTAAGAACAGTGTCTCCACACAAGTGGCCTTTATTAAAAAGAGCAAGGTTCAAATGTACTATACGGTTCAAATGTCTATGGTACCGTTGGCTGATTAGCCAGCAAAGTCACAGCCCTTTACTTCCAGGGCTACACAATCCATGCAAAGTATAAAGTAGAGGAGCACACTACTTAGGTGATAAATTTGTTTATTCATTGCCAAAGCATAACATACTACATTTGGGACTCACGGTCCCTTCCTCAGGTATAACGGGTAACATGTGCCATTTATTAAAAGAGCACTCTCGTGATTCTAGCTGCAGTCTATACAAAGTTAGCAGGTGTAAAGGGTGTTTTTTCCTACTAGTTCTGTGATCTTGACATTACATCAAAAGTACAGGAGAAGAGAGAATGGTCACAGGTCTGTAACTAGCTTCAAAAGATTGATTTGGGGGGTGGGCTTCTTTCACAGCACATCATGTGACCGCACAGACTTAGAGACAAGACAAAGGGTGTAACTATACAAGCCTTAACTTAAAATACAGAGAAGATAGAGACATCCCCATAGGCTTGTTTGAAAGGTGTAGAATGCACTTGTATACCTTTCTTGTAGACCAAGTTAACCTTTGTCTCAGCCTTTCGATGGCTGGGAGGTTCAACCAATCACAATTCAGTAAAGATTAACGTATGACTTATCAGACGTTTTTTGTAGGTCAGTTAGATTTTAAAATTTTTCGTGTCAGCTTATTACTGTTGAGACAATAATAACAGATCCTTCTTTACCCTATTGGTAAACCTTTCAAGACATAATCAAGGAGAACCAATAAACAATCTTTTAATTAATAAAATCAGCAATTTACATATGGGTTTCTGATCGTCGGATCACTGAGTCATTCCGCAGATGGTTTGCTCCTCTGCATCCTCCGCTATTCATTTCAGAAACATTCTGCTCACTATCAATCCCTGTCACCATTTGGATCATATAACATTCCAGATTTAAACATGTTGTCAGCTGTGGCATCTTACTCACTTCTACCAGCTATATCTGAACTAACTGACTTGGAGCTTGCTGTATATTTAAAACCATCTAGAAAATTACAGGGTATTCCCACAGAATGTATAATGAATAGAACCGATACATCTCCATGTCCTGAGGGATCTTGTGGGTACTGTAGTTGCTGGTCTTTCTTGTCATCACTGGACTAGGCCATTGTTCTTTCTAAGCTGTGCCTTTGTGTTCTTATACTAAATCCTGACGCCATATACACAAAATACTTGTGTGGTCCCATTTACACCTGCCAGAGAGAAGTTTCGAAGAAGCAGTCCCATCAAACAAGGGTTGTGAAACAACAAGATGATGAGGTACCAAGTAAGGACTTATGCAACTCACATTTGTGAAATTGCTCGTTTATTTATAATACAACATGTTTCGGACGCGTGGTCCTTATCAAACAAGGGGACCATGATGTAACTCATGCCAGGTGGTCATTGCATTAGCTGATACCTACTTCACTCGGTCCAGAATAACACAAGAGACTTTTCATGAGATGAAGCAAACTGGTAACATTCATTGATGCTGTACATACCATATGCAACTTACCTGCTGAGGTTCCTGTGTTGCTTAGACATCGCCTGGACCAAATTTTGTGACGGACATTATAAATACGGCCCTGTGTTTATTAACTCTGAATGAACACGGTACTATTAGGTTTACCAGGCTCCAGTTTGGAATGTGGTGTCAAGTTCCCCCCTGTCAGGGCACACTTTCCAATCAAGTTGGTGCTACATGATAAGTAACATGAGTATTTTTGTCCATTTCTTAAACTATTTCATGCATCTGCCAACATCTAGCTTGCTCCAGAAGAAAGTTCTACAGTTACACTGTCCTTACTGTAAAGACCCCCTTCTGTCCTCCCTCCCAGAATGTTACCTCTGTGTAAACGAGCCAAGAGCTTGGAGTTCCTTAGTCCAGGTGACTGTGGAATCTGCGTGAATATCACCAAAGTGCAGAACAATTTCAGGTTTCCCGGAGCAGTCAGGGAACATTTCAGCTTCTACTCTTGTGTAGTTAACGTGGGAGCTGAAAATATATATTATTTAAGGAAATAATTAAATATATATTACTTGTATAAAGGATCCTTTTCAGTAGTTATGTTACAATTACTAAAGATATACCAGCAATCAGTTATTTCCCTCAATAAAGCTTAATTTCTTGTCTGGATTAAGCACAGTGAGCATGATCAAGCCAGTGGCTTAAGGACAGTAAGAGAAAGAAATATTTTGGGCAAGACCAAGAGTCAAGAAAATTAGTTTTAATTAAACCTCCTTTAATATTTGGCAACACCCTCAGATTTACATGGGGGAGGTGGTGTTATACTATTTGTGTGGTGCTTTTTTGTCATTCTTCTTTCTACATCTTTCTGGTGATTGGGCTTCTGGTGCTTTAGTTGTTGAATGACATTCCATAGTATTATACAAGTTTCTTATTACTTTTGGCATTTTACAGCAAACCCAGTTAAGCGTTACAGAGGCTCCAGGTTTACGAGGTTCAGTTACTGTATCTGAGAAACAAAGCCGTATGAAAGATACAACCTAAGGAGTGAAACATAGATCAATGGGAGAGATTCAACTTCTTAATAAAGACGCATGCTGGATTGGCTCGGGAGACGATACAATGCAGATGAGAATACATAGATGACTAAATCCGTCAGTACTAAAGCTTTATGGGGAGGGCGTCTAGGAAAATATTGTTTTCAACCAAAATTTGATAAACACAGAGATGATCATTGGGTTGGACAATGAACCTGCACGTGGAGCATTATTTCAAGTAGGGTGAAACTATGAAAATAATAAAACACTGCGTATAATAACAAAATCCATTTCCTATATTCATAATTATAGTTACCAAACTAACCAAGATTCCTTATGTTAAAAATTCCATTACAACCCTTGAGTGGCTCCTCAAGCATAAAACCAACATCAATGAGCAGAAGAAGACATCAGCCCACATCCTTTGGGACCTGGTCAACCAAAGTTATTACTGAATATACTTGTCCTGTGGAGATTAACATGTTTAAGTACAGGATATGTGTAGGAATGTACAGTTTTGTATTATAGTCTTAATCAATGGAGCCATCACAACATTATTGTTGAGAATTGATCACCAATGGTGATATCTAGATAAATTGTTCCTTTCATTATTGGACACGGTAATAATTTTGGTGGAATAATATTATTGTAACTAATGATATCCAATGATATTTCTACATGGATGGGCCTCTTCAGTACAAAGACACCAATGAATATTACAAGTCCCACATGTGTCCAATGTTTATTCATATTGTGGAACTGAAAGTAATAATCATGTGGGAGAGATGAGGGAACTGGAAAAAACTGGTGAAATCTGGATCAGATCATCTATTATCTATCTATCTATCTATATCCTCTATCCATTATCCATCTATCCATCTATCTATCATCTATCCATCATCATCTATCTATCATAATCATCTATCCATCATCTATCTCTATCCATCGATCCATCATCTAATCTATCTTCTATCTATCTATCTATAGATCTATCTATTCTTTCTATCCATCTACCTCTATCATCTATCTATCCATCTAGTCCATCTATCCATCGTATCCATCTTATCATATCTATCTATCTCTATCTATCTATCTATCTATCTATCTATCTATCTATCATCTATCTACTATATTCTAGCTATCTCTTATCCTGCTAGCTATCATCTACGATCCACTATCCATCTTCCATCTATCCATCTATCTATCTATTATCATCTATCTATCTATCTATCTATCTAGGTATCATCTATTATCTAGCTCGCTATCATCTACTATCATCTATTCTATCTACTATCTATACTCATCTATCTATCATCTATCTATCTAGCTATCTATGACTATATCATCTATCTATCATCTATCTATCTATCTATCTATCTACTATCATCTATCCATCCATCTATCTATCTCTCTATCTACTATCTATGTACTATCTATTATCTAGCTTCTATCATCTATTATCATCTACTACTATTACATCATCTATATCTACTATCTATCTATCTATCATCTATCATCTATCCACTATCTATCTACTATCATCTATCTATCTACTATCCATCATCTATCTCTCTACTATCCATCCATCATCATCTATCTATCCACTATCCATCTATCATCTATCTATCTATCTATCTATCTATCTATCTACTATCTATCATCTATCTATCTATCATCTCTATCTACTATCTATCTATCTACTATCTACCATCTCTCTATCCATCTATCCATCTATCATCTATCTACTACTATCATCTATCCATCATCCATCTATCTATCACATCTACTACATAACTACATCTATTCTCATCTATCTATCTATCATCTATCCCTCTATCATCTATCTATCTATCTATCTATCCATCTTCTATTATCTCTATCGTCTATCTATCTATCTATCTTCTATCTATCTATCTATCTATCTCTATCCATCTATCTATCATCTACCATCTATATTCTATCTATCTATCTATCTATCTATCTATCTATCTATCATCTATCATCTATCTAGATCCATCCATCCATCCATCCAATCAAAAAGAGCTTTATTGGCAGGATCATTTCATTTTGACATTGCAAAGCAAACAAAAATAATAAAACACATTAGTGTCTATTAGGCATTATGGTTGAGGTATAAAGATTGGACAAGATGGACGTATATGTCTTTATTCAACTTTTATTCTGTTATTGAAATACTATACTATACTACTAAAATATTACTATACTAATATCCACAGTCGATCCACAGAGGGATATTTATTAACCTGCAGTATGGGGTGTTACCAATACCACAGATTTATAAATTCATAGAATTATTAGTCATTTACCATCATGGATGGTAAAGGCCGTAGCCCCCATCTATGGCGCGGTACCATATTTTGCACTGTGGTCAGAATTAAGATTACCGTATATACGCGAGTATAAGCCGACTCGAGTATAAGCCGAGGCACCCATTTTTGCCTCAAAAATTAGAAAAGATGATTGACCGAGTATAAGCCGAGGGTATACAGTAACCCTAATACCTTTCCACTGTAGATGTTTGGAAACTACAACTCCCCAGCTCTTGGTTGCTGGGAGTTGTAGTTTCCAACCACCTATAGTAAAAAGGTAATGTGGGTGTCTGCATGGAATACTGTCTCCCAGCCCTCCCCCCAGTACCCCCAGCCCCCCCCCATTCCCCCCCCAGCTCACTTACCCGTACCTGGTTCTTCATTCTTCCTCTCTCTGCAATCCAGAAGCGCCGCGAGTCCGGCCGGCAGTTCCCATTACTGCTTCCGGCTGCGCGATGACGTCATCCCGCCAGCGTGCGTGATGACGTCATCGCGCAACCGCGAGAAACTACTGGAACTGCCGGCCGACTCGTTGCTGCCTCTGGATTGAAGGTAAGTTCTTTGTGACTCGAGTATAAGCCGAGTCAAGGTTTTTAGGTTAATTTTTAAACCTAAACACTCGGCTTATACTCGAGTATATATACGGTAACTATGGACAAACAGATGCAGTAGTAAAATAGTGATAAATCGTGGTATTAAATAATAATAATATGATAACAATTAATGCCCCATAATTCTACAAAATTCTACAAAGGATGTCTTTGACACCTCTAGGGCTATGTTCCGCAAGCTACTATTGGCTATTTCAGTCTTAAAATCGCGTTGACAATGTACCAAGGTTAACGTGGCAGGGTCGCAATCGCCGCAACCAATAGCGATTCTTTGGACAGATTCTCAATGCCGCAAATATATAGGTGAAGCCCTTTGTGATGTATAAGCTCTTGGTACATAGCCCTATCATGCTAAACGTTTCACTGTTACTTGTGGGTATTGGGTAGAGACTACAGATCTCACAGCTGCCGGATCAAACACGGTGCGATTACCATCACCCATGTGCACAGTCGCATCGGCATTGACGTTGTGACGTTATGTGATGGGAACACAACTTACATTTGGGGGCCAGGGAAGCAGAGACGGGGCAGAGTGGGGAGGAATCCAGCAAGATTAAACCAATAAAGGTAGCCTCTAAGGGATAGAAGAATTTTAGTTTTAAAGCCACAGCTTGCCACTAACCAATGTTTTTTTTTACGGTGTACGTACCCTTTAAGAAAAACGATTGCTACTTTAAGATGATAAAATGTATTGTATCTGAAATAATTACTTTCCCATGTGGTAGAACGTGACATTTCCTCACCTTTATTGGGTTTCCAGGTGATGCAGAGATTCTACTTTCTCCTCATTCTCTTTAGTCTCTGGCGAATTCTCATGGATCTCCACCCCAAGCTTTTCATGGAACCTTGATGAGAATCACTTCCCATTACTTTTGTGTTTAATGTTCTCTTCGACAAACCATCCTCTGTCTTTTTCTTACAGGCTATTGATGTCCTGACCTACTGATTTTGTACGTGGGGTCAACGGAGTTTTAGACTTGGGCTTCTGTCCACAAACTCCTTTAGCAGTCACCTCATCGTGATGGGTATCAGAATCTTCACATATAATAAAACAACTCTGGGTTCTGGAAAGTGATTGACATTATCATCTTCCTCTGATTCAACGTGTGCAACGTTGCTGGAAACACTTTGCAACTTCACCTTTGCTTTTTGTGCACTAACACTTAGTCAACGTGTGTTTAGAAATATCAGACCGGGTTTGTCCAGAGACATTTCACCATTCAACTTCTTCCAGTTACAAGCGATGTACCTGCAATTCTCTTGAAAATCCTTTGTCCCTTTGTTGATGTCGCAAGCCCTGATTTTGATTCGGCTGTTTTTTCCCCCGCTGCCCTCAGTTTTATTGCTGTTGCATGAGGTTGAATTTATAGTCCGCTGAAAGTTTTGTCACATAACAGACATTTGTAAAAGCTCCAGGTGCTCACCGTGTTGTTCTTTTGTCTATGTGCGTATTATTTTCATTTGACACGGACCTTTGGAAACAATTTGTTTTACTAATCAATCCCTTTTTCTGGAATTACTGGCCATGTGTGCTGTCAGTTTTCTTTGAGGTATCCTGATGATTAAGTCCAGATTGTTTAAACTACACTGATTGGTTCTTAGTATGTGACGCCACATCTTTACCACTATATGTGACTCCACGCCTTCACCCTAGTCTGTGCTACCATGCCTTCACCCCTGTCTGTGCTACCATGCCTTCACCCCTAGTCTGTGCTACCATGCCTTCACCCTAGTCTGTGCTACCATGCCTTCACCCTAGTCTGTGCTACCATGCCTTCACCCCTAGTCCTGTGCTACCATCTCAACCCTATCGTGACCAGCCTTCACCCCTAGTTCTGTGCTACCATGCCTTCACCCCTAGTATGTACCAACACGCCTTTGCCCCTGGCTCCTCTCCTTTTAATGTGAATGAAATCTTTAATCATTTACAGCTCTGAGGAGGTGGTGTATCTTCTCAGTCTTTTTACAGTCTTACATATTTCAGTCGGACACTTTGTAGCAGAAATACTTTCCCTATACTTTCCTTCTTATCTAATGTTTCAGTATAATGTTGTCCTACCATCTAAAGGTCATCTACTGGCAAGACAGGGACGTTCACACAAGTCTTGGGGACTGCACTGTGATCAGACCCAGAATTGTTTGTGTTGACTCCATCAACCTTTTTAATTTTGTTGTTGACATTCACTTTTTCAGTATATTGTATGTGCCTTGTTTACAAGTCTCAGGACAGAATTCCGTGGTTTTCCTGTTGTTACCTGACTGTGCATAATCACTCTTTTCCTCATCTGGGATTTCTGATTGGACACATTACGCTGACAGCAGTTTTCCCAGCATTCTTTGTATTTCCAGGCTGTAAAAAAATACATCATGGTTTAATGTCAGATATATTAAGACTCAATCAATAACACTTCCTCCGTATGTGTGATTGGCAATACATTTGCTAGTATGGCTAGTGTACAGTACTGATAATGATCTTTTTAGATTAGATGTAAACACATCCCATTTTGCATTTGCAGGATCCATTAGCTAAGTGTGATTTCCTAAAAGCATTTTGGTTCCCCCAAGGCATGGGTGAAGTGAGAAGTCATTTAGTCAGGTGTACCTTCTCCAGGTCATTTGCTACTGACCCGGTGATTGGATACCGTTCACATTCCACTAGGACGGTCTTTCATACAATCTGAATAGACGATACAACTGTAATGAAAACTACAGGTGAATTAATGTCTATATCACTATAATCTGCATCCACAGTAAAGAAATAATGATAAGATAGAATTTCACAGCATATAGCATTAACTGCAAGAAATACATTTAGCTATAAATTTACTTGAAATAGATAAAGACTGTGCACACCAGACTTGATCAACATCAATAAACACCATGTAACGTTGGTGCCATGCACCTTCATCAGACACATACCAGATGTATGGGCACCGAACGTTATGTGGTGTTTATTGATTGTTTCAATAAAACACCTGTTGCATCAAGTCTGGTGTGCACGTCTTTCTCTATATGATGTATTATATGCCTGCCAGCCATACTGTGACCCCCCAGCTTATATTCCCTACGACTGGAGTCAGGAGTGTGTATGGTAGTAAATTTACTTGAGTTAGAGAACTTTCAGTGCAACAATATTTTTTGGTGCTTTTCCAGCCACCCTTGATCCATTCAATAGCCCTCTGTGCCTGTTCACCTTATACCCACACCTATTGACCTCAGGTCAATAGTGGGTGCAGGTCAATAGTGGGTGCTGACCTGTTGTATCAAGCTCCTTAGTACCCTAGAACGGTGTATGTGTGAGAAAACTTACAGTCAATGACTAACACAATGGGTGTGTCTGTAAGGTGTTCTGATTCAATGTTGTTTTAAGCTGGGTACATACCATCCAATATTTCGGGCCGACAAGTATTTCAGTTTATTTGACGAACGGGCTGAATATTGGATGGCTTTGGGCAATCAGGCCAAGACCACCATCCAAAACGTTCGTTCATCAATAGGACGTAGCTACTTTTGTTGGCAATCCGACGACTGCTTCATTCCAGCTGACCGCTCGCTAATGCAGAACGATCAGTCGAACAAATACATCCGATGGCGTGTACCCAGCCTTGCTCTTGGCCTACAAAAAATCACCTATTCCTGATCACATTTTCTAATTTCAATGTTTTTCAGAACCATAAATCTTCAGGCTGAAACACATTTATTCTATCCTAGAAACTGCTGACAATTCTGCAGATTATTGAAAACACTGGGGAGTCTCTATGTGCAGAGGATATATTTTCAAAGACAATCCTGCAAAGTTCAGATCAGATCTAGGTCCTAGAGAGGTGAGTAAGTGGACAGTGACTGATTTACGGCGGGTCACCGAAGAGATGACCTGTCCCTTGGCTGCTAATTACAGCTGACTGGAGACTCATGACTGACATTAGAAGAATCTTGCTCCTTGTGCATTCTACATTTATGGAAATTCCAAATCCTAATCTAGACACATTTTCAGCTCTGAGAGCATGGTCATTGTCCAGGGTAAAGAGGAACCAAACCAGGAATGAGAAGGTAGAGATTCAGTTAAGGGACGTGGAACCAAACACTTATACTAATTCTGTTATTTTTTCTCTGGTCTTAAAAAAACTACAACGTGAATCTTCCTCAGCTAGAAGCTGTAAATAATTTGGTGGGGTTTTGGGTTGGGGTGGTTTTTTGGTTTTGTTATGTTGGTAGTATTATTTTTTAGATCCAAACAGTCTGCACAAAATATTATTTCTGCCTTTACTGGTGTTACCAGTTTACTCCATGAAGGATTTAGCTGGATGGTTTATTAAGACATGTCTTATTGGGTAATCCAATTGTCTATACGAATGTATATCTGCACAGTGTCATGTGGTTAAGGCTGGTACACAACAGAAGAATTTTCGTTCCGCCCTCGATTCACATTACTTTCGTTTGGTCGGCTGAAAATTGGTGTGGCCCGGCCGCGACTGACCTCGTCGCCTGTTCGTCCTTCCATAGGGAACCACACGGTCAATCGTTTGCACATTCGGCCGTGGCCGAATTTGCGCAACCAACGGACATTGTCCCGCTGAGCGCTCCGCTCGACCAATAGTCCCTCCATGTGTACCCAGCTTAGAATCTCCTGATTGGCTACAGTATTGTATACTTACTATACTTCAAATTTGTCTTAATGTGTAGAAACTCATATGACCACAGACTCCAGGAAGCTTTGGGTTTCAATTAGAACTACACTGTCCACACTATGCGTTTCTGCAAAGATTCCCAAGATCTGTCCTCAATGTTTAAATACAACTATCTCTATAAATAGCCAAATAGAGACCACCACAGAGTTTTTGAATTTATACAGCAATCCTCTTAGTAAGAGAGTTTTACCTACAGCAAAAAGCACATCAAAAAGTTCTATTGTTAAAATGGTGCTAATTTTGCCCCAACCAATCAGGTGTAGCTTTCAAATGTTAAATAACATTTGATTGGGTTGGGCAAAATAGCACCACTTTAAAGGGCATGTCCACCCCAAAACTATAATCCCCCAACTACTGGCCCCACCATGTAGTGTAGTTTAATCCTTACCTCATATCCCAGCTCCATAGGGTTTCCTGTGGTCCCCCCCAAAGTCCCAAAAAACTGACACCAGGAGGCTAGCAGGTCCATTAGGACACTGCTGCTAACTGGCCTCCGGAGATCACTGCCATGCGTACTGCAGCTCTTCTCCCCCTCCCTCTCCCCCCTCTCCCTCCCGCTTTCTTGCTATCCCTCCCCTAGCGTTAACCCTTTACACAGCCTTCCCCCATGTCCCCAGCCCCAAACCGCATACTTTATTTTTAGAAAGCTCCCCAATGTTTTACTTACCTCTCCGCTTCCTACGCGGAAGTGAGCTGCCGGAGCCGCGGTCCGTGATTGGTGCACTCAGCCAATCACAGAACGGCTGCCGGTCCCGCCCTCTGCTTGCATTTCCTCGCAAGCAGAGGGCCGCGGGGAGCGCAGCGAAGAAAGAGGGGAGGTAAGTAGAGTTTGGGGGGCTTTCTGAAATTAAAAATATATGCGGTGGGGCTGGGGGACGAGGGGGGAATAACATATAAATTTTACATTTTATGGGTGGACATAGCCTTAAAATGATAAGAACGATTAACATACTGTAACACGTTCTATAACGTCTGTGCTAGTGTTAATATGGATTTCTCTATACAACATTTAATTTATTTAAGTTATTATCAGACCTTTTCTATAATTAGGAAGCTAACTGCTTGGCTAGAACTTTTTGCCTGATTTCCCCCCATTTCTCCAGCAGTAGCTGTCACTCAAGGCTGCCTGGGATTTATCCTAGGAAATAGAAGTTATTTTCTCTTAAAATGCATGAAAGTTTGTTCAGGTTTATTTGAAAAGAAATGGTCTCTTACAGTAAGTGTTGTCTTTTCTCTGGAGCCTTGGTGTGAGAATTCCATAGCACAATGGCATCTAGAAGGCACCTGCCCTTGGGAACATTTAAACATTCCTCTTAGCTTCATCTTGTTTTCTCGCAGCAGACTGGGCCTTGTGTTTCTCTGTTCACTCTGGGATGTGACTCGTTCTGAACTGTGTTAAACTGTTAAAGCCATTTGGGTTGATCTTCCTCCTTGGAAACACTAAAGACTTTCCCAGACTGTCAATTCCAAGGAGCTCAATGGTTTTGTCTTTTAATTTATCTTCCTTGTAAGGATCTGAAAGTTAGCAGTTGGTTCCGTTGTCTTTCCAGTTCTGGGGATCCATACTTGTGATACTCACTATGTTATTATTCCATTTCCAGAAAACAGATCTAATGTATCCCCAGGAATTTGCTTGCTATGAGTAGAAATTTCTCCTTGAAGTCGGTTTTCCTTGTTTTCCTCTTCGATTCCAGCCTGGTCATTCTGAATAGCAGCTGCAGAGAAAGGAAGATTGGACCTCTCCTTGCTTTTTACAATGGAGTTTTCATCTCGCTGGTGGGGGCCAGTTTAATAAACCAGTTCTGGTCCAGAGCTTCCTAATGATCCCCGTAGAGCCCTCTTTTTGCATCTATCTGTGTTGGCTCGGAGGACTGACACAGAAGCCTGTGAAGGCATGAGCATCTACAGTGATATTTTGACACTTTATTCACACAAGTCCCACACTAAGTACTGAATCCACACCCATTTAGGTAATCCTGGCTTAGCTTTGTCTCCTCAACCTGGTCACTTTCCAGTAAAAATCTGTCAGTGTCTAACTGGACTGACAGATCCATTGGTATAATCAATCATGACATCAGAACATTCCATAGAGTTGAGGCAAGCATCAAAATTATCCTCTGCTAAAGGAGGCTTAGTGTTCCAATTTGGTCCTTAGCTTTACACAAAGATTTGTATCTAACCCACATAGAATAAACTGGTCTGTGCTGTTGTGTGGCATGTGAACACCCCCAGGGTCTCATCTTGAATTGTATCTGGTGTCCTTTACTTTTTTATTCTCTTTTCTGTCTAATGCCTCCATTAGTTTTCAGGTTACGTTGGCTCGGAATGTGGTACAAGTTCAGTTTAAAACGATAATTATTTACTTTATAATTTTTGCTTTTCTTGGTTCAAGCGTCGAGCAAGAATATCCGTTCAGCTGCCATATTGTCACAACAGAAAAGATTCTGTGTTCTGATTGGTCTCTTTCAGGTTACCGACACGTTGGCAAACACCTCTATACAAATCTGCTGCAGTTTGTACTATCTGTGTTCAAAATGAATTGGCTTAGAAAATTCAAGTGCTAAGGTTACACATTTAATAAAGACTTCACGTTTGCTATTCAAAGTCTGGATGTGTACGTCATGTGCTCTGGGATAAAATTGGGAACGAAACTAAGAGAATAATCAAAAACAAGCAACAAAATTAACATTATTTTCTGATTATCACGAAAGACTACGGGTGAAATAGGAAATAGGTAGTTATACCTGTGTGGTATTTAAATGAATATGTTGTCCTGATATTATGAAAATGGTTTGTATGGGAATCCACAGCTTTTAGTGTGACAGCATGGAGTAGGGAGGTCCAACCAGCCCAAATATCTTCACTAAAACCTGCCACCTGGCTCTACTGGCCCAGCGGGTGGCAACAAAGATACAATTGAATTGCACCCTCATATATCCAAGGCTTTAAACAGTCATTGGTCTTACACATGTCTAGACCTGGAACTCATATCCTGAGAAGACCGTTACAGAACTTGAAATGGCAGCTTACTAACAGCAGGGCCAAAGTAAAGGGGATGAAATCAATCAAAATGTAAGGAAATATGTAGAATAAAACTTGCTATTTGTAATATAAACTACGAATTTAAATATAATTATATTTTAGACTGAACTTTTCCTTAAGGAAAAAGGTAAATGTTTGTAAACTAAAGCCCTTTGTTTAATGTAAACATGCCCCCAGTGATAGGGTACACCAATGCATTGGGACATTATGATTATGGGTTAAAATGTAGAAGTTACTATTTAGTAGCGTGCTAAAATGCTACATCATTTCCTGTCTTAAAGCCACGCACAAACCCTTGGTGCATCCACACAAACAGATTTTGTATAATGTAGTGTATATGTAAGGCGATAGTAAAAGCCTTATCCAGATTATGCACAAGACTCTTATTATTAGGATTAGGGCCCTGCATATATTGGAGGCAGGGTGTTGCTGAACTACCACTCTAGGTAGAATGCCAATAAATGGGCACCAGTGGTTCTGGAACCTAAGCTTATTTAACAGAAACAATATTGATAAAGCATTGCAATTAGCACAATAGAGGTGAACATAGCACTGGCACCGATACATAAATAACTAACAACGCAGAGGAATCAGAAACAGCATAAATAACATCAGCTTGTAAATGCCACCCCAGCTCTCAGGTCACTGAAGTAAATCCTCCACACCTATGTCTGGCACTATGTCCTATTTGGGTGGTATACCAGACATATCACCCTGCCGGAACTGCTTCCAGGCAGGGTGGGGAGAAGGGGAGTGGCAAGCACCTGCCTGCTTCCCTTTTTATACTTTTTAACCAGTGGACTGGCCAAATCCTGAACTGCCAGAACAAAAGACTAAGGGGTAACTAGTTTATCAGTTCCTACATATATGTGTATGAATTATTGGCTAGATAGTAGCACTGCCCCAGAATTTCTAAGGATATAGCACTCCCCAGTCCTATAGTTCTATTGTATGGTGTCCACTGAACAAGCAGTTGTAAGTGAACGCCAAGTTCATGGCTATATTATTAAAGTTGAATTAATGCATTCATTTAAGATGCAAAAATCAAAATCCTCCTAATCACTTACAGTCCTTCCTTCTCCAGATGACAGGACTTTCAGAGATCGCAACAAAAGCTAAATAACAATATTTTTGTCCAGATCTCCCCTTTGACTTTGATAGCTAATATGGAAAATCCCAGATAATTCCGAACCCCCACGCTCTAATCCCTGGGTTGCTTTGACCTGGGATCCAATCTTATTCAGGTAAACAAAGCTATTAAAGTCTGATAAAAATAGCTCTCCGTTAGTGTCACAGTTCAAGCGTTGAATAATACGAAGCTAATGGAAAAAAATGAAAGAAGGTCAGAGCATCTCCTAGAATCGGAAAAAAGAAAACCGTCTTCAGAATTGGAAATAATTGAAATGAAATCTCAGCAGTTTCTCCAGGCTTGGTAAATAAATCATCATGGGTATTAAAAGATTTGTAAGCTTCTCGTGGGCCAACGTATCTAACCTTCTCTGTATGAAATACAGGGTCATTAAACCTCTTTGGAGTTTTGTTTAGTTTTGAAAATTTTCGAAAAAACAAACACAGTAGAAGTCAACGGGAGAGAAAGTTTCGTAGTTTCGACAGTTCGATTTCTGAGTTCAGTATCGAATATTTGATGTTCAATTCACCGAAATCGAGTTCAATTTCAACTGATCAGTGATATTGAATAATGCTAAACCCATTGAATATTTCAAGTTTCGACAAAGTTTTGTTTCAAAAAGTTACGAAAGTTCCGCAACCCTGAGTGTGATTCTTTTTCTGTTGTGGCTGTTAGGGGATGCTGGGAGTCTGACACTTAACAATGTAATTGCTATACAAAATGATTGACACCGTCATTTACTGTTTATATTTATAAGCAATGAATACCTGAATTGTCATATGAAGCAAAAGACATTTTAATAGGGGATTTATGGGGGCTAGCAAAGCAAAATGGCAGGCAAAAGAAAGCTTAACATGCCATATAGTAGGGACATCTCTGTATCTGCACGTGGGTTATGGGTTAGTGCGGCATATATTTATCAATGTGCGAACAAGAGGTCTGATAACACAATCAAAGTGATTTACCAAGAGATGAAAACAAATACTGCCAGGACGATCTCTGTACTTAGCACATATATACAGCTATACAGATATACAGCAGTGATTGAGTTAGTTTAAAAGGTTTAAACCCTGCAACAGATTAAATATTTCAGGCAAATTTATAAGTTAATATACCAAGAGTCATAACACGTAGTTCTGGCCCCAGTAATAGGGTAAGGAATTAGTGTTCTCTACGATAGAGGTTCCATGGGCATACAGACTTACAGGGCTAGGTAGTAGAGGTCAGGTAGGAAGTTGTAGTTTGCAACTATCTGAGGGCCACAGGATTGACATCCCTGGTTTAATTGCAACATCTTGAACTATTAGCTGATTATTAAAATACCTGTATAATAATAATAATAACCATAATAATATAAGTTGCACATTCCCGGGGTAACACTTTGTCCTATATTTGCAGGTTGCTTATATGTTGAGAGCATTTCTTAATTGCTCCTGCAGGGGGCACCAGTTGTGCTGGATCCTTGAAGAACACTAAATATAAAGATCTCGGATTATAGCTACATCGTACATCATGCATGTTAAAGAGTGTTTCCTGGACACAAACAACATAACAGCAATATAAAATTGCTGGTAAAATCACTTACTTTCTGAGTGAGTTCTAATTAAATACAATAATACACCAGAGAAATATGTAAAATCCTTTACTAGTTGTTTTCCCTTTAAATCTTTTTTTCATCTCTGCACAAAGCAAAGTAGCTTTGGATAGTTCCTCAGTCTCTTCCTGAATGAAGCACACTGAGCTGTCTGTACCGCTGGGAGACAGGAAGAGGGGAGTGAGGAAGTGAAGATTTTTCTGTTTCACTAAAGTATCTTTTTAGTTATAATCCTCTAGATTTTCACTGTTACATGTCATGACCATTACCAGTTTTTGGACCACAATTCAGTCAAATGTTTTAGACCATAGTTCTCCTATTATATAAATGTTTCAGCTGTCAATGTATGTCAAACACATCTTGCTATACATACATACCATATACAATTCTAAGATTCTCTGCATCAACTCTATGAGATCCTTAAAGGTTCCTGTGCGGGTCTAATTTTTCAGACCCACAACTGACCCGCACCTGCAAACTGTTTACCTGCACCAGACCGGTGCATCTGCTTTGCTGGTGGGTTCCATAAACGCATCTGACCTACCCATCACAACTAATCAGCCCCTTAAACCTACTGCACCTGCAATTAACAAACCGCCCACTTTGCTGGTGGGTTCCATAACCCATCTGACCTACTGCAAGCATTATTGCCAATAGGAGCGCCTTGCGTATCATTTTGTTTTACTATAGATATGAGTTAATGGGTTTAAAGGGTTAAAAAATTATGGTAAAACCTTTAACAAGCACCTAATAGGGATGTTGAACTTGCCACTTGCCTGAAAAGATTTTTTTTAAATACTACCACTCCCAGCTCCCCTGAATGCATACTGCAGGAGTTGCTGGGAGTTGTAGTTCGAGGGCCGCAGTTTGACATCCTGACCTATACCTGGTGTTCGAACCCAATACAAAACACAAACGTGTTTCAAGTGGCCCTGAGATCTATAAAATAGAAAAAGTCATGGAAAATTCTCAAGACTCCGCTCAGCAATAGCTGACAGAGTGTGTCTCGTAGCCAGTCACTCCCAAACAGCTAAACATACAGCTCAGTGATGGGATCAATCTACAAAAACCTGTTATTTCTCTTCACTCACAGAGGCTTTTCAAACATTCCCCTAACCTACACGTGTACTGTCAAAGGCAACAACACGGAATCATTTAAACACACATAGTTCTATTATGTAAAAAAACCGAACATTCACTTGTACAAGTGACTACACTCTTTACAGGAATCAGCTGTAGATTCATAGGTTGTCTGAGAATCCACACATGTAGATGTGGGTACTTGGCTATATATCATCTATTTACACTCTAACTAGGGCCTGTATTCAGCCAGTTCAAGGTCAGTTTATCTACGGCCCTTTGGTTTACAAAGGCCCAATGGCCAGAAAATAAATTGGTCAAATATTTGGTTCCTTACATAATAGATTAAACTCTTAAAAGACAATTAAACCTTTAACTTTATTTGAATAAACAAAAATGTTAACTTCCTTTTAGTCATGGCTGTTAAGAAATTCGCGCCTTTTTAACATGTGGTCATGTTCCTTATTTCCCACATTTCCTGCTCACAGCACTCCTACTTTTAGTCCCGGAATGTCTTTCTCCACGCAGGGCGGCCCAGTCCTAAGCTACTGCAGGGCTTGTTCAGCAGGTTACTGCCACTATAAGGTCTTTAGCCAATCATGATACATTCCAATACAGAAAGACAGGTTGGAATGTTCACAAAGGAGCAGTGATGAGGTCAGGTATCTACTGGAAAAAAAGAAAATGGTGCCCCCCCCCAAAAATGCCGTTACCAATCATCTAAAATATCAGACTGGGTGATCAATGAAAAAGATGCCGCATATTACCAGGTATAAACATTATTGAGAGAACAGCGCTAAGGAAGAACTTGTAATGGATCTGGTAAAGGAACACTGGTACAAGGAAGACTGGTAAAGGAAGGCTGGTTAAGGAAGGCTGGTAAAGGGAAAACTGTAAAGGAAAGACTGGAAAGAAGGCTGGTTAGGAAGGCTGGTAAAGGGCGGCTGGTAAAGGAGACTGGTAAAGGAAGGCTGTAAGGAAGACTGGTAAGGAAGACTGGTAAAGGAAGACTGGTTAAGGAAGGTTGGTAAACGGAAGACTGGAAAGGAAGGCTTGGTTAAGGAAGGCCTGGTTAACACAAGACTGGGTAAAGGAAGTCTAGTAAATGAAGACTGTAAAGGAAGGCTGGTTAGGAAGGCTGGTAAAGGAAAGATGGTAAAGGGAGGTGTAAAGGAAGACTTCCTGATAAGGCCCTGTTGATAATTCATATACTTTCCCCAGTTGTGAGAACATTAACCTTTTTTGAATGTTCTCTGGACATTCTGAACTGTGTGTCTTTACAGCACAAGAACGACCTGCTCAAGGGCACAAAGTCCCAGATAAGGCACAATGGGTAAATTAACATTTATATGTACAGGGGAGTGGAAGTTTAGGGAATGTTTATTTACACTTTTTGTTTGTTTTTTGCATTCCTCACATTAAAATGAAACATTAGACTGGTCTAATTCTCTACTCTTACGACACCTTGTAATAACCAATACCATTCATTCCTGAAACAAGGCCAAAATAACCCTCTGCCGAGGACTATGGGTAGGTAGGACTGCCGGTGGATTATAAACATCATAATTGTAGTACTCTATGTCCCATATGGGTCAAACTAATCAATCCAACACCAAACTACGGGTGTAGATGTATCACATTTTATTTGCAGTTTCCATAATTCAAAGTGTTTATTTTAAACCAACTATACACCAGTAGGATATAAAAAACACCTGTAACCATGGGAGCATTGAGGTCATTCCAAGTTATGAGTCACATTTGTTCAGTTGGATGTAAAACTTCACTCATACATAGCACCCACTTAAAACAAAACATGGTGTATTTAAAAACGGATAATTCCAATAAAGCACCCTCCTTTGGCAAACGGCTTATGTGCAATCCTCCCAGCCTTCCACCTCAGGGCCACAGCAATATACGGCAATGCAAGAAGTTGGAGGAGTCACACTCTGTCATTTTCAGTGGTTTTCTTGAGCAAACAACATACAAAACGTTTCGGGGGATATGGTTTCCCCCTTCGTCGATACCACCCCCGAAACGTTGTATGTCTTTTGCTCATAACCACTTAAATGAAGTAGTGTGCTCCTCCAACTTGCATTGCTGTATTTTAAACAGCACCAAGATTCTAGTACAAAATCATAATATCAATGTTTTTCCCCTGTGTGCCAAATGAATATTTAAAAATGAAATCCTACACGCTGGCGAATTAAAGGGCATCTTACCACCCAAGTATCTAATTGATTGATACCCACACACACCGTGGCGATGTCATTGCATCACCCAGATAAACGTAAAATCTTTTTTGGTAAATAACTTTCCCCAGATCCCATAATACCAACCTTAATATCTGTGCTCCAGTTGATGGAAAGTTTGCAATGATAAGTCCAACAAGCTTTTAATGCTTCTCCTTGATCTATTTTTAAAAATCGCTTTGCCAAGTTAACGTAACTGACAACTCTCGCCCGACGCGCCCTGTTTCGGTGTTAGTTTACACCTGAGATGATTTCTGTGTCGAGGCTCTTTACTACGTCCAGCAATTCATATTTCAAAATATATGAAACAACTGCAGTGGCCCGTGTATGTTCTCAATGGAAGGCTGTAGGCTGATTGTTTTCTGTTTATTTGGATGTGTTGGGTTTCCCCCCCAGATTTTTTAAAAATACTTTAATGGAGAAATCCAGTAGGAAAATTGACCTGTCCTTTAAAAAGTGTCAAACGGGCCAGGTGTAACGTTTTTCTCCCCAACTATGCTGCTTTCAAATTTCCTAAGATTGGACAGCTGGTTCACTAAATGCACCCCCTTTAAATCCTTCCCAATGAGATTATTCACCATTTATATCACCATACAAATACTCACTGTAAAACCATTCTTTAAACCTGTTTTACTATCCCTGAACAGTCATCAGTAACTACTGTAGCCACAAGCATTATAGCCTAGTCTGAAATGAATCACTTATATTTACCATTAAAGAAAAAAACCAATTGAACAAAATACCCATTATGACGCAGGAAATTGACATTGATTAAAATGTATTTCTGGTCCACTTATGAGTTACGATTACCTGCCCCCAATTTAACCGATATATTCACACATTATTACCTGTATTACTAGCAGATATCTAAGGATAATTACAGGGCCACTAACAGAGGCGCATCAGGCCATTAAAAAAAACTAAACAACAATTTTTTTTTTTTTTTGGTGCAAAAATAATGTTTTTTAAAAAAACAACCCCCTAATATATATATGGAGGGAGTAAAGTTTTCAAATGAAACATTTCAGGGACATCAGCAATGTGATCGCGCGGCATTTGGCACCAGTGGCTATATGGGCAATGTCTTCAAACTCCAATACTATTTTACTATGTACTGTTATACGACATTATGGGTAGGGTATAAAGGTTGGAACTAGCATTGGACGTATGTCTTTATACAACCTCCAATTACTATGTTACTATGTACTGTTATCAGACATTAATGGTAGGGTATAAAGGTTGGAACTAGAGGACGTATGTCTTTATACAACCTCATACTATGTTACTATGTGAACTGTTAACAGACATTATGGGTAGGGGTATAAGGTTGGACTAGATGGAACGTATGTCCTTTAATACCACCTTCCAATACTTATGTTACATTAAACTGTTATACAGACATGTATGGGTAGGAAAGGGTATAAAGGTTTGGACTAGATGACCTATGTCCTTTATACAACCTCCAATACTATGTACTATGTACTGTTATACAGACGGTTATGGGTTAGGGTATAAAGGTTGGACTATATGGACGTATGTCTTTATACAACCTCCAATACTATGTTATATATAACTTTTATACAGACATTATGGGTAGGGTTAAAGGTTGGACTAGATGGACGATGTCGTTATACAGACCTCCAATACTATGTTACTACTTTTAACTGTTATAACAGACATTATGGGTAGGGTCGAAGGGTTGGACTATGGACTTATGTCTTTATACAACCCTCCAATACTTATGTTACTATGTACTGTTATACAGAACATTATGGTTAGGGGTATAAAAGGTTGGACTAGAATGGAACGTATGTCTTTATACAACTCCTCCAATACTATGTTCTATGTAACTGTTAGACAGACCATTCTGTATAGGGTATAAAGGTTGGACTAGGATGGATGTATGTCGTTATACACCTCCAATAATATGTTACTATTGTACTGTTATACAGACATATGTGGAGGGTATACAAGGTCGGCAACTATATGGATGGTATGTCTTTATATAACCTCCAATACTATTTACTGTGTAACTGTTTTAGACAGACATATGGGTAGGATAAAGGGTTGGGCTAGAATGGACGTAGTCTTATACCACCCCATACTATGTTAACTGTGTAATGTTATCATCAAGCATTATGGTAGGGTATAAAGGTTGGACAGCTGGATGTTGTCTTTATACAACCTCAATATCTGTTTACTTTTAACTGTTTATACAGACATTTGGGTAAGGGTATAAAGGTTGGCTAGATGGACGTATTTCTTTTATACAACCCCCAATACTAATGTTTACTAATGTACTGTTATACCGACATTATGGGTAAGGGATAAAGGTGGACTAATGACGTATGTCTTTATACACCTCCAATACTATGTTAATATTTTAACTGTTATACAAGCATTATGGGTAGGTATAAAGGTTTGGACTAGATGGGACGTTGTCTTTATACAACCCCCATAACTATGTTACTACTGTGTAACTGTTATCAACAGACCTATGGGTAGGGGTAATAAAGGTTGTGCTAGATAGACGTATGTCTTTATACCCCCTCCAAATATACTATGTTACTTACGTAAACTGTTGACACATTTAATGGGTAGGGTTAAGGTGGACTAGATGGATGTATGTCTTTATACACCTCCAATACTACTATGTTACTATGTAACTGTTATACATACATTATGGGTAGGGTATAAGGTTGTACAGATGGCGATGTTCTTTGTACAACCTCCATGCTATGTTACTATTAACTGTTATAACAGCCATTAGGGTGGGTACTAAAGGTTGGACTAGATGGACGTTTTGTCTTTATACACCTCCCAATACTATGTTACTATGTAACTGTTATAACAGACATTATGGTAAGGGTATAAAGGTTGGACTAGATAGACGTAAATTCTTTTACAACCCCATACTATGTTACATGTACTGTTAGACCGGCTTATGGGTATGGTATAAAGGTTGGACTAGTTGTACGTATATGTCTTTATCACCTCCAATACTTATGTTACTAGTAACGGTTATACAGACATTATGGGTAGGGTATAAAGTGGACTAGATGGACATATGTCCTTTATAAAACCTCCAATACTATGTTTACTATGTAACTGTTTATACAGACCATTATGGGTAGGGTATAAAGGATTGGTGGACTAGATGGACCTATGTCTTTATACAACCTCAATACTATGTTCCTATGTAACTGTTAGACAGACATGGTATGGGTATTGTATAAAGGTGGACTGATGGACTATGTCTTTTACACCCTCCATACTATGTTCTATGTACCTGTTAGACAGACATTATTGGTATGGTAGAAAGGTTGGACGAGATGGGCGTAATGTCTTATACACCTCCAATACTATGTTAATATGTAACTGGTATACAGACATAATTGGTATGGTAAAAAGGTTGGAATAGATGGACGTATGTCTTTAACAACCTCCAATACTATGTTACTATTTAACTGTTAATACAGACATTATGGGTAGGTTAAAGGTGGACTAGATAGACGTATGTCTTTATACAACCCCAATACTATGTTAATAGGTAATGTTAACATACATTGTGGGTAGGTATAAAGGTGGACTAGATGGATGTATGTCTTTATACAACCTCCAATACTATGTTACTATGTAACTGTTATACAGACATTTGGGTAGGGTATAAAGGTTGGACCTAGATAGACGTAGGTCTTTTATACAACCTCCAATACTATTCTATGTATGTTAGACAGACTTATGGGTAGGTAATAAAGTGGGACTAGATGGATGTATGTCTTTATACAACAAGGCATCATTAATCATTACACTGTGCAATATTTTTATTTATGGGTGTGAAAATGCCTTTTTTAAATCCTTTTAATCAAGATGGACTTATCCTTTAATTAAAGTGTCATTATATTATCTATGCATTCCAGATTTTACAGGTCAGAGGAGGTAAAACTCTTTCCTTAGTCCAATCACATTAACCAAGTGATTCATATAAAAAAATGAAACAATGGAGAAAGGTCTGAATTTCTCCTCCAGAAGGTTTCTTGGGGCCGTACAGTTTGGTATTATAGCTCTCCCACTCACCCTCGCACCCAGACGAAGGTAGTGTAAAAAAAGTTAGAAACGGGAAGGTTGCCAAGGTGCCCGCCCATGGTTAACATCTCCTCTGTATATACCATTTGCCAGTTTCCTTGCCCTGGTAAAAAGTTTACTTTGCAAAATGCAAACTAATCGTAATTCCGTCTTTGTTTCCCCCACCAACACAAAAAAGATGGGGAATTATAACTGTCCTGTACCCTGGATTCCTTGTTTTTACATACGAGAACTGATCAGCATGGCTCCAGTTCTGTAATTAAAAAACCTTTCCAGGCTGATCAGGGAGACCATGAATGACACATCACCATACAACTCCATACATCAAAATTCCCATTGATTTGGCAATGGATCCATTGATACAGGCAGTAATCTTAACCTGTGGGTAGATAGGAAGCCATACACAGTGCGATCTCATGCCCTACTTATCCAACACCGATTCCCTCACCTGATTCCTGATACCTAGAATCACAACAAGTAAATGCAATAGCGTCAGTCCCCTTTCAATATGTAACCATAATTCCTCAGCATTGTGTTGTTTTGAAACGCTGAATCCATGTTATGACTTCCCACCAACATTCTTACAAGAAATGGCCAACTGCATGCAGTGCTCCCCTTCTTAGCCTAAGATGGTTTAAAGATCTTTTTTTAGATCTTCAAAGCAAAATTAGTAAGAGCAAGAGAAGACATCCACACGGCCAACAGGCGGCTACAGAACTCCAGGAGACCCTCCAATTTGCAACCAAACATTTCCGATTTCCCCCTGGGTGGACCATCACCTGACACAAAAAAACTGAACCTGAACGAATGAAGGACTGAAAAAATATTCTTTCAATTGACAATACTTTTCCAACTACTGTCACTCAACTGTTTATTTGTGGAGCTTTCCCACAATTTCCTTTTAAGAATCCATCTTAATATCCAAGGGTGCAGTATCCCTATATAAATGGACTGCACAAAAACACATTCAAAATGCATTGGTCCTAGAGTAGACTTTTATATTTGCTATGAAACCCACTATGGTTCTAACTTCTTTTATCATACACACTCTAGTATAATCCCCTTCCCCTATCTATATATCTTCTATCATTTATATCTATCTCTATCTATCTATTATTGTCCGTCTGTGGGTCTATTGTTGTCTGTCTACTATATCTATTGTCTGTCTGTCTTGTCTTCTTTCTATCTACATCTATCTATCTATCTTCTATCTATCTATCTATCTATCTATTGTCCTTCTGTCTGTCTCTTCTGTCTATCTTCTTTCTATCTATTCTATCTATCATCTTGTCCTATCTATCTATCTCTCTATCTATCTATATATCTATCTCTCTATCTATCTTCTATCTATCTATCTATCTATCTATTGTCTGTCTGTCTGTCCTGTCTGTCTGTCTTCTTGCTATCTGTCTGTCTGTCCGGGTCTGTCCTGTCTGTCCTATCTATCATCTATCTATCTATATATCTCCCATACCATTGTCTGTCTGTCTATCTATCTTTTCTAACTGTTGTGAAGATCGTAACACCTCGCAGTCTGGAAACCATTATCCAATCCCTCTATTGTGTGTTGTTTTGTAAACAATCCTTAATCACTGGCTGATTGCTGATATATAGAGAAGATAGATATAGACACAGTAGACACTATTGATAGAGAAAGATAGAGACACATATAAGATACATATTTGATAGATAAGATATACAGAGGACACAGTGGCCATCATATTGAAGAGAGAATAGATAGATACACACCCAACGGCACAGATAGACCATCTTATAGAAGATAGAGACCCAGATCACATCATGATAGAGAAGATAGAGACACAGACTAGACACAGATTGATACAGAAGAATAGAGACACAATATTACATATATTGATAGAGAAGATAGAGACACGTAGACACACTTGATGATAAATAGAGACCCATATAGAAAATAGATAAATAGGATCTAGATGGATGCTTGTGAAGTTTTTTCCTTCATCCATGTCCTGGTAGATCTGTTGATTCAGTTAGATCAACTGGACTAGTCATCCGACTGCTTTCCCTCATTCAGATGAATTGTACAAGAATCTGTTATAGTGGTTGGATAATACAAAAAACATAATATAAATAATGGTAATAAGAACTGTAAAAAACGCAACCCCAACAAACATCTTTTCTTAACGAGAACTAACCCTAGTTTTTATACTCCAGAATCTGGAAAACAACCCCCCTAAAAAACAAAACCCCCAAAAACGATAAAAATGCCACTTTAGTAACTTTAAAGTAAATGTAAGCCTGTTAAGACTGGAATGACGTATCTAGTGTAGATCATGTCAGAACACACCTCCCGACCTCTCCACATGCTTCCTTGCTTTATCTGCCTTCAAAAAATAATTGGCTAGAGATTATTAATGGGTGTTGACCAACTTCACAAAGTTTCTGCCATATCTTAATGACTAGCATGTGCAGAACATAATGGTTGTTTGACCCAACTGTGTGATACTAGAATGCTGGGAAGTAAAGCACAAACCATTTTATTATTTAGGTAATTTCCAGCGCCCTTACCAAAAGAAGGTACGACACAGTTACTGGTTTTATATCAAGTGTTTGCCTTCTGGGTTCATGTTGTCCTGTGGCTTTAGTTGCCCTTTAAGTAAACACTGGCTAATGATCTGGATAGCTGACGTAACCATGCTACTGAACTTGAGGCTGACTACACAGGCTACTGAACTGGAGGGCTGACTACACAGGGCTAAATGAACTGGAGGGCTGACTTACGCAGGCTAATGAACTGGAGGGCTGACTTATGCCGGCTAATGAACTGGAGGGCAGACTAACACGGCTGAACTTTAGACAACTGCTTCATTAATCTGACAGTCTGGGCAGGAGTTTGAAAAGGGCCAAGAGCAGAAAAACCTATGTATCTAGATAAGCAATGCTAAAGCAAATGCTACCACCCTACCCCTCCCCCAATCCTCTTTTAGCATGTCAACCAAGAAGGAGCTATAGTTTTTAGCTTTAAACATAGGCAGTGTCTCCAAACCCTTTAGTTTAGACTGTGATAACATGTCAGCTCCAGTCATGGGTAGGTAGTAGGGGACAGTAGAGGCCCATGGGTAGGTAGTAGCAGGTATTCCACCCCTCCCGGATCCTCAGGGAGTCTCCCTCCAATTGGGGTGGTCTCCCGCGAGACCACCCCAATCTCCCGCAACAGAAAAGGATTTTAAATCTCCTCCCCGTTACGCCCCCTTTTTTCTGTCACGCACCAGACCGCCCACATCACAACCCTGTAACGCCCATAACCCCGCCTCCCCCACCCCCTAGCGTGTATGCCCCGTCCACTGTGTGATGTCAGTGACGTCACGCAGCGTCGACACGCCCCCTCTCCCACCCTGCCCGGAGACACAAAGTGGCTGGGTGGGATGTCTGTAGTAGGGGACAGTAGTATATAAAGTGTACATTGTACCCTACCAGGGGATCTCAAAATATGTTTGGAAAGAAGTTGTAGTTTTCAGACATTTGGATGCCTGCAAGTTGAAGACCCCTGCTATATATTTTAGTGGTATGGTAGGTTTCTATGAACATTTTTGGTTGTGAATAAAATTATTTTAGCTTTAGACTTTTTTTAATTTCCTTGTACACATTTTAGGAAGAAAGACTAAAAGCGGGTTGGTTTTCGGGTCCGAAACATGCGGGTCGGGTCGTGGGTATAAAGCGGATAGAAAAGCGGGTTGCTAGTCCGGTGTGGGTATGGATTTTTCGGTTCGGGTGCAGGTCTGGGAAATTAGAACCACGCAGGACTCTAGGTCAGCCCTCCAGTTCAGGAGATGCTGTTAGGTCAGCCTTCCAGTTCACCAACCAGTGTTGAATTAACAGTGGCTGTTGAACTGGAGGGCTGACTTAACCACGGTTGTTGAACTGTAGGGCTGTGACTGGTAAATACAAGTTGCCCACAGTGACTGGTACATACAAGTTGCCCACAGTGACTGATACACACAAGTTGCCCACAGTGGCTAGTACATACATGTTGCCCACAGTGACTAATACATACAAGTTGCCCACAGTGACTGGTACATACGAGTTGTCCACGGTGACTGGTAAATTTAAGTTGCTCTCAGTGACTCAGCAGCTACAATAGTCCGCACGTGAATACCTGAGGGTACATATGGAAACAGGTAGTTACATATGTTACATATGTAACTACCTGTGGAGCAAACCCTACGACTCAATGGTATGTTTGCTATAACAGATATAGCCTCCCCCAGAAAACCACTGTAGATAAAGTAGGAAGAGGGGCCCCATCATAGTCTTTCTGGGGGGCCTAGTAGTTCTTAATTTCACCAGCCCTGGGTGTCATTAATGGGAGCCTATATAGTGATCTTACAAACTTGGTATGTGTGGAAATCATCTGAATTTCACACCTTTCTACATGTAAAATGAACCGGCCTTGATTTAATGATTATTGCAGATCTACGTATTTCCTTCCAATTCCTGTGAAAAAACGAAATTCATATTTAGCCAATTAAAAAAATGTCCCTTTAGTAAATCTAGGAAAGTATGTAAATAATGCATCTGCTGCTCATTGGCCAAGAATAATGGCACTGGAAGTAATATGATATAATAATATTTTATTTGTATTATACAACACTGAGAGAACGTAAGTCAATTCACAGCTAAGGACAAGCGTGCCTGGACAGATTTCTGTTGGGAGTGGCCATCATACTTGGTATTCCGGTACTTAAAACTGCCCTTTACAGACATAACCAGACATTACCTAGTAATACCAATGCAAGACGATTGGACAGTCTCCATGCAGGAGACTGTCCAACTTAGCAAGGCTCCATGCAGGTGAGAGGTGAGAGTCTCGAGTTTGAATTCAATATGGTGGTGGGTACAAAAATGTACAATCCGAACCCCATTTAGGAGTCACATGCGCTGCCTGTTCTAGAAAACGAAATGCAATGTAACCTGAGTCGGCCTCTCATCCAATAAAAAAATGACTTTTTTCTCTTTCTTCATTGGTTCTAGGAATGTTATGTACAAAATACCGCCCGGGAATATGCCAAGATTTATGCAGCAGAAGCAGAACAATTAGAGGAGTTTGGAACAGTTCCAGAGTAAGTCACATAGTAGTCAAGGTTGAAATATTTTAACCAGTTTAACCTATTTACCTTACCTATGGTACCTTCCTATGCAGCGCAGTACCTGTATTGGAAAGGGAAATTCCACTGCTGAGTGCATTATCCAGGATGATGATTGGAAAAGAGGAAGCTGGCCAGCAAAACCTCCTGGCTAGACATATAAAGGGATTGGCTAATTCCATTTCAGAATAGGGCCAGGTGGTTGTACTAACAACCAATCAACATTGTAACTTTACATACATTCAATACATTATCATTGGATTTCAATAAACAACTTGACAGTCAATCCAAATTATTATTATATTATTGTAATATTGAGGAGTTATCTGTAAATATGTAAACCACCAACCCCCTTAGAGCTGTCGATGTCCATCTCGTCTTGCCTGCCCCCCTACAACCCGGGAATTCAGAAGCATATTGGAAATTCCCTCTGTGTAGGTAAGACTGAGCATGTCTGAGGTCACCAAGACAGGGTCAGGGCAGTAACTGCAGTGATTTCTATTATGAGAGATCTTTGCATGGTTAGAAATAAAATAGCAATTTGTGGACTAGAAGTTCTGAAAAAAGTTCTGTAGTGTGGAGATCTCCTTTTTGGTGTTCCCAGTGAATACACAATGAAATGAGATATATCTGTATCTCGGCCTCATACATGAAATGAGATATATCTGTATCTCAGCCTCACACACTGACATAAGGTCACCCCTAACCTAACACTAGCTGCTGGTTATCACACTGGCGTGAATTTGGATATCACCGTTAGTATAAAACCTTCACATGTGTTTTCCTGTGGGTTTAATTTTTAGTCCATAAAAGTTAAGGCTGTAAAATTCCACCCACGGGGATTATCTGCTCTTTAGATGTTGAAAGTCTGTCTGATTCCCTGACAAGCCAATGTGCTGCACACCTGTTAAAGTCTGTCAGTGCCCTGACTCTGCTTCCATTCTAGTCATTTTTGGAACTAATGTTTGGAATTCCAGAGAGATCTGCAAACAGAATACACGCTGACTTCTACACGTTATCATCCCCTGCCATGGGGAAGGCCTTTGTTTAACAATATTTAATAATGTACCTGCTTTACGTGCACCTCCAGAGGTTAAATCAAAATAGTTTGCCTGAAGTAATGTCAGGGTTGAAATTATTATTTAATTTTCTATATAACCCAACAATCTGAATTTGAAAGAGGAAAAATGGTGCACACACAAAAATATGGTGTAATGAAAGTATTGCATTGCTTTGTGCACTACACATAGCATCTACCTGTGTACACAGCTAAATACAATTCAAGAAAACATTGGAGAGGAGGAAAGATTTTGCTTTTTTCTGCATCAGCCTTTTAACCCCTGATGGAGTGTGGCTGTGTAAATATAACAATGTACATACTGTTGCACTGGACAGTCTATAGGTCTAAACAGTGTGTGGAAATCTGATTGGTTAGACTTATTACCCAATCACTTTAGCTTTGCCAGTGGTATTCACCAATGGTGGAAAGGTCTAGTTAAACTCAAAAAACAGCAATTTATATTACATGCAGGTAAACTACATTTTAAAATGAATTTGTTTTATAATACAAATGGTAAAGCTCTGATGCACATGAAACAATAACTTTATAAACATATTTTAATAGTGTAGTACTGCATGTACATTTTGTTCACCAAAATAGATTTTTGTCATGAAATATTTTGGAGCTGCAGTTGTTTCTTGTTGACAAAATGTATGTTTTGTTACCACAGAATTTCTTTAGGTTGACTAAATATAGTTTTGTCACCAAAGTGTTGTGTTTGTAGACTAAATGTATGTTCATCCAGGTCATGGTATATCTGTTGTGTTTAGTTAGATCAAATGGACTTAAAGCTTTGTTCTTGAAGACGTTTCGCTAGTCATCCGACTGGATCTCTCAATTCAGAATGACTTGTACAAGAATCTGTGGCAATTATGTACCCTGGAAAGTCCCAATTAGCATATCACAGCCAGGTTTTAGGGACCTTCTAAAAGCAAGGGGTGATTGCATTGAGGCTAAGAGGTGTTATAGGAACTGCCCAGGGTAAGGTGTCAAAACAGCATTGTACATGGCAGACAGTTGGTGTCAAACCCCCCAAATTTGTCTTTGGGGGAGACCGAAGAGAAACTGCCAACATATGGCCCAGCACAGGAGAGCCAATTCCTCGGGTGTACCTATGTCTTAAGGATAAAGGACATACCTTTGAAGATTATAATGTCAACACCTTGGCTATGGAACATGACTGGTTCAAGAGAGTTGTCAAGGAGGCCATTTATGTGAAAATAAAGAAACCAAGCCTGAATTCGACACCAACTGTCTTCCATGTACAATTAACACCTTACCCTGGTCAGTTCCTATAACACCTCTTAGCCACAATGCATCCACACCTTGCATTCAGAAGGTCCTTAACACCTGGCTGTGATATGCTAATTGGGATTTTCCAGGGTACATAATTGCCACAGATTCTTGTACGTCATTCAGAATTGAGAAAGCCAGTCGGATGACTAGCGAAACGTCTTCAAGAACTAAACTTCAAGTCCAGTTGATCTAACTGAAAAGTTTTGTTTTTTTGTTTACAAAATTATATGGGAAACGGCAACCCCATAAGTATTACATCTCCCCCAATATCTCTGAGTGCATGGTATGGCCCCACCTTGCCACACCTTGGACTGTGATTGGCCAGAGTCTACTAGTGGGTGTGAACCGCTGGAACTAACACATGTGCACATGCAGAATGAACAGCCATTTTGTCGGACAATGATTTCATGTATGGGTGCTCAGTCGGCCAAAACGTCCATTGGGTCAGGGCTCGCTGATAAATCGGCGCACCATGCCCAAACTGAACACCCATTTCAGCCGGCTGGGCGTCCACACACAAAACAATTATCGCTAAAAACAAACGTTCATTACACATAATGCATCACAGGTCGGCCCCAAGATCTCGAAGCTTTAGTACTGGGCTTGTGTGAAGACTATTATGTCAGTGATACTGGAATTCTGGGAAATAAAGCACCAGTCATATCGTAGGTACATTTCCCAGCACCCACAGATGTGTTTCTGTCAATGTGTTCTGCCTTCTGAGTCTTGATAAAGAATTTCTTTTTAGGATTATTCCAATTTTTCTCGTTCACCGTCCAGCCAGCAATATCCCGTACGCGACAGTAGAGGAGGAGCTTATCGGGGAGTTTGTCAAATATTCCGTTAAGGACGGGAAGGAAATCAATTTTTTAAGGAAAGATTCCGAAGCTGGGCAGAAATGTTGCACATTCCAGCACTGGGTATATGAGAAGACCAATGGAAATCTACTGGTCACCGATATGCAAGGTAACAGGATCCTACAGTTTACACTTTGTATTTCATAGCAATGGGTGTGATGGAATTACTACAACACATACACACATATATTCTGTAGTCAGGGAACAATCTGGTGGCTTTAAAGGAAAAGTGTACCCTAAAACAAATCTGTGAATTTCAATAGTGAATACAGGATAGACATAGATAGATAGATAGATATGATAGATAGATATGATAGATAGATAGATATAGAGTGAGGGATAGATGATAGAGATAGATAATAGGTGATAGATAGATAATAGAGTGATAGTAGATGATAGATAGATAGTAGTAGATTAGATACGATAGATAGATAGATAGTAGATAGATAGATAGAGAGATAGATAGAGTAGATAGATAGATAGATAGATAGATAGATAGATAGTAGAGAGATAGATAGATAGATAGAGGATAGAAATAGATTTATAGATAGATAGATAGATAGATAGATAGAGAGTAGATAGAGAGATAAGATAGAGAGATAGTAGAGTAATAGGATAGAGAGAGAGATAGATAGAGATAGATAGATAGATAGATAGAGATAGATAGATAGAGAGAGATAGTAGAGATAGATAGAGAGATTAGATAGAGTAGATAGATAGAGAGAGTAGATAGATAGAGAGAGATAGAGAGATAGATCGATAGAGAGTTAGATAGGAATAGATAGAGAGCTAGATGATTAGATAATAGAAGGCGAAGGGAATAGATAGATAATAGATAGAGAGATGGATAGATAGATAATAGATAGAGAGATAGATGATAGATAGATAATAGATAGAGAGATGGATAGATAGATAGATAATAGATAGAGAGATGGATAGATAGATAGATAGATAATAGATAGAGAGAGATAGATAGATAGATAATAGATAGAGAGATAGATAGATGATAGATAGATAATAGATAGATATGGATAGATAGATAGATAGATGATAGATAGAGAGATAGATAGATAGATGATAGATAGATAGATAGATGATAGATAGAGAGATAGATAGATAGATAGATGATAGATAGATAATAGATAGAGAGATGGATAGATAATAGATAGATAGAAAGATAGATAGATATAGATAATAGATAAAGAGATAGAGAGATAATAGATAGATAGATAGATAGATATATAATAGATAGATAGAGTGATTGATAGATAGATAGCAGGGGCGTAACTGCAGAGGCCTAGCCCCCCCACAAGAATGGAGGCTGGGCCCCTGACACCCCCTTCTTTTAAACAGGTGATCGTGTATATCTTTACTTTAAAAGTGCGATCAGCTGTTTAAAAACAACTGATCAGGGAACTTTTGCATCAGATCGCTGGCCCTCTTACCTACCAGGGCAACTGCTTAGTTGAAGAGAGAAAACTCTATATCCTGCTGGAAGAGGAGGAAGCCACAGTAAATATTGGGGCACACTATGTAACGGCATGTCACAGACTGATGGGAGCATAAATGAACTCAATTTCCATGGACTACTAGACCAGTTATCCCTTTATCCTTCCCCAATGGTTATATCCCAGGACTGAAACCCAATATACCCCTTACAGTACTGACCATATATTACTTATCCATTGATACCCATTACCCCTACTGTGAACCCCTCTATACTAACGTGTTTTATTATTTTTTGTTTGCTTTGGCAATGACAAAATGTAAATTGATCCTACCAATAAAGATCTTTTTAATTTGTTTTGATAAATAGATAATCAATGATAGATAGATAGATAGATAGATGGATAGATTATAGATAGATAGATAGATAGTTAGATAGATACAGTGATAGATAGATAGATAGATAGATAGATAGATAGATAGATAGATAGATAGAGATGATATAGGATAGATGGATAGATAGATGATAGATAGATAGATAGATAGATAGATAGATGATAGATAGATAGATAGAGTGATAGATAGATAGATAGATAGGTAGATAGATAGATAGATAGATAGATAGATAGATGATAGATAGATAGATGATAGATAGATAGATAGATAGAGTGATAGATAGATAGATAGGTAGATAGATAGATAGATAGATAGATAGATAGATAGATAGATAGATTAGATAGATAAATAGATAGAGAGATAGATGATAGATAGATACAGGATGATAGTAGATAGATAGAGATAGATAGATAGATGAGTAGAAGTAGATAGATAGATAGACAGAGAGTAGATAGATAGAGATAGATAGATAGGTAGATAGATAGATAGATAGATAAGATAAGTGATAGATAGATAGATAGAGTGATAGATAGATGATAGATAGATAGATAGATACAGTGATAGATAGATAGATAGATAGATAGATTAGATAGAGAGATAGATGATAGATAGGTAGATAGATGATAGATAGATAGATAGATAGATAGATACATTGATAGAAATGAAGAAATTGCGGATACAGCATTTGTAGGAGTTAAACTCTATTTTATTACCATTACTGACCCTTTAACCAGAAATACAATTAAGGCCGTATCTAGACAATGCCTCAGAATATCCAGTAAATATATAAACACGGACATTTATTTATTTTATTGCCCGTAGGTGTTGGAATGAAGCTGACAGATGTTGGCATAGCAACGCTATCTAAAGGGTAAGTAAAAAAGGGTGTAAATAACGTATTGCAGATTGTAATAGATTGTGAACAAATTGATGCCGGCAATTCTATGATTATGTGTCACTATCTAATACTGGATCATCATTTACACGGGAACCAGAGCTGACATTGGTAATTTATATCCATCTTACCTCACTAATGACTATTGCAGGGATATGCAATATCACACCCCAGTTGTTTGAAACTACAACTCCCAGCATTCCCCTACAAGCATGTACTTCCCATTGCATACTGGTTAATGTGATCCTAGATATGACCCCTTAAATTTGAATTCATGTTAAATTCTAGGTCATTACCCCTTACTGTGCTTAGAATTTTATATTGATGTTTCGCATGGTCCTGTAGAACCCATGTGATTAGATTGTAAGCTCTTTGAGGCAGGGATCGCTTTCCTAATATGTCAATGCACACCACACTTAATTTATATGTATATATGTATTCTAAAGGATAACTGTGTAGTTTAATCCCCACCCACACCTAGTCTGGGCCAATAGGAAGAAGCGATTCTTGCACAATGTGACTTCCTATTGGTTATTCCCTGGGCCAAAAGAGGGTGTTTGTGCCATGACCCAGTCAAACCAATTCAGTTAAAGGACACCTGTGCATGCTAAGCACATTTGTGGGGCTTTGTTGCATCCAGTTGCAGGCCGCAGTGGCTCATTACAATGTTATCTCCTTTTGTAGCCTTTAAAGTCCTTGACATGAAGCACTAGTAGATGTTTGTAGACCCTACACAGACCTTCTCATGCACTATTTAAAAGGCCCTGGCAAGCACAACATGGACTAAGCTGGAACATAGCATTGGTCAGGTGCAGAATGGGTTTGTCCTTTCTTTAGCTGATGGTGGGTTGTAAAATGTATAAATGTGTCTCCTGTTATTAATGTCACTAGTGATGTCACCTTATCCCTACCAGTGCCCTTCATACCAACCTAATCCCTATCATTTCAATAAACATTCTTTATAAAAACAAACCTGTATCTAAACCATGGAGGGAGGATGTGGATCTGTTGGTACAGGGGGAGGGAGAGTGCACGTGAGAGGGGGAATCCCAGGGCTATGTAACGTATATGTTTGGGGTGATTATGGGGTTTAATATAAAACTGGAGACCTTAGGTAATGAGTTTTCTTATAGCAGCTATGCTAGAATAATTGTAATACACAGGACTACCCAGTAGAAGGTGCTATTCTTCTATCTTGATTGACAGTTTGCATGGGAAATCCACACTGGTGGCAAAACCTTGAAACAAAGTTAGCATTTGACTTGTTGACTAATCAAAAACACAAATCACAATTCTAATGTTAAAGTTCAGGCCACAACTCATTTTCCTCCACTCATACAAAATTTATATGACATAATATTTAATGTTTACCAATAAACATGGCCCTGAATGGCTCCTTGGGTGACAGGTAATTGGTGGGAAATATTTAATTGTCTCCCTCTCCGCTACGTTGACAATTGGTTAATAAAGGTCACATGGGACTGGTGTTAATATTAGGTCTGGGCTCTGGCAGAATTGTTAATTGTAATTCCTTCTACTGTTCATAATGATAAATCACCCAGAATTATTGTTATATATATATATATATATAGTATATATTATTATTATGTTATTATATATATATGTATGTATATATAGTGATAATTATTTTATATATATATACTAGACATTAAGCCCACTACAATAACGGGCGCTAGAAGCACAGAGTGCCCCCTTAGTACCCCAAGGCCATAGTCCTCCTCCATGTCCCAAGGCCAGAGTACCCTCTTAGTGTCCCAAGGCCAGAGTCCCCCCTCTGTCCAAGGCCTGGGGCCCCCTCTGTCCCAAATCCAGAGGCCCCCCTCTGTCCCAAATCCACCACCCCCCTCTGTCCCAAATCCAGTGCTCCCCCTCTGTACCTAATCCAAAGCCCCCCTCTATACCAAATCCAGGGCCCCCCTCTGTACCAAATCCAGGGGCCCTCTCTGTCCCAAACTCCAGGCCCCCATCCGTCCCAAATCCAGCCCCCCCCTCTGTCCCAAATCCAGGGGCCCCTGTCCCAGCAACATTACCTGCAGTCGTTTAATTGCGTTCTCCCTCCGTGTGTTTCCTTTGCTCCTCTAGTGGTGAGTCAATAGGAACTGCAGACACTCTCCCTCTAGTGGTGAGTCAATAGGAACTGCAGAGACTCTCCCTCTAGTGGTGAGTCAATAGGAACTGCAGAACTCTCCCTCTAGTGGTGAGTCAATAGGAACTGCAGAGACTCTCCTCTGTGGTGAGTCCATAGGAACTGCAGTGACACACCACACACACACTAACACAGGGACGCACACTTAGGGCCATATTTATAAAAGAGCAAAAGTACGAAATGTTTTCGCATTCGCTTTTCGCATGGGTTTTCGTCAAAAAGATAGTTAGGGCTAGGCCACACTTCTGCGTTTTTTTTGCGCTTGCGTTGCGATTGCGATTTTACTAAATCATTGAAAACGCGGCAACGCAAAAAACGCGCGTTTTCAGTGCAATTGCGTTTTGCTTTCTGCATTTTAATCGCAATCGCTGCGTTTACCTATACTTATTTAAGAAATCGTTTGCGTTTGCGTTGCAGTGTGGCCTAGCCCTTAACGCTATTTATAAAGGTACGTTAACGAATGGCGAAACCGTTTCCGCGCAGCTATCGCTAAACCCTTTTCGCCTTACTTCGCAATGGTAATTTTAGCGAAAGGGAGGCAAAAGGCATAACGCGATTTATAAGAGCGAAAGGTGGTTTTTTGCGTTAAAAAGAGCAAAGATTAGCGCGACCCTGAAGGTGGTGAAAAGTCATTGTTTGAGCGAAAAGGCATTCTAATGGTAATATGCCTTGAAAAAGCGAACGCGCATTAGAAGGGCGAACGCGCATTAGAAGGGCAATCGCGCATTAGAATGTAATATGCTTGGAAAAGCACATTAGAAAGGCGACCGCGCATTAGATGTAACATGCCTTGGAAAAGCGAACGCGCATTAGAAAGGCGAACGCACATTAGAAAGGTGAACGCACATAGAAAGCGACCACACTTAGAATGGAATATGCCTTGGAAAAGCGAATGCGCATAAAGGCGAATGTGCAGTGCAAAAGAAAATTGTATTCCAATTGAGAAATCTAAGAAGATTGACTAATAAGACATGGCTGACTTCTTGGTAAATGTGAGGTGGCATTTTGAACTTGACATCATTTTCTAGTGGGCTTTTCTGGTTTCGAATGGTTTTCGCAGTGCAGTTCTCTAGATGCGTTAAGTTTTTGCTGCAATACTTTTCTCTCTTATCGCTCCCGTTCGCCTTTTTCAGCCGCAAAGTGTGTTTTTTTTCGCTTTTTTATAAATAAGGCGAAACGAAGCCCCAAATGGCGCTATTTTCGCTGCGATGTGCTGCGCTAATTATTTGGCGAGAAAGACAATCCTTTTAAATTGCCCCTTAGGGTTTTATTATATAGGATATATAGTGATGATTATTATTTTATATATATATATATTATAGCAATAATTATTGTTATTATTTTTTATATATTTATATATTATTATATATATCTAGTAGTATGATTTTAATAATATATAACTGTATATAGTGTGAATATTCTATAGATATATAATTTTATATAGTGTGAATTTATTATATTATATATATATATATGTGATGTTGTTGTTTATTTATTTCTTCTCTTCTTCTATGTTTTGTCATCTTATTCCTGTTCTTTCTGTATTTCTTGCCTTAAGGTGTTCCCTGCTGTTTCCCTTTTTTACACTGTTGGCCAGGTGGTTGGGCTTCCCTTCCACTCCTGTTTTCTCATGTTTGATCCCCGGCTTCGGTCTCCTTTCACACCCTTCAGCGGGGCGCGCTCTGCATTCCCGCCCCCCTCCCTGGCTTCTCTGTGGGGTGTTCACTTTGCAGTGTTTCCTTTGCTGTTGATGGAGGTGTTATTGTCTGGTATTGCGCCCTCGGGGGTGTCCTGCGTATCGACCTTCCTTGTTGTTGCATTTCTGCCTGTCGGACCGTTTTTCCACTATTTTGGGCGTGTTTTTTTCCGGTCGGAAATTCTATCCGCCTTTTGTTTCTGGATATTTCACTGAAGTAATCAATGCCACATTTCTAGCCATTTGGTGTCCTGCAAGCATTTCTTCGCCTCTCCTAGGTCCCATCTATTTTCTCTCTCTCTTTCTCTCTCTCTCTTTCTTCCTCTGTCTCTCCTTTCTCTCTTTCTCTCTCCGTCCGTCTATTTTCTCTTCTGTCTATCTATTTCTCTGTCCGTCTTTCTTTCTTTTTCTTCTTATCTTTTCTTCTTCTTTTCTATCTGTCCGTCTCTTTTTATTTTCTGTATTCTATTCTTTCTGTCCGTCTTTTTTCTTTCTGTATTCTTTCTCTCTCTGTCCGTCTTTTCTTCTTCTGTATCATCTATTTCTCTCGGTCCGTCTATTATCTTCTTTCTAGTCTATCTTCTACGGTCCGTCTTTCTCTCTTCTCTTTTGCTTTTTGTCTATCTTCTCTCTCTCTTTCTCTTCTTCTCTCTCTGTTTACCATCTTCTTTCTCTCTCTGTCTCTTCCCTCTCCTTCTCTACTCTTTCCTTCTCTCCTCGTCTTTCTGTCTTTATCTTCTCTTTCATCTATCTGTTCTCTCTCTTCCTGTCCCCTATCATCTCATCTCCCTATCTATCCTCCTCCTATACTGCCCTCGCTCCTCTCTCTCTATTTTCCTCTCTCTCTATTTCTATCTGCTCTATCTATCCTCTCTTTTTCTGTCTTTCCTCGTCTGTCTCTCTTCTGTTCTTCTTCTCTCTTTATCTTTGCTGTTCTTCTATTTTTTTGTCTTCTTTCTGTCTGTCTCTTCTTTCTGTTTCTCTGTTTCTTCCTTTTTTTTTTTTTCTCTTCTTCTCTATCCATCTAGTCGTGTTTTCCTTCTCTCTTGTCCAGGGGGGGCCGGGCCCCCCTTGCATGGCCGGCCCGCCACCCCTCCCTCCCCAGCCCGTGGTCCCCGTCAGCTGTTTGTTCCGCGTCGCGGTTTGCAGTGTGCACAGTCCTGTTGAGACTGCCACCAACTGGCAGAGCATTAAACAGCTGATTCAAGCCTCTGGGGAGGGGATAACGGGCCCCCTTACCCCCCTGGCCACCCGCTGACACGGCCCGCAGGGTCCTAAAGTTACACCTCTGTGATCTATCTATTATTTATCTGTTTCTCTATCATCTATCCTATTCTATCCATCAGCCTTTCTATTATCTATCTCTATAATATATTCATCTGTCTAACAATTATATATGCTGTCATCTGTCTATCTACCTATGGGTTATCTATCTATGTATGTATTATTTATCTATCTATCTATGTAGTAGTATTATCTTTTTTCTCTCTTTCTATCTATCTATCAATCTATCTATGTGTTATCTACTTCTATCATGTTTATCTATCTTTCTATCTATCTATGTGTTATCTATCTTTCTATCTATCTATCTATCTATCTATCTACCTATGTGTTATCTATCTATGTATGTATTATCTATCTATCTATATATCTATCTTTCTCTATCTATGTATGTATTATCTATCTATCTATCTATCTATATATCTGTCAATCTATCTATCTATGTGTTCTCTATCTATCTATCTATCTATCTAATGTGTTATCTATCTATCTATCTATGTATCTATCTATCTATGTATGTATTATCTATCTATCTATTTGTTATCTACTATGTATGTATTTATCTATCTTTCTATCTATCTATCTATCTATCTATCTATCTATCTATCTATCTATCTATCTATCTATGTATTATCTATCTATTGTATTATCTATCTATGTGTTATCTATCTATGTATGTATTATCTATCTATCTATCTATCTATCTATCTATGTGTTATCTATCTATGTATTATCTATCTATCTATCTATCTATCTGTTATCTATCTATGTAGGTATTGTCTATCTATCTATGTGTTATCTATCTATGTATGTATTATCTATCTATCTATCTATCTATCATCTATCTTCTATCTATCTATGTGTTATCTATCTATGTATGTATTATCTATCTATGTATGTATTATCTATCTATCTATATCTAGCTATCTATCTATCTACCTCTCTATCTATGTATGTATTAGCTATCTATCGCTCTATATATGTATTATCTATCTATCTATCTATATATCTATGTATTATCTATCTATCTATCTATCTATCTATCTATCTATCTATGTATGTATTAGCTATCTATCCTTCTATCTATCGCTCTATATATGTATTATCTATCTATCTAATCATTATCTATCGGTCTATCAAATTAAAAAGAGCTTTATTGGCAGGATCAATTTGCATTTTGACATTGCCAAAGCAAACAAAAATAATAAAACACGTTAGTATAGAGGGGTTCACAGTAGGGGGTAATGGGTTTCAATGGATAAGTAATATATGGTCAGTATTATAAGGGGTATACAGAGGTGCCCCTACCATGAAGCAGACTGAAACATTTGCTCAGGGCACATCCCTGTGAAACACTTAAAAGGTGGCAGTTAAAAAAAAATCCTCCTTCTAGCAACACTGTATTTCAGCACCAGTCCACCAATCAGTGTTAAGTCAGCCCTCCAGTCTACCAATCATTGTTAAGTCATCCCTCCAGTCCACCAGTCAGTGTTAGTCAGCTCACCACACCCACCTCCACAAGCCACACCTATGTTCCCTGATGAAGCCACGCCCACTTATTGGGATAACTGGGCAAGTAGTCCATGGAAATTAAGTTCATCTAGCTATCTATCTTTCTATCATCTGTCTGTCTGTCTGAACAATAGCAATCGTAATTGTACGAGCACAGACCTTAAAGGCAGGAAATTGTGACAGCACACCTTTAGAAATATGCCCCATTGTTCCCCGCAGTTAAGGACTGTACAAATGTCCAATAGGACACCCGACGGCCAACCCCCAAGCGCAAGAAACCTGCGTGACAAACGTCTGTTTTGGCCGATAGTCGCATGTGTGTAGTTCGTTGATCCACCATGGAGGATTGAGGAACCAGAGGGAACGCACACACACGTGTAGTGTTCACCTAAAATGACCGTTTGTCTGTAAAATCAAGATGTTTAATTGGTTTTGCGTGTACATTACATGTTATAGTGTTATAACCTGGATTTAAACATTGGTTTGAGATTTCGGTTTTTGGACTGGGCCTGGTCTGTGGTCCGTATCGGTCCCTAATCATCTTAGACTTTCCCAGTCCATGCAAGTGCCAGACATCCCTGTAACATAATATCCATGGTTCCACCATGCTTTATATTGTCTTCTCTCTGGGTGAGGAGATGTTTGCCTTTAAACAGGGATTTAGGCTGGTAACATTAATCTAAATCATGGCTCTATATGTATTACAGTATAATAACTATTATAAGTACAGCTTAATGTCGGAATGTAGACAAGGACACATTCTTTATTGTGCATTGTAAAGTGACTTATATACAAATATCAATAAAACTTGTTCACTAATGTGAACAATCCCTGCGCTTCCTACTTGGCCCCGCCCCTTTGCACAGCTTAACAGCGGATTTGTCGGCTTCTTTTCCATCCTCTGAGTGAAGCACACTGACCATGCCTATACCCGCCGGGTGAGAAAGGGCAGTGATTGAAGTACCTGCAGGGCTATAGTGAACCATTGTACAGGAAATCACGTAGAAAGCAAGTGAAATAGAATTGTAAATAGAGGTTCCTGGGAAACACATAATCACAATATATATTATCTGCCAACTTCCAACCCAGGGATTTCAAATGTGTGTCCCTTGCAGATGTTTGCAAACTACAACTCCCAGCATTCCCTGTCTGCAGTAGGCAAACCTAACCAAAACATCACCAAACATGTATAAACAGCGTTATAGCCAATGGCAATGTCCATATCCAGGAACGGTAAATATATATTTGTTTTCCTACGATTTCCTCTCCATTGTCTATCCAATTCTCTGACTCTTATCTGTTCTCTTTAGGTACAAAGGATTTAAAGGAAACTGCTCTGTATCCTTCATCGAACAGTTTAAAGCGTTGCACCAGTGCAATAAGTATTGTGAGATATTAGGACTGAAGTCCCTGAGAGCCAACCCACAGAAGCAGAAGAAGCCAAGTGGGCCTAAAGAAAGGACTCAGCCCAGCGCCCCGACCTCCAGGAAAAGCAAGACCGGGCCAAAGACGAAACATAAAACGTAACCTCTCGCTGTCTCCCTTCCTTAGAAGGAATGTACTGTTCTAATGATATTGTGTTACTAGCAGCGACGGATACCTAGAAACGCCAAGTACAATGAGTAACCCCACAGATGGACTGATCCCCTGCTTGCTCTCAATGGATTCTTATTCTCCGTGCGTAACGTGAGTTTTATTCATTTTCCTAGGGAAAAAATAAATAAATAACAAACTATGTCATATCATTGGATTGTAATGTCCGATTGGTGACCCTGGAACTACTGGCGAACTATAAATCTCAGCAATCCCCAAAGCATTGGTCACACTTGTACTTTAAAGGAGACCTTTAGACTAAATGCATTTATTCTTGACTTATATCCCACAAACTGCTGGTCACTTTCTAGCTTCTACATCTGAAAAGTCAGGAAATTCTTTCACGTGAGATACTTTCCTCGTCCCTCGCTTCCTTCATTTAACCCCTGGGCTCAGACGTGTTCAGTGTACCCCAGTGAGTCGCTCTGTATCCAATGTGAGAAGGAGAGAGGAAGTGACTGGACTGTCTGCTCCAGGATAAGATTTTACAGATATCACTTGGTTCCTTTTATCTTATACATTAAAGTGTAAATCAGTATGAAAGTTTGATCATTCAAGAATTCAAACTTGGTGTGTTACAGAACAGAATCACAGGCAAAGCAACAAACCAATTAGATGTTTGTTTTAACCTTATAACAGTACACAATGCAATCTAATGCTTACTGGGGAATATCCTTTATAGTAATATATATCATGTCATGTAAATATGTTATAAAGATACACAGTCATTTATATGCTTAATTAAGAACCTCGCAGTGTGACAATAATCTACCTGTCTGTCTGTCTATCTGTCTATCTATCTATCTTTCTATCTATTATCTATCTATCCATTGGTACTACTATATCTTTCTGCCTATCTATCTATCATCATCATCCTCTATTTATCTATCTCTATCTATCTATCTATTATCTATCTATCTATTGGTGCTACTATCTCTTTCTGTCTATCTATCTATCTATCTATCTATCATCATCATCCTCTATTTATCTATCTATCTATCTTTCTATCTATCTATTATCTATCTATCCATTGGTACTACTATCTCTTTCTGCCTATCTATCTATCTATCTATCTATCTATCTATCTATCTATCTATCATATATCTATCTATCTATCATCTATCTATCTATCTATCATCTATCTATCTATCATCTATCTATCATCTATCTATCTATCATCGATCTATCTATCTCTCTATCTATCATCTATCTATCTATCTATCTATCATCTACATAAGTGTCTGTTTCCTGTTGCTAAATAACCTTCTATATCACCTGCATACAGAATAATCATTACTTTATATGAATGCCATATATACTGTAACTTACAGGTAAACTCCTAAGCAGTAGTTTATGAGGTTTAACTGCATTAGAAGCTCCTAGTTCCATAGCATCTACTTAGCTTTTAAAAGGGGGGAATCCCTCTTTATTAAGTGCAGCTAACAACACACAACGTTTCAGCTACACTTGATAAAGGCCTTAGAGCCGAAACGTTGTGTGTTGTTATCTGCACTTAATAATGAGGGATTCCCCCTTTTAAAAGCTAAGTAACGACTGGAGAGCACTATTTGTCCGTTTATATGGTGAATTGACTTTTCTCTCCATTCTCTCCATTCTGCTCTGTGTGTAGCGATCAGTTCTCTGCATATTATTGTGGAAAACGGGTCTGGACAGAAACGCGCATTGCTATACGTTTTTTTTAATGGATCTGATTTACCCGGTCTGTTAAAAAAAACACATTTCTGTCGGAAACTGACCCATTTTCAGGAAAAAAAACTGAAAACAGTTGGCTACACACAGACCACAATGGACTGGTCCATGTCTAGTGTGAATGAGCCCCCCCCAGTGTTACAAGAAAAGGACACGAGAGGTGAGAAAATGAAAATAATAAACGGTAAACCAGGTCAGGTGGGAGTCAAAACCTGAGATTTTTACTGATTTGCCTAATTAGTGAAGAACCAGAAATGAATTGTTTTTCTCAAGGTTCCCTTATTAGTTTCCTTACCGGAAATAGCGAAATCATAAATCACCCAGACCCCACAGACACAGCCACAAATTTTATTTAATTCCCTCTGTTTCTTGCTATTGGTACATCACTTTGGAAATCAAGGTCTGGCCTTAAATTTGCACATCTGTGTTTTTTTTAACTTTCATTCTGTTACCCTTTAAAGGGTTGTGTTACGTATATGTTTATGGATATATGTGCTGCTTTGTTTCTGTATCGAATGATATGAAATTAGTAGTAGGCCAAGAGCTTGGCGTGTTTATAGATGGTCGTAATTTAATGGCAGGTATGTAAAAATAATAAAGTTCTGCACATTAAAATGTATTTCTCAAGGTTTGGCTTAATGATTTATGTTTAGAACCGCCCACGAGGAACTAATCTCTGTATCACTAATCCCACCCTAGAATATTATTATTAGCACCCCTTTATTACATATAATTACAGGCACATTCAATAGTGTACCCTTACCCATCTTCTTACTTAAGTTCTAAATTAGCGTGTAGGCATTTCCATGCTCTTAGATAAAATGTTATTACAGTGTATTCTTTTCTGATAAACTAATACGACATATTTCAGATGAAAACTATATGACATAATGCAAATATAACACAATACACACCTGGAAGTCTATAGAAGGTTATACAAAAGTACAAGACCACAGTTCCCCTTGGATCTCCTCAGTGACTTTTAACATCCTTATAATTTACAGTAAGGGGTACATTATCCAATATATCATTACATATTATTTCTTGCAATTAGCATTACTTAAAGGAACCATTGCAAAATTGTACTGCAAAACCTGAATAATTTGTTAGATTTTTAGATTATAACAAGGAGCAAAATGTTATTAAACTGTCAATTTATTCCCTTTAACAAGCACATTTCTTTTACATCTCAGCCTGCAAAGGCTACCTGAATGTAGAGACTAAGGCCATTCTTCATATTTAATATATTCCTCCAAACCACACATTTCATTTTTTTTTCTTTTTCTTGGCTTTAGTCAGGGAGTTGAGTTTTTATCCATCAGCATAATTGCACAATTTGGCTTTAACAACCTGCAAGGTCTCTTTGTGCTAATTTGTCTCGAGCCAGCGGCTTCCAAGCAGAGCAGCTGCACAGAGCGGAGTAAATGCTGATCCCTTAGCTGTCACAAAGCAGATGTCTGACAAACAGAGGGGAACATGTGGATTACGGTACAGCAGGGTTGGCACAGTTTGTTTAATTGTATTAGGAGCCTAGTGCATGGTAAGTGAGCAAAGTGCCATTTGGTCCCTTTATGTAATTTTAACAACCAGAATTTGTATGATAAAATTCTTTTTGTATTTCCCTAAACTGACGAGGTCAAGTATTACCTCGCTAATGGTGATGGTTATTACAGCTCTTTAAAGGCTATTTATTTTAAATACTTTCTGTGGGCCTTTTTTACGTATATGTTTGGTAAATCAGAGCTGAATGAATTCCTGCATGGGAATGTGTATATTTTATTTTTAGGAGAGTGAGAGGGAAAGGTGTTTCCTGTCATTGCCCCATGGCAGCACCCAACAGAAGTTGTTAGTTTCTATATTCCCTATTTTGCTTCCATTGGCAGCTGGGAGTTGTTGGTTAAAGAAAAGTCACATGGTACTTACCAGATATTGGAACAGAAAGGTACCACCCCCTGCTGCAGGGAGCCTTATGGTAGAGAATGTCACATGACACACACCACGTATTGGAACCGAAAGTTACCTCCCCCTTCTGCAGGGAGCTTTATATTAGAGAAAGTCACAAGATGCACACCAGATATTGGAATCGAAAGGTACCTCCCCCTTCTGCAGGGAGCTTTATATTAGAGAAAGTCACAAGATGCACACCAGATATTGGAATCGAAAGGTACCTCCCCCTTCTGCAGGGAGCTTTATATTAGAGAAAGTCACAAGATGCACACCAGATATTGGAACCAAAAGGTACCTCCTCCCCAAGGGAACATTTATAATCCCACATTATCAGGTAATTTTAAAACTTTTACAATGCATTCACCAAGTATCAAAAGTTATTGATACTTGATCGTAAAATTACCTTAAAAGTGGAAGAACTCTGACCACAATCTTATAAGTCTGAGGTAGTCCGAAAAGAACAAATGTGGCACCTATGGCCCTCTGTGCTGAGCAAAATACTGCAAGGTATTGTATTACCAACGTGGCTGGTAGTCAGTGACTGCCATGCCAAATGGCTCAGTGTATTATAATCTGCAGCTATTGTTTCACTCTATGATAATATGGGGTACATAGGGGTATTTTCTATAAATGTAGAAGGAAATGTCTAACAAACACCGAATACCAGATAACGGTCTGGATACTTTTGTTCTCCAGGGGAAGTCTGAATTTTTCTCAGTGTCATTCCAACCACCTGAGTGAGAACATTCAATTCTGTGAGCAGCTTTCACCAGTGGTGTCCAGATAGTGTAATATAAAACCATGTAGGGGCCACACTCAGGGCCCTGATGGAGAGGAAACACAGAGAGTTCATGGGGCCTTAGTTCATATTCGTACAATACACTTTCAGCAAGCAAAATAACAGCCTCACCTAAGGCCCCATTAGGCTTGGTACACACCATAAGATATTTTCGGCTGACCGACCGATAGTGAAGTGTATTGGTCGGCAAAGAAATATCACATGGTGAGGGGCAGCCAACCACGTCCGAGCTTGGTGGCCTGTTCATCCGTATTGGGCGATCGGTACTGTTGATAATTCACAGCCGATCGTGCGGTTCCCTAAGGGGGACTGTCGTTTGTCCCGGCTGAGTGCTCACTAGTAGCAAACGCTCAGTGGGGCCACAAAGTCCCCCCATGTGTACCCAGCCAAATACCCTAATCCTTCTGATCTTGCCAGGGCACAAGGGCTTCAGAAATCAAAAAAAGCCAAAAACAAGCAGAAAAAAATCTGCAAGGCAATCTTATAGTAGAAAATACATTAACCGGGCTTATTCAGATTCTGCTTTTCCCCTCCTTTAATAGTCGCTACGGTGACTTCTTATTATTTCAAATACTCTGCTGGTGTAGTACCACTCACAAGACCTGGGGGCAGCAAAATAGCAAAGATGATCTTGGCTCTGCACATTCCGGCACATGATTTTTTATTACCGGAAGGAGAATTTTTTTAACAGCCGCCTTTTAAGTGTTCCGCATGGGGCGCCCTGAGCAAATGTCTCAGTTTGCTTCATGGTAGGGGAACCCCTGCCTTTAACTCTACATATCTACATATTTCTTATATTGGTTCTTTTAAAGAAATACTACATTGTATTAGGGGCAAACATTTGTCCCTATTATTGTCCCATGTTTATAAGCCCGTGGTATTGCAAGTTTGGGTTTTTTACTGCTACTGGCGATATTTTTTTGATATTACTGGAAATGTTTAGTCACACTATAAAGAGGGAAGATTCTGCTATTGTCTGTGAACCAGGACAGTGGTGTCAGTTAGGGCTTGGCCACACTAGCATGTATTTCACACGCTTACGATCGTGTTTTGCAATCTGTTAGAGCACGAGTAACACGTGCCAGGCTATCACAATGTGTCACGTGACCCGGAAGAAGAGGTGTGTCTACCTCGAAAACGTGCGCTGGTCAGGAATCGATTGTTTGGCGCACGGCTCCCATCTTACGGGTTCATGCTGGTGCTTCATTCCATTTGATGGTGAGGTTCGTTGGCAAGGACCAATAAAGTTTTGTACTGGCAGGGGTGGGATATACCGGATTATGCTCTGGACCTGTCCGTCAGAGTTTTGGGTGAGATTGTTTCTTTCCCTTGGGCTATTCTTCCCTTACCCCGAGTGTTCATGTCTATATGACTCTGCCTGTATGTGCTTAGAGCGATTTATTGGGGGTTACAAGTCAGGCCCATACCATATATTTATTAAAGGGCATGTCCACCCCTCCAGTATGTAGTAGAACACCCCCGACAAGCTGGGTTTCGTTTTACTTACATGTAACAAAGATGCTCCCCGGCTGTGTAAAGCTGCTTCAATCCCACGTCCAGTGCCAGTAAGTCCATGTCTCTGATGCTGCTACATGTGCCCTTTACGTGCCCGAGCAGCAGTAGCAGAGATTCGTTCGGGGATGGCAGCCATTGGCTGGAGCCGTGGCGCTGGAGGGTGGGATTGTAAGCAGCTTTACACAGCCGGGGAGCATCTTTGTTACAAGTAAGTAAAACGAAACCCAGCTTGTCGGGGGTGTTCTACTACATACTGGAGGGGTGGACATGCCCTTTAAGCCTGTTTGTCTCTTTAGGGGTTCCATTGTTATGGGCCTGTTTGTCCTCTTATTATTGATTTGTTGCCCTTTATGCAGTTTGTGCCCCTTGTTTAACCTTGTGCATCTCTCGTTGGCGCCTTACTTAACATTCAATGAGGAATTCAGGTGGTGGGGGTTTTAGAGAGTTGTAGTTTGACAAGATGGATCCTCTCCTATCCTGCCCTGCACCCATGTTTAATTCCCATCCAGCCTTGATTTTATTATCAGCGGTGCTGCCCCATAAGGAAATACAGCTGCATGAGCTTTGGTATACAGTGTAAAGCAGCGTGGCAGCTTCCTAATGAAACTGTCAATATTCCCTGCAGGTGATAAATCACTGACAAAAATGCTGTTGGTTCTAATGTAAAGGTTTGGCAGCGAATTCGCCGTAAACACGATTAGCAGCAGTTTGACAATCCCAGAGCTACACAGGGGACGCGGATTTGTTTATTCATTAACATTTCTCTCTCTTATTTGGAGCAAATTCCAATAGGGAATGAAACTGGTTCCGATATTGTTTATTGTCATTATTAATGGATTCCGTGGGACAAGGTTCCATATTCCGTCGGCGGAACGCCGTGTGTTATAGTATTCCGTATTCCTGTTTACTAGGGTATGAACTAAAGCCTCTAACCCCCAGTGGTGTAACTAGGAATCACTGGGCCCCCAGCAAAACTATGATGGGCCCCTATCTGTGCTTCATCCACAGTGGTTTTCTGGGAGGAGGCTAAATCTGTCATAGGAAAAATAAGATGGGGCCCCCTTGGCTCCTGGGCCCCCTGCAGTTGTTCCCCCTGCTCCCTGGTAGTTATACTCAGATTATTAGCACAGGGAAGTTGGTTTAACCTTAGCATGGCCACATTACATTAAAACTAAAGGTCCTGCCAGGCCCTACCTCCTCATCTATTGAACTGGGGGATACTCCAAAGGTCGCCTATCTGCTCATTGGAATGGGCAGGCTGTAGGACTAGAGAGCAGCAATATTAATATCTAACTTGGCTGATCTAGGGGGCCTAATATTTTAGGTACTTCAAAATGGAGAGAGGTTGGTTTGGGGTTTTAGTTCCCCTTGAAAACACAAACACATATAAAAACTCCCCCAGGAACATTAATACCTCGGGAAATTGCAAAATAGAAGTGTATATGAGATAGCAATGACTGGTATCAATATGCACAACTTTGTAACCACATCACCACTATCTGCCACTCATAAACCGGATCTCCTGGTATCCTCACCCCATAGAGCAAAGGGTAGAATTCCAGGTCTATATAATATTTTATGGCACAACAAACAACCAGTCAATATAAAATACTAAATTGGGCGGAGAGTAGTAGGGAATCGTTTGCGATTTTCTCAACTCAAGCAGATGCTCAGCAAACATAATGTATGCCATCAGTTATGATCAGTGTTTAGCTATGCCATCAGTTATAATCAGTGTTTAGCTATGCCATCAGTTATAATCAGTGTTTAGCTGCCATCAGTTATAATCAGTGTTTAGCTATGTCATCAGTTATAATCAGGTTGTTTAGCTATGTCACTCTTATCATCAGTGCTTAGCTTATGTCATCATTATAATCAGTGCTTAGCTATTTCATCAGTTATAATCAGTGTTTAGCTATGCCATCAGTTATAATCAGTGTTATCTATGTCCATCTCTTATCATCAGTGCTTAGCTATGTCATCAGTTTATCATTGCTTAGCTATGTCATCAGTTTATAATCAGTGTTTAGCTATGTCATCTCTTATCATCAGTGCTTAGCTATGTCATCAGTTATAATCAGTGCTTAGCTATGTCATCAGTTGATAATCATGGTTTAGCTATGCCATCAGTTATAATCAGTGTTTAGCTATGCCATCAGTTTATCATCAGTGTTTAGCTATGCCACAGTTATAATCAGTGCTTAGCTATGTCATCAGTTAATCAGTGTTTAGCTATGTCATCATTATAATCAGTGTTTATCTATGTCTCAGTTATCTCAGGCTTGCTATGCCATCAGTTATAATCAGTGATTAGCTATGTCATCAGTTATAATCATTCTTAGCTATGTCATCAGTTATAATCAGTGTTAGCTATGTCATCAGTTATATATCAGTGTTTAGCTATGCCATCAGTTATAATCAGTGCTAGCTATGTCCATCAGTTATAATCATGATTACTATGTCATCAGTTATAATCAGTGCTTAGTATGTCCATCATTTATAATCAGTGTTTAGCTATGTCATCAGTTATAATCAGTGTTTAGCTATGTCATCAGTTATAATCAGTGTTTAGCTTGTCTCATTTATAATTAGTGTTTAGCTTGCCATCAGTTATAACAGTGCTTACTATGTCATCAGTTAATAATCAGTGCTAGCTATGTCATCAGTTATAATCAGTGTTTAGCTATGCCATCAGTTATATCAGTGTTTAGCTATGCAATCAGTTATAATCGTGCTTAGCTATGCAATCAGTTATAACAGTGCTTAGCTATGTCATCAGTTTTAATCGTGCTTAGCTATCCATCATTGAATCAGTGCTTAGCTATGTCATCAGTTATAATCAGTGTTAAGTATGCATCAGTTTATATCAGTGTTTAGCTATGTCATCAGTTATAATCAGTTGTTTATCTATGTCATCAGTTAATCAGTGTTTAGCTATGTCATCTATATATCATCAGTGCTTAGCTATGTCATCAGTTTATATCATGTTTATTCTGTCATCAGTTATAATCAGTGTTTATAGCTATGTCATCAGTTTATAACAGTGTTTTAGCTATTTCATCAGTATAATCAGTGTTTAGCTATGTCATCAGTTATATTCAGTGTTTACTATGTCATCAGTTATTGTGTTAGCTATATCACAGTTATAATCAGTGTTTAGCTATGTCATCAGTTATAATCAGTGTTTAGCTATGTCCATCAGTTATAATTAGTGTTTAGCCATGTCATCAGTTATAATCAGTGTTTAGCTATGTTATCAGGTATAATCAGTGTTTAGCTATGCCATCAGTTATAATTAGTGTTTAGCCATGTACCAGTTATAATCAATGTTTAGATGTCATCATTTATAATCAGTGTTTAGATGCCATCATTTATAATCAGTGTTTAGATGCCATCAGTTACAATTAGTACTTAGCTATGTCACCAGTTATAATCAGTGTTTAGCTATGTCATCAGTTATATTCAGTGTTAATCTGTCATCAGTTATAATCAGTGTTTATCTTGTCATCAGTTTTAATCAGTGTTTATCTGTCATCAGTTATAATCAGTGTTGCTATGTCATCAGTTATAAACAGTGTTTAGCTATGTCATCAGTTATAATCATGTTTATCTATTCATCAGTTATAATCAGTGCTTGCTATGCCATCAGTTATATCAGTGATTATAGCTATGTCATCAGTTATAATCAGTCTTAGCTATGTCATCAGTTATAATCAGTGTTTAGCTATGTCATCAGTTATAATCAGTGTTTAGCTATGCCATCAGTTATAATCATGCTTAGCTATGTCATCAGTTATAATCAGTGATTAGCTATGTCATCAGTTTTCAGTGCTTAGCTATGTCATCATTTAATCATGTTTAGCTATGTCATCAGTTATAATCAGTGTTTAGCTATGTCATCAGTTATAATCAGTGTTTAGCTATGTCTCAGTTATATTAGTGTTAGCTATGCATCAGTTATAATCAGTGCTTAGCTATGTCATCAGTATAATCAGTGCTTAGCTATGCACAGTTATAATCAGTGTTACTATGCCATCAGTTAATCATTGTTGCTATGCATCAGTTATATCAGTGTTAGCTATGCAATGTTCTAATCAGTGCTTAGCTATGTCATCAGTTATAATCATGCTTAGCTATGTCCTCAGTTATAATCAGTGCTTAGCTATGTCATCAGTTATAATCATGTTTTAGCTATTTCATCAGTTATATCAGTGTTTAGCTATGTCATCAGTTTATCATGTTACTATGTCATCAGTTATAATCAGTGTTTAGCTATGTCATCGATTATCCATCAGTGCTTAGCTATGTCATCAGTTATAATCAGTGTTTATCTGTCTCATTAATCATTGTTAGCTATGTCATCAGTTATAAACTGTTTACTATGTCTCAGTAATAATCATTGTTAGCTATGTCATCAGTTATATTCAGTGTTTAGCTATGTCATCAGTTATAATCAGTGTTTAGCTATATCATCAGTTATAATCAGTGTTTAGCTATGTCATCAGTTATAATCAGTGTTTAGCTATGTCCATCAGTTATAATTAGTGTTTAGCCATGTCATCAGTTATAATCAGTGTTTAGCTATGTTATCAGTTAATCAGTGTTTAGCTATGCCATCAGTTATAATTAGTGTTTAGCCATGTAACCAGTTATAATCAATGTTTAGATGTCATCATTTATAATCAGTGTTTTAGATGCCATCATTTATAATCAGTGTTTAGATGCCATCAGTTACAATTGTACTTAGCTATGTCACCAGTTATAATCAGTGTTTAGCTATGTCATCAGTTATATTCAGTGTTAATCTGTCATCAGTTATAATCAGTGTTTATCTTGTCATCAGTTTTAATCAGTGTTTATCTGTCATCAGTTATAATCAGTGTTTAGCTATGTCATCAGTTATAAACAGTGTTTAGCTATGTCATCAGTAATAATCAGTGTTTAGCTATGTCATCAGTTATATTCAGTGTTTAGCTATGTCATCAGTTATAATCAGTGTTTAGCTATATCATCAGTTATAATCAGTGTTTAGCTATGTCCATCAGTTATAATCAGTGTTTAGCTATGTCATCAGTTATAATCAGTGTTTCTGTCATCAGTTACAATCAGTGTTTAGCTATGTCATCAGTTATAATTAGTGTTTACTATGTCATCAGTTATAATCAGTGTTTAGCTATGTCATCAGTTATAATCAGTTGTTGCTATATCATCAGTTATAATCAGTGTTTAGCTATGTCATCAGTTATAATCAGTTGTTAGCTATATCATCAGTTATAATCAGTGTTTAGCTATGTCATCAGTTATAATCAGTGTTTAGCTATATCATCAGTTATAATCAGTGTTTAGCTATGTCATCAGTTATAATCAGTGTTTAGCTATGTCCATCAGTTATATCAGTGTTTAGCTATGTCATCAGTTATAATTATGTTTAGCTATGTCATCAGTTATAATCAGTGTTTAGCTATATCATCAGTTATAATCAGTGTTTAGCTATGTCATCAGTTATAATCAGTGTTTAGCTATGTCCATCAGTTATAATCAGTGTTTAGCTATGTCATCAGTTATAATTAGTGTTTAGCTATGTCATCAGTTATAATCAGTGTTTAGCTATGTCATCAGTTATAATTAGTGTTTAGCTATGTCACCAGTTATAATCAATGTTAGATGTCATCATTTATAATCAGTGTTTAGATGCCATCAGTTCAATTAGTACTTAGCTATGTCATCAGTTACAATTAGTACTTAGCTATGCATCATTATAATTAGTACTTTATCTGTAAGGAGATAAATCACTGTGTTCATTGCAGATAAAGTTTAAACACATTGTGGCTTTACCTTTCATCATCTACTTTATATTTCCCAACAAGGAATCAATTATATTTGATCTTTATGGACAGGAAATGCAGCCAGTTCATTTATTTAATATACAGCGATAGTAGCAGTTCATTGATGGTATTTAGAGAGAATGGACCCTTGTGAGTTGCCACCAGCGAGTGCTCGTGCAGTAGTTAATTAGTGTGATAATGGCGTTTATCACTGTGCCACAAACACCATTGTCACACTCCATAACTCCACAGAACATTCTGCACCCTCTGACATCATAACTGGGACTCTACTGACACCGTTGACATCGTAGCCTGCAATAGAGAAGAAACAATATCAGAGGCCAAATTTAGAAATTCCATCAATGATAAAGATTGTCCATATTCTTATAAACAAAGGAATTTAATGTAATCCTATAAAAAGTGACCTCGGACAAGAGGATTTTATGACAAGATAAACCAAGTTTCTTCTTTAAAACCATTAAGGTACCATGTTTACCAACTCTCTCCCATTACGTGACCAGAGACTCTACCAAGTATCATAAGACTGATATGGTAGGGAATAAAGACTCCGACCTGGCTATATATAAACAGAGGAACTCTCAATGTCACTGTTCCCCATGACTAAAAGAGATAAAGGTAACATAGTTCATCAAGGTTCAATATGTGGACAAACCTTTTACCCTACTGACTATGCCTACCTACCTATCTAGCATTAATATTCATTCAGTTACAGACACCATAATGAGCTGCCTTTAATTTGGGACCAACTCTAGGGAGGTTATGGGATGTTAAACACAGATAGATAGATAGATAGATAGATGATAGTGATAGATATAGGATAGATAGATGCTGATGATAGATGATAGTAGATAAAGATAGATAGATAGAGATGGATAGATAGATATAGAGATGGATGGGTAGGTAGGTAGGCAGGCAGACAGACAGACAAACAGACAGATAGAGAGAGAGAGAGAGAGAGATAGGTAGGTAGGTAGGTAGAAAGACAGAAGAGCAATATTATTATATGTAAGGAACACACAGGGGAAACCTCCATATTTAAGGAACGCACGGGGAAACCACTATATGTAAGGAACACACGGGGAAACCTCTATATGTAAGGAACACACGGGAAACCCTCTATATGTAAGGAACAAATGGGAACCTCTATATGTAAGGAACACACGGGGAAACCTCTATATGTAAGGAACACACGGGAAACCTCATATGTAAGGACACACGGGGAAACCACTATATGTAAGGAACACAAGGGAAACCTCTATGTAAGGAACACACGGGAAAATCTCTATATGTAGGAACAACCAGGGAAACCTCTATATGTAAGGAACACACAGGGAAACCTCTATATGTAAGGAACACACGGGGAAACCTCTATATGTAAGGAACACACGGGGAAACCTCTATATGTAAGGAACACACGGGGAAACCTCTATATGTAAGGAACACACGGGGAAACCTCTATATTAAGAACACACGGGAAACCTCTATATGTAAGAACACACGGGGAAACCCTATATGTAAGGAACCACGGGAAACCTCTATATGTAAGGAACACACGGGGAAACCTCTATATGTAAGAACACACGGAGAACCTCTATATGTAAGGAACACACGGGAAACCTCTATATGTAAGGACACACGGGAAACCTCTATATGTAAGGAACACACGGGGAAACCTCTATATGTAAGGAACACACAGGGAAACCTCTATATGTAAGGAACACACGGGAAACCGCTATATGTAAGGAACACACGGGGACCCTCTATATGTAAGGAACACACGGGAAACCTCTATATTAAGGAAACACACGGGAAACCTCTATATGTAAGGAAAACACGGGGAAACCTGTATATGTAAGGAACACACGGGGAAACCTCTATATCTAAGGAAACACACCGGGAAACCTCTATATGTAAGGAACACACGGGGAAACCTCTATAGGTAAGGACACACGGGGAAACCTCTATATGTAAGGAACACACGGGGAAACCTGTATATGTAAGGAACACACGGGGAAACCTCTATATGTAAGGAACACACGGGGAAACCTCTATATGTAAGGAACACACGGGGAAACCTCTATATGTAAGGAACACACGGGGAAACCTGTATATGTAAGGAACACACGGGAAAACCTCTATATCTAAGGAACACACGGGGAAACCTCTATATGTAAGGAACACACGGGGAAACCTCTATATGTAAGAACACACGGGGAAACCTCTATATGTAAGGACACCACGGGGAAACCTCTATATGTAAGGAACACACGGGGAAACCTCTATATGTAAGGAACACACGGGAAACCTCTATTCTAAGGAACAATCACGGGGAAACCCCGGGAAAATATATATGTAAGGAACACACGGGGAAACCTCTATATGTAAGGAACACACGGGGAAACCTCTGCACAGCTGTGAACCAGTAGCTCAGGAAATGTAATGGCCTCCAGGGAAAGCTTTGAATGGTATAAACCATAATAAACCAAGACCCAATTCACTATCAACTATTCAACCAACACTGACCCAATGGACACGTAGACCAATTTCTCTATAACTTGCGATTTGCTCAACCTCTCCTCTCATTGACCAATTGTACAGACTGGACACACCCCATCAACTGGTCGCCACATGAACCTTTCTAACTGGTTTATCTAATGCATTCTTCTAAATTGGAACAAAAAAACACATGTTTCGGTTTTCTAATCCACTCCTTATAGTTGGAATGTTTTATTTCATTCATATTTGGTCGTACATTATACTTAATTGTTTTTAAATATGGCCCAATTTACCAAATTATATTTTCACATCACTTCACAAAATGACACAGCAAAGTAGATTAGATTTTTTTTAAAAAAATAACATTGTTTCATAACACCAACCGCCATATTGGCCATTGACAGTGTAGTTATTAAAGGGAATGTCCACCCTTAATACAATAAAAATGGAGGCTTGTCAGTTATCTTTCCACAACCCCAACTGCTATATTTACCAGTTTATTACATACATTTGTAACCAGATATTTAATGATAAGTTCTGTTCCTTTAAATTTATCTGCCTCCTCCCTCTGCTCAATGAGCTTTTTATAAGTTTTGGCATGTGCAGAGGAGGCAGCAGGGGAAACTACAGTCAATCATTGGTTTGACGGCATGGAGGGAGGAGCCAGCTTACTCTGCCAGAATGGAGACAATAATTATCCCTAAATATCTGGTTATTAATACATCTAATAATGTGCCGAATGGGACTTTTTTTGTTTTATGGGTGAACATTCCCTTTAAAATTCCCACCAATAGAAATGCACCAGGACAGGGGACCGGATACCCTTTAATTATAACGGTTTTATGCTATTTTGTTATTGTGAGTTACATTTCATTTAAAGAGCCAATAGCCAATAGTTTCCATGTTTCCTTTATAATGTCTGTGAAACAGGAACATGAATATGTATCTGTTTTCACATTTTGTTAATATACAGTGTTGATTAACTTTGGATATTGTTTAAAGTTTCCAAACATTTGTAGGGTTTGATTAAGGAAAATGCCCGTTCTAATCACAGAAACAAAATCCTAAATAAAAATAATAAATTCATAAAAAATTCCCATTCAGACATTTCCAATCTTACCTGCTGAGCTACCACGTCCCTTCTGGAGGTTGGAGATTGAATGACTGGTGTGTAGTATCTACGAGGGAGGGAATAGCCCCTCTCCCTTTATGGAAATCTGAACTTTTAAGTAAACATTCCGAACTCTTTCTGATGTCACATTGAAATATTGATTAACAGAGTTGATCCGACATCCACGTGGATTGGGACACATCTAGTCAAATAATAGATTTGCAAAGTTGTGCTTCTTTGAAGAACATCTAGTCTTAGACCCTTAAATAAGCCAGAACCACCAGTCAACCTCATTAAAATTCTCACACATAAATATTTAGTTGAAAGAATACATAGAACGCAGCTTATTAATACTATATATATATATATATAGAGAGAGAGAGAGACACACACACATAGTCATCCATCCTACTACAAAGAGAGTCAATTTCTCCATCTTTATGAATTCCTGCAGTTGTAAGTATAAAGGTCATTTATGAATATTAGGACAGAGTGGACAGAGGCCGATACCAATTGGGCTGTTTACCGCAATGGTTGATTAGGAGAGATGGAAAGAAATAATTCAATCTGTGTTATGTGTGTTATTCAACCTTGGTCTTTAAAGGGTCTATTTAGCTTTCTTAAAGGGATGGTCAGTTTTTCTCAGATCCCTTTATTTTTTATTTGTAAAAGGAATAAAGGGATCTGTTTATAAACCCGTCGTATTGGTAATTATCGATGCGTTCTGCATGGGGCTGCATTACAGTGGTTCTCGTTATTTAGTCTGTGATGAAAACTACTGTAACACAGTTTAAATGGCCCATTTTGCACTGTGCGGTTGTAAAATACCAACACGGCCATATAATACTGTGCAGTATATTTCTAAAAAATACTGTCCGATATCAGTGTTTTGACCGCAGCTGAAAACCAACATTACCACTGAAAAAAATGGCGGCTACTAGCAGTATTATTTCTGATCGCTATAAAGTTACGTGGTTGGATATAACCGAATTATCAAACCGCAAACACCTGTCAGGCAAGTGTCTCTAGATGGCTCAATATTAATTACCAATTGTTAATTACCAACATCGAACGCAATAATGGGCTGGTCGTAAAATAATGGTTGTTATGATGTCATGGCAAACATTAAATCAAACAGCCGATATCATTAATTAACTCTGCTGTCGTAATATAAAGGTCGATACTGTTGACAACTTACCTGTCCAGAACATAATACTACACTGGATAATTAACGGTCACCATGGATAACCACTCAGTGGTTAAAATACGATTGTATCGTTAAACCGCGGCGCAGTATTGAAAGACAATACAGTTATATTAAATAGTGATTGTTCATGCTTTATCGTCCTATATGTATATAGCATGGGGAATGTTTTTTACCATCAGAATTGGTTCTGTAACCTGCGGCCTGCTGCGTGTTTGTTTCCCATTGGGAGGAATAGAGGTCCGACAGTATTTATATTTCTTTCCGTCACTGATCTAGGAATTAGCAGCTATGGAGCATTTCTAATCCCCCAATCATAGGAAATTGTGCTAGTTCAGCCCTTTAATTTTCATTATTTACTTTGCCTTTGAACTCTCTTTATCAATGAAGGTCAATGCTGATTCCTAACACTTTATCCAGAGAACTGCCCAGAAGTTCATCAGACTATGACCTGACATTTTTTGGTCGAGCTCCCGAATCAAACTCTTTAAACAGAGGTTACCAGCAGAGATAAGGGAGAGTAAATAGCGCTGCATGGCGTACCTTACCCCAACAATGCAAAAGATAAGGGTTGTGAAAATGTTTTCCAGGAGATAGAAATTAGGAATTTCTTTTTTATCCTGGTTCTGAAATTAGCCCACATGGATCCATGTATATTGGGGTCCATTTGTGTTGGGGTCCATATTTATTGGGGTCCATGTATGTTAGGGTCCATGTATGTTGGGGGTCCATCTTATTGGGGGCCATGTATGTTGGGGTCCATGTGTGTTGGGCTCCATATTTATTGAGTTCATGTTTATTGGGGGTCCAGTATGTTAGGTCCATGTTTTTGGGTCCATGTATATTGGGGTCAACGTTATGTTGGGGTCAATGTATGTTAGGGTCCATGTATATTGGGGTCAATGTATGTTGGAGTCAATGTATATTGGGGTCAATGTATGTTGGGGGTCATGTAGGTTGTTAGGGTCCTTATTGGGTCAATTATGTTAGGGTCCATGTATATTGGGGTCAATGTATGTTAGGGTCCATTATATTGGTGGTGGGCAATGTATGTTGGGGTCCATGTAATTGGGGTCAATGTATGTTGGGGTCAATGTATGTTAGGGTGTTCCATATATTTGGGGTCAATGTATTGTTGGGTCCATGTATATTGGGTCAATGTATGTTGGGTCAATGTATGTTTAGGGTCCATGTATATTGGGGTCAATGTATGTTGGGGTCAATGTATGTTAGGGTCCATGTATATTGGGGTCAATGTATGTTAGGGTCCATGTATATTGGGGTCAATGTATGTTAGGGTCCATGTATATTGGGGTCAATGTATGTTAGGGCCCATGTATATTGGGTCATTTAGTTAGGGCCATGATATGGGTCAATGTATGTTGGGTCCATGTTTGGGGTCATGTATGTTGGGTCCATGTATATTGGGGTCAATGTATGTTGGGGTCAATGTATGTTGGGGTCCATGTATATTGGGGTCAATGTATGTTGGGGTCAATGTATGTTAGGGTCCATGTATATTGGGGTCAATGTATGTTAGGGTCCATGTATATTGGGGTCAATGTATGTAGGGGTCCATGTATATTGGGGTCAATGTATGTTGGGGTCCATGTATATTGGGGTCAATGTATGTTGGGTCAGTATATTGGGGTCACTGTATGGGTCCATGTATATTGGGGTCAAATGTATGTTGGGTTGCACAGATGGTGCAGGTGAAACATTTGTGCACATATCGATTTCCCTGCTGACGTCCATCTAGAGTTACTGGTTGGTCTGGTTATTTTGTTGCCGATGAGGCTGGTATTTGTATTAAAACAGCAGAGAAGCCAGAAGCAGAACTGGGTAGGTCAGTCTTGGAAGCTTTTAGCTTAAAGTTTAAATCCCACCATTTCCCATGGGGCTTGAAGTTGTAGGGATAGAATAAAGGAAATCACAGTGCTCAACAACCACTACTCACTAACTGTAACAGTATTCCTACCTCCAACTCTCTCTGCCCTTCGTGCCCTACCCCCCAATTGACTCTACATACTCTCTGTAGTGGGGTCAGCAATGCACACCGATTAAGATAGGGATCTAGTATTGGTGGGAATATGGATTTGTGCACTATATTTGCCATTTAATATACAGTTTCATCAAAGAATACTGGCAAGGCTTATTCTGCTCAAAGGGCCGTATTCATAAAGGGCAGCATCGCTATTTGGGCGATACCTTAAACACTCGGTAAATTCTATTACAATTGTAGTCCTACATTTACGATCATGATTGTGATTGTACGGTGGCCTACAATACTATTGTGGTAGCCTACTACCTGGTCTGTTATTGTATGGCCGATTGTATGTAAATGTAAGACTGTGACACACATTCACGATAACCCACTATGGAAAGATTCCGATACTGGGTTAGTGAATATGGCCCAAAGTGCTCTAATATGTCTTGTAGATTGTTCGGCAGAGATAAACATTTCTATTGGCCCTAAAGTTAGAGAGCCCATGGTATGTTGTATGTATGTGTGTATGTATGTTGTGTGATGGATGTATGTATGGTATGTGTGTATGTATGTGTGTGTGTATGTATGTATTGTTATGTGTGTGTATGTATGTATGTGTGTATGTTGTATGATGTATGTGTGTATGTATGTATGGTGTGTATGTGGTATGTATGTGTGTGTGTGTATGTATGTGTGTATGTTGTAGTGTGGTATGTATGTGTGTATGTGTGTGTGTATGTTGTTGTATGTATGTATGTGTGTATGTATGTGTGTGTGGTGTATGCATTTGTATGTGGGTATGTATGTATGTGTGTATGTGGTGTGTATGTATGTGTGTGTATGTATGTGTGTGTGGTGTGTATGGTATGTATGTGTGTATGTATGTATGTATGTAGCTGTATGTATGCCATGTATGTATGTATAATTTTACTTTAAGTGCACTTGGGTACGCAGCGCTGTACATTATAAAATACAAACAAGGGGATAAAAGCAATAATACAGATAAATAGAAAATGGATACAATTTCATACATAGGTTAGAAGACATATATAAATTATGTATAATTGATATATGTGGTGTGCCTGACACATTAGGAATGAGATCCCTGTCCCAAGAGCTTACAATCTAAGTGGGGGGGATGTATCTGCTGGTCACTAGAACAATCTACCTATAGAAACATAGGAGGACATCCAATGGAATCTGTCTGACTGTATAAAAGCGTGAGGGGATCCTGATTTCAATATCCAGAGGTATGTGCATGAGAAGGAACTGGCCAAAAGGACCAAAAGCAGAAGAAAAAACACGAAAGAGAATAAGGAAATTGTCTTGGACTTTGCGTTTGAAGGTCATCGCACACTGGGTAGCTGGAAATCTGGCATGGTACAGTACACGGGTAGACACACACTTGGCATGAGTAAGGCTGTGTACAGATACATTCCACCTTAGATCTGAAGAAGACGTCTTTTGGAGAATGAATTAATATACATTTATTGGGGAGGAAGGATCAAAGGGATTTTATTAATAGTAAGGTCCCTTACTCGTGGATGGTGTGTTAGCCAATGCCTCTTTATCTAAGCCTCACAGGAGTGTTAGCCAATGCCTCTTTACTAACCTCACAGATGTTCACCAATGCCTCTTTATCTAAGCCTCTCAGGAGTGTTAGCCAATGCCTCTTTATCTAAGCCTGTCAGAATGTTCACTATAGCCTCTATCTAAACCACTCAGAGTGTTTACTCTCGGGTGTTCACCAATGCCATTTAATCTAAACCTCCCTTGAGTGTTCACTAATGGCTCTTATGTAAACCTCTCGGGAGTGTCACCAATGTCTCTTATCTACACATCTAGGAGTGTTCACCAATGCCTCATCTAAACATCTAGGTGAGTTTCACTATGCCTCTTAATCTAAACATCTAGGGAGTGTTCACTAATGCATCTTAATAAACATCTAGGGAGTGTTCACTATGCTCTTAATCTAAACACTAGGGAGTGTTCACCAATGCCTCTTAATCAAACATCTAGGGAGTGTTCCTAATGCCTCTTAATCTAAACATCTAGGGAGTTGTTCAGTTCACTAATGCCTCTTAATCTAAACATCTAGGGAGTGTTCACTAATGCCTCTTAATCTATAACATCTAGGGAGTGTTCACTAATGCCTCTTTAATCTAAACATCTAGGGAGTGTTCACTAATGCCTCTTAATCTAAACATCTAGGAGTGTTTCCCCCAATGTCCTCTTAATCTAAACATCTAGGGAGTGTTCACCAAGCCTCTTAATCTAAACATCTAGGGAGTGTTCACTAATGCCTCTTAATCTAAACATCTAGGGAGTGTTCACTAATGCCTCTTAATCTAAACATCTAGGGAGTGTTCACTAATGCCTCTTAATCTAAACATCTAGGGAGTGTTCACTAATGCCTCTTAATCATCTAAACATCTAAGGGAGTGTTTCACTAATGCCCTCTTAATCTAAACATCTAGGGGATGTTCCAATGCCTCTAATCTAAACATCTAGGGAGTGTCACTAATGCCTCTTAATCTAAACATCTAGGGAGTGTTCACTAATGCCTCTAAATCTAAACATCTAGGAGTGTTCACTAATGCCTCTAATCTAAACATCTAGGGATGTTCACTAATGCCTCTTAATCTAACACCTAGGGGAGTGTTCACTAATGCCTCTTAATCTAAACATCTAGGACGTGTTCACTATGCCTCTTAATCTAAACATCTAGGGATGTTCACTAATGCCTCTTATCTAAACATCTAGGAGTGTTCACAATGCTCTTACTCTAAAACTAGTGAGTGTCACTATGCTTTAATCTACATCTAGGAGTGTTCACTAAGGTCTTAATCTAACGCATCTAGGGATGTTCACTAAGGCCTCTTAATCTAAACATCTAGGGAGTGTTCACACATGCCTCTTAATCTAAACATCTAGGGAGTGTTCACCTAATGCCTCTTATCTAAACATCTAGGGAGTGTTCACCAATGCCTCTTAATCTAAACATCTAGGGATGTTCACCAATGTCCGCCTCTTAATCTAAACATCTAGGATTGTTCACTAATGCCATCTTAATCTAACTCAGGGATGTGTCACTAATGCCTCTTAAATCTAAACACTCTAGGGAGTGTTCACTAATGCCTCTTAAACTAAACATCTAGGGAGTGTTCACTAATGCCTCTTAATCTAAACATCTAGGGAGTGTTCACTAATGCCCTTAATCTAAACATCTAGGGAGTGTTCACCTATGTCTTAATCTAAACATCTAGGGAGTGTTCACCAATGCCTCTTAATCTAAACATCTAGGGAGTGTTCACCAATGCCTCTTAATCTAAACATCTAGGGAGTGTTCACCAATGCCTCTTAATCTAAAACTCTAGGGATGTTCACCAATGCCTCTTAATTTAAAACATCTAGGGAGTGTTCACTAAGGCCTCTTAATCTGAGCTCTAGGGAGTGTTCACTAATGCCCTCTTAATCAATAAACATCTAGGGAGTGTTCACTAATGCCTCTTAATTAAACATCTAGGGTGGTTCACAATGCCTCTTAATCTAAACATCTAGGTAGTGTTCACCAATGCCTCTTAATCTAAACATCTAGGGAGTGTTTCACTAATGCCTCTTAATCTAAACATCTAGGGAGTGTTCACTAATGCCTCTTAATCTTAACACTCTAGGAGTGTTCACTAATGCCTCTTAATCTAAAATCTAGGGAATGTTCACTAATTGCCTCTTAATCTAAACATCTAGGGAGTGTTCACTAATGCCCTCTAATCTAACATCTAGGGAGTGTTTCACCATGCCTCTTAATCTAAACATCTAGGGAGTTTTCACCAATGCCTCTTAATCTAAAATTAGGGAGTGTTTCACTAATCTCTCTATATCTAAACATCCAGGGAGTGTTCACCATGGCCTCTTAATCTAAACATCTAGGGAGTGTTACTATGCCTTTAATCTAACATCTAGGGAGTGTCACTAATGCCTCTTAATCTAAACATCTAGGGAGTGTTCACTAATGCCTCTTAATCTAAACTTCTAGGGAGTGTTCACTAATGCCTCTCTTAATCTAAACATCTAGGGATGTTCACCACATGCCTCTTAATCTAAACATCTAGGGAGTGTTCACTAATGCTCTTAAATCTAAACATAGCTAGGGATGTTCACCAATGCCTCTTAATCTAACATCTAGGAGTGTTCACCAATGCCTCTTATCTAAACATCTAGGGAGTGTTCACAATGCCTCTTAATCTAAACATCTAGGGAGTGTTCACTAATGCCTCTTAATCTAAACATCTAGGGAGTGTTCACTAATGCCTCTTAATCTAAACATCTAGGGAGTGTTCACCAATGCCTCTTAATCAAAATCTAGGGAGTGTTCACCAATGCCTCTAATCTAAACATCTAGGGAGTGTTCACTAAGCCTCTTAATTAAACATCTAGGGAGTGTTCACTAATGCCTCTTACAACTCTAGGAGTGTTCACTAGCCTAATGCTAAAATAGGGAGTGTTCACTAATGCCTCTTATCTAAACATCTAGGGAGTGTCACTAATCCTCTTAATCTAAACATCTAGGGAGTGTTCACAATGCTCTTAATGAGCCTTATGGAGGTTCCCAGATTAGATATTCTATCTGATCGTTTCTTTCAGTTCCCCTGTGATTGAGGTTGCAGTGATTGGTGGTCAGGCTACTTTAGCACTCTCCTGAAGACAATCCATTCATGTTTTAACCCTTTCATGTTCTTGGCCAATACTAGGTCCTATATTCTCTGCCTTCCTTAGTAACACCCCAGCCCAGGTAGGGCCATGTGTAAAGGCGAGTTTTGCTTTTTAGCATTACCCTCTCTTTAACAAATGGTAAACTGATCATTGATTTCCGACCGTTTAGTGATGTAATTTTCGATCGGTACGGTAAATTAACAATAACGATTGTAAATCTATGTAACGACCCCATAGAATACCATTACGGTAGTTTACTACTGCACGTATTTTATAACCAAACATACGTTTGGTGTACATGTATGACTGTATATTCACAGCCACGGTCGTATGTTATGGATAACGCACGGTTTCACACATTGTGATTACAGGCTCATAAGCTCCTCATGGAATCATTTGGTCTTCTTGCCTGGAAGTGCTAACAATTCATCCACCTCAGGGCGATCACCTCTCCTTGCACAGTTAACATGACCAGCGTTTTTTTAGTACTGGTAGAATTGGCCCAGCTCATGAATGCAAACCTGAGCTTTAATCATTATCAAACGAATTGCTTTCATTTATCAGAAAGAAGGGCAGGAATTTAAAGCAGCAAGGAAGCAATTTGAATTAAATTTATGTGCTCTGGGTTTATGTTGTTGCATGTATTAAATCAAACACTAGCTGTTCCTATATATAACATATCGGGGTTATTCAATAAAGTTTCTTATCGTTTAAAATGGTGGTAATTTTGCCCAACCAATCAGATCTTAGCTAACATCTGATTGGTTGGGGCAAAATTAGCACCATTTTAACGATAAGAACTTTTATTGAATAAGCCTGATAGGGTCCTGAGGGCCATATTTATAAAGGCGCGGTATTGCCTTTAACAATCGTTGCCAATCGTAAATTTTAGATCATGGGCATAAATGTACGATATTGGTCGTAATTCTACAATTGCGGTTGTATATTTGCGATCGCCCATACAATATCATTATGGCATTTTTCTAGTACATTTATTGCCGGGATTGTAATTTCTGCAGTATCTCAAATCTCCGATCCCGCACATTTTTAAATATGCCCCTGAGGTTCAATGAGATATTTAGTATGTTAGATAGATATTTCCATCTGATTTTAGATATTTCCATAGATGTGTAGATATTTGCCATCTGATGTAGGATTATTTCCCATAGACGTATGGTAGATTTTCCATGCTGATGTTAGATATTTCCATTCTGATGGTAGATATTTCCATCTGATGGTAGATATTTCCATCTGAATGTAGATATTTCCATCTGATGGTAGATATTCCATCTGATTTAAGATATTTCCATAGATGGTAGATATTTCCATCTGATGTTAGATATTTCCTCTTGATGTTAGATATTCCATACGATGTTAGATATTTCCATATGATGGTAGATATTTCCATCTGATGGTAGATATTTTCCATCTGATGTAGATATTCTCCATCTGATGGTAGATATTTCCATCTGATGTTAGATATTTCCATAGATGGTAGAATTTCCATTGATTTTAGATATTTCCATCTATGGTAGATATTTCATCTGATTTTAGATATTTCCATATGAGTAGATATCCATCTGATGTAGATATTCCTCTGTGGTAGATATTTCCATCTGATGTTAGATATTTCCATCTGATGGTAGATATTTCCATCTGATGGTAGAATATTTTTCCATCTGATGGTTAGATATTCCATCTGATGGTAGATATTTCCATCTGTATGTTAGATATTTTCCATCTGATGGTAAGATATTTCAGCATCTGATGTTAGATATTTCCATAGATGGTAGATATTCCATCAGGATGTTAGATATTTCTATCGTGATGGTAGATAGTTTCCATAGATGTAGCTATCCCATTGATTTTCTATGTTTATTTCCATCTGATGGTAGATATTTCCATCTGATGTTTAGATATTTCCATCTATGGTAGATATTTCCATCTGATGTAGATAGTCCATCGATTTTAGATATTTCCATCTGATGTTAGATATTTCCATAGATGGTAGATATTCCATCTGATGGTAAATATTTCCATCTGATGTTAGATATTTCCATCTGATGTAATGTTTCCATCTGATGGTAGATTATTTCCTTGATGGTAGATTTTCCAGCTGATGGTAGATATTCCATCTGATGGTAGAGTTTTCCATCTGATGGTAGATTTTCCATCTGATGGTATATATTTCCATCTGATGGGTAATGGATATTCCATCTGATGGTAGATATTCCATCTGATGGTATTTCATCTGATGTAATATTTCCATCTGATGGTAATATTCCATCTGATGGTAGATATTTCCATCTGATGGTAGATATTTTTCCATCTGATGGTAGATTTTTCCATCTGATGGTAGATATTTCCATCTGATGGTAGATATTTCCATCTGATGGTATATTTCCTGATGGTAGATATTCCATCTGATGGTAGATATTTCCATCTGATGGTAGATATTTCTAATGAGATATTTCCATCTGATGGTAGATATTTCCATCTGTATGTTAGATATTTCCATCTGATGGTAGATATTTCCATCTGATGGTAGATATTTCCATCTGATGTTAGAGATTATTTCCATCTGAATGTTAGATATTCCATCTGATTTAGATATTTCCATCTGATGGTAGATATTCCATCTGATGGTAGATATTTCCATCTGATGGTAGATATTTCCATCTGATGGTAGATATTTCCATCTGATGTTAGATATTTCCATAGATGGTAGATATTTCCATCTGATGTTTTCTTTCTGTTCCCCATTTTAGCGCTCTAATGGAGACACTCCAATGGCAGGTCTCTGACCCTGTGTTGGTCAAATCCTTATTGCCAATTCCTTATTATTAGCAGATCTGATACAGTTTAGATGATGTCAGGACAGCTATTGAACGTAGAACTGAACAAGCTACTGATTAACACTGTGCACGTTTAAAAGTTCTGCTCTTTGTGTAGAAATGATTTCGATTTCAGGTCATCATGTCATTGCCTTATCAGAAAGGGACAAGCAACGGAAAGGAATTTTCCTGCAAATTGATCTTTGAATACATTTTAATGAATATCCCAACAGCATTTTTATTCAGGGTTACTTTTAGTTTGTAATATTAACCATTGGGATCTGTCATTTTACTGGCCGCGTCAATAAAGGATTGATACCAAAGTTTATATTTATTGATTGTCTTTAAATACTGCCATGTTACAGTCCTACGCAGATCTCATTTTTCACGCAGCCCGATCAGATAGATTGCCGTAATGGTATTGTTGAACGATCGTACAATTAGGATCACGGTAACAGTTGTTAA
>CM033469.1:397370103-397372603 GCA_019447015.1 Hymenochirus boettgeri | reverse complement strand
AGGGAGTGTTCACTAATGCCTCTCTAAACTCTTAAAACATTAGGGAGTGTTCCACCAATGCCTCCTTATATCTAAACATCTAGGGAGGGTTCACCAATGCCTCTTAATCTAAAACTAGGGAGTGTTCACCAATACTCTTAATCTAAACATCTAGGGAGTGTGTCCACTAATGCCTCTTAATCTAAACATCTAGGAGTGTTCACTAATGCCTCTTAATCTCAATCTAGGGAGTGTTCACTAATGCCTCTTTAATTCTAAACATCTAGGGGTGTTAACTAATGCCTCTTAACTAAACATCTAGGGAGGTGTTTCCTAATGCCTCTTAATCTAAACATCTAGGGAGTGTTCACCAATGCCTCTTAACTAAACATCAGGGAGTGTTCAGCCCAATGCCTCTTAATTAAACATCTAGGGAGGTGTTCACCAATGCCTCTTAATCTAACATCTAGGGAGTGTGTCACTAATGCCTTTAATCTAAACATCTAGGGAGTGTTCACCAATGCCTCGTAATCTAAACATCTGAGGGAGTGTTCACTAATGCCTCTTAATCTAAACATCTAGGGGTGTTCACTAATGCCTCTTAATCTACTCTAGGAGTGTTCACCAATGCCTCTTAATCTAAACATCTAGGGAGTGTTCACTAATGCCTCTAACAAACTATAAACATCTAGGGAGGTGTTCACTAATGCCTCTTAATCTAAACATCTAGGGAGTGTTCACTAATGCCTCTTAATCTAAACATCTAGGGAGTGGTTCACCATGCCTCTTAATCTAAACATCTAGGGAGTGTCACAATGCCTCTTAATCTACATCTAGGAACTTATCTAGGAGATGTACCAATCTCCTAATCATAAACATCTAGGAGTGTCTACTAAGCCTCTAACTAAACATCTAGGGAGTGTTCACTAATGCCTCTAATCTAAACATCTAGGGAGTGTGTCACTAATGCCTCTTATCTAAACATCTAGGGAGTGTTTCATCAATCCTCTTAATCTAAACATCTAGGGAGTGTTCATCAAGCCTCTTAATCTAAAACATCTAGGGAGTGTTCATAGTGCCTCTTAATCTAAACATTAGGGAGTGTTCACAGTGCCTCTTAATCTAAACATCTAGGGAGTGTTCACCAATGCCAGACTCTAATCTAAATATCTAGGGAGTGTTCACCAATGCCTCTTATCTAAACATTAGGGTGAAGTGTTCACTAATGCCTCTTAACTAAACATCTAGGGAGGTGTTCACTAATGCCTCTTAATCTAAACATCTAGGGAGTGTTCCTATGCTCTTAATCTAAACATCTAGGGAGTGTTCACTAATGCCTCTTAATCTAAAATTAGGGAGTGTTCACTAATGCCTCTTAATCTAAACATCTAGGGAGTGTTCACCAATGAGCCTTCTTAATCTAACAGATAGGGAGTGTTCACTAATGCCTCTTAATCTAAACATCTGGGAGTGTTCACCATGGCTCTTAATCTAAACATCTAGGTGATGTTCACTAATGCCTCTTAATCTAAAACATCTAGGGGAGTGTTCACCAATGCCTTTAATCTAAACATCTAGGGAGTGTTAAATGCCTCTTAATTTAAACATTAGGGAGTGTTCACTAATGCCTCTTAATCTAAACATCTAGGGAGTGTTCACTAATGCCTCTAATCTAAAAATCTAGGGAGTGTTCACTAATGCCTTAATCTAAACATCTAGGTGAGTGTTCACCAATGCCTCTTAATCTAAACATCTAGGGAGTGTTCACCAATGCCTCTTAATCTAAACATCTAGGGAGTGTTCACAATGCCTCTTAATCTAAACATCTAGGGAGTGTTCACAATGCCTCTTAATCTAAACATCTAGGGAGTGTTCACTAATGCCTCTAAACTAAACATTAGGGGTGTTCACAATGCTTTAATCTAAACATCTAGGGATGTGTCACTAATGCCTCTTAATCTAAACATCTAGGGAGTGTTCACCAATGCCTCTTAATCTAAACTCTAGGAGGTTAGTGTTCACTATGCTCTTAATCTAAAACATCTAGGAGTGTTCACTAACCTCTTAATCTAGCTCTAGGAGGCACCAATGACCTCTTAATCTAAACATAGGGAGTGTTCACTAAGCCTCTAATTAACTAAACATCTAGGGAGTGTTCACTAGCCCTTAATCTAAACCTCTAGGAGTGTTCACCAATGCCTCTTATCTAAAATCTAGGGATGTGTTCACTCAATGCCTCTTAATCTAAACATCTAGGGAGTGTTCACAATGCCTCTTAATCTAAACATCTAGGAGTGTTCACCAATGCTCTTGATCAAACATCTGGGAGTGTTCACCAATGCCTTTAAACTAAACATCTAGGGAGTGTTCACTAATGCCTCTTAATCTAAACATCTAGGGAGTGTTCACCAAGTGCACATGCTTTAACATTTAAATCAATGTCTAGGGAGTTGTTCACTAATGCCTCTTAATCTGACCATCTAGGGAGTGTTCACTAATGCCTCTTAATCTAAACATCTAG
>CM033469.1:397092603-397365103 GCA_019447015.1 Hymenochirus boettgeri | reverse complement strand
ATCTAGCTATCTATCCTAATGAGACAGTGAGACACCAGACAGTAAGTGTAGGGGAAGGTCGGGAGCACAGAGGCCGTCTGTAATGTTCTGCGCCTTCGCGCATGACGTCATCGTGCCGGCGTGAGCAACTTGCCGCCGGGGAGTCCGGAACTAGGGGCACAAGTCAGTAAAACATTTGGGGCACTTTGCAAAACATCCGGGGCACGTGCGCCACAGGTACGCAACTGGGTTAAACTATGACCTTGGTTTTACCAGCAGAGGTCAGAGCCAGCAAAGTAACAATCTCCCATAGAACAAAGTAACAAACTTCTATCTGCACCTGCACCTATGCATGAGACCAGAGCAAGTGTCTGCATGGGAACAGATGACATGTGATTTCATTGGTCTGTGTAAATCCTTCTGGCCATAATGATCTATGGGATGAGGATGATTCTAGTGATGACAATAATAATCTACCACTGACTCTTATAATACAAGTTTACACAGTGGGTGGAGATTAAAATGTATATTCTGCAGGACATAGTTATAAAATCATAGATAGGTGACCAGTAGTTCTCCAGATGTTTGAAAAGTATAACTCCCAGCATTCCTTGGCTATAAAGTGAATGCCGGGAGTTGTAGTTTTTAAACCATCTGGATAACTACTGGTTACCTGTCCCTTTCACAGATCAACAAGAAAATAGGTGCAGATAAAGATTTAAAATGAGCTGAGGCCCATGGGTATGTAGTAGGGGACAGCAGAGGCCCATGGGTAGGTAGTTGGGGACAGTGGAGGCCCATGGGTAGGTAGTTGGGGACAGTAGAGGCCCATGGGTAGGTAGTAGGGGACAGTAGAGGCCCATGGGTAGGTAGTAGGGGACAGTAGAGTCCCATGTGTAGGTAGTAAGGGACAGTAGAGGCCCATGGGTAGGTAGTAGGGAACAATAGAGGCCCATTGGTAGGTAGTAGGGGCCAGTAGAGGCTCATGGGTAGGTAGTAGGGAACACTAGAGGCCCATGGGTAGGCAGTAGGGGACAGTAGAGGCCCATGGGTAGGTAGTAGGGGACAGTAGAGGCCCATGGGTAGGTAGGGGACAGTAGAGGCCCATGGGTAGGTAGTAGGGGACAGTAGAGGCCCATGGGTAGGTAGTAGGGGACAGTAGAGGCCCATGGGTAGGTAGTAGGGAACAGTAAAAGCCAATGGGTAGGTAGTGCCCTCTACTGTCGCCCTACTACCTATCCTGGGCCTCTACTGTTCCAACTACCTACCCATGGGCCTCTACTGTCCCCAACTACCTACCCATGGGCCCTGCTGTCCCCAACTAAACTACCCATTGGCCTCTACTTCCCCAACTACTACCCATGCCTCTACTGTCCCTACTACCTACCCATGGGCCTCTACTGTCCCCAACTACCGTACCCATGGCCTCCACTGTCCCCAACTACCTACCCATGGGCCTCTGCTGTCCCCTACTACATACCCATGGGCCTCACTCATTTTATCTTTATCTGCACCTATTTTCTTGTTGATCTGTGAAAGGGACAGGTAACCAGTAGTTTATCCAGATGGTTTAAAAACTACAACTCCCGGCATTCACTTTATAGCCAAGGAATGCTGGGAGTTATACTTTCAAACATCTGGAGAACTACGGTCACCTATCTATGATTTTATAACTATGTCCTGCAGAATATACATTTTAATCTCCACCCCTGTGTAACTTGTATTATAGAGTCAGTGGTAGATTATTATTGTCATCACTAAATCATCCTCACCCATAATCATTATGGCCAGAGGATTTACACAGACCAATGAAATCACATGTCATCTGTTCCCATGCAGACACTTGCTCTGGTCTCATGCATAGTGCAGGTGCAGATAGAAGTTTGTTACTTTGTTCTATGGGAGATTGTTACTTTGCTGGCTCTGACCTCTGCTGGTAAAACCAAGGTCATAGTTTAACCCAGTTGCGTACCTGTGGCGCACGTGCCCCGGATGTTTTGCAAAGTGCCCCAATGTTTACTGACTGTGCCCCTAGTTCCGGACTCCCCGGCGGCAAGTTCTCACGCCGGCACGATGACGTCATGCGCGAAGCCAGAACATTACGGACGGCCTCTGTGCTCCCGGCCTTCCCCTACACTTACTGTCTGGTGTCTCACTGTCTCTTAGGAAATAGATAGCTAGATAGCTAGATAGATAGCTAGATAGATAGATAGCTAGATAGATAGCTAGATACTAGTAGATACTAGATAGATAGCTATAGCTAGATAGATAGCTAGATAGCTAGATGCTAATAGATAGATAGCTAGATAGATAGATAGCAATAGATGCAGATAGCTAGATAATATAATAGCTAGATAGATAGATACTAGATAGATAGCTAGATAGCTAGCTAGCTGATAGCAGCTAGATACTAATAGATAGATAGCTAGATAATAGCAGATAGCTACTAGCTAGATGCTAGATAGATAGCAGAGTTAGATTGATAGATAGATAATGTAGATAGAATAGATGAGTAGATAGATAGATAGCAAGTTAGTAGTATTGAGTAGTAGTGATGCAGGTTAGATGATAGATCAGAGTTAGATAATAGATAGATAGATAGCAGAGCTATAGATGATAGATAGATGATAGCAGAGTTATAGATGATAGAAGTAGATTGATAGATAGATAGATAGATGAGATTTAGATAGATAATACAGAGTTTAGATAGATAGATAGATAGATAGCAAGAGTAGATGATGTAGATAGATAGCAGAGTTAGATATAGATAGAAGTGGATAGCAGAGTTAGTGATAGATAGCAGAGTTAGATAGATAGATAGCGTTAGATAGATAGAAGATAGATAAGATAGATAGATAGCATTTTAGATAGATAGATAGATAAGATGCAGTAGATAGATAGATAATAGATCATAATAGATAGATAATAGAGAGTTATATAGATAGATAGTACAGAGTTAGATAGATAATGTAGCAGAGTTAGATAGATAGATAGATTAGATAGCAGAGGTAGATTGATAGATAGACAGATAGATAGCAGAGTTAGTTAGATAGATAGCAGAGTTAGATAGATAGATAGCAGTTATAGATATGATGATAGATAGCATAGATAGATAGCAGAGTTAGATGATAGATAGCAAGTTAATTGATGATAGTAAGATAGATAGCAGAGTTAGATATAGATAGATAGATAGATAGTTAGCAAGTTGATAGATAGATAGATAGTTAGCAGAGTTAGATGATAGATAGTAGATAATGATAGATAGCAGAGTTTAGGGGCCCATAGACGATGAATTAAATTGGTAGTTTGGTATGACATGCGATGTAAATTGTGTACGATCGTCGACGTTCGTCCACTAACGCAATCGATGAATAGTTTGTTATTTTGAATGCACCTATCCTTAATGTGTAGATAAATTGTATACATTTATTTGTATGGTTAGATGAGTCCTATATTGTGTTGTACGATGGGCCATAAATGATGCAATTTTGTTGGTTAACATAGCTATGTGTCGGAAGTGACGGATAGACGAACGTTCTTTTCCTGTTTTCGTACGAGTTCGTTTGTTTTCGGTGTGTCACCTGTGGAGTTATATAATTTGGTTTGGATATATGGGACTTGTACTTTCAACAGATTGGTCTGTACGTCTGTCGTAAACCACTACATGACTACTTCCTATAAGGATGGTCACCCACTAACTACTTTCTTTACAATCAAATCGCACATTCTGTACGTTGTTGTACGATCCTTCATACACACAAACGATTACATCGTATTCGACTAAATTTTTCGTCCAACCGATTCGGATACAACGATAATGTCTTCCAAACTAGTCGCATAAGACAATATCTTCACATTAACTTTACGATTTATACACGATTTGACCATCGTACGACTATCGCACGATTTCATTCCATCGTCTATGGGCCCCATAAGATAGATGATAGATAGATAGATAGATATGATAGCAGAGTTAGATAGATAGATAGATAGATAATAGATTAAGATAGATAGATAGATAGACGATAGATAGATAGCAGAGTAGCTAGATAGATAGCAGATTAATAGATACATAGATAGATAGATAGATAGATAGATAGATAGTTAGATAATAGCAGAGTTAGATAGATAATAGATAGATAGATAGTAAAGATGATAGATAGATAGCAGAGTTTAGATAGATAGATAGCATTAGATTAGATAGATAGATAGATAGATAGATAGATAGAGAGTTAGATAGATAGATGTTAGATAGATAGATAGATAGCAGAGTTAGATAGAAATAGATAGATAGATAGATAGATAGATAGATAATAGATAGATAGATAATAGATAGATAGATAGATAAATAGCAAGTTAATAGATCGTAGCAGAGTTATATAGATAGATAGATAGATATCAGAGTAGATAGATAGATACAAGTAGATAGATAGATAGTAGATGATAGATAGTAGAGAGTTAGATAGATAGATAGATAGATAGCAGAGTTAGATAGATATATAGATAGATAGATAGATAGATAGATAGATAGAGATAGATAGATAGATAGATGTTAGATAGATTAGATAGATAGATAGATAGTATAGATAGATGATAGATAGATAGTAGATAGATAGATAGATAGAGATTAGATCATAGATAAAGATAATGATAGATAGAGCAGTTAGATAGATAGATAGATAGAGAGTAGATATAGATAGATAGATACAGAGTTAGTAGCTCAGAGTTAGATAGAGAGTAGATAGAGAGACACAGAGAGATAGACAAGAAGCAGATAGACATAGTAATAGATAAGCAAGAGGCATATATAGACAGAGATAGATATACAGAGAGAGAGAGAGGGACAGATAGATAGGGCAGAGGTCCATGTAAAAGGTCCAAGAAGGTCTCCCTGGCCAAAGGGTGGCAAGCGTCTGACTACAATGAACACAGCATGTAGTTTAAAATTACCAGATTGCTACCAGTATATAATGAAATTGCCAGTTCTTGTGCCTTTTTGTGTCATTAATTTGTGTCTCTCTGTCCAACTCTCTGATCTCTATCTCTGTCTGTCTATCTCACTGTCTTTCTGTCTGTTATCACTACGGGCTGTGTGTCTATGTTTTGGGTTATCTACTGTCTGTCTGTGTCTTTTGGCCATCCCATTAAGTACTTTGGGTGTTACCTAATGGGCGGAGAAAGGGGAATGGCCTAAAATTTTTTGGAGTGCCCAAAGTGCCCCTGATCTTCTTAGACCCTAGATACGCCCCTGGTTTAACCCCTGCCTTTCCATTCACTCCAGCATTAACTGCTCTTTTACCCAGTGATCTCTGCAAACCCACCAGACACTACAAGAGTTAAAGTTGTACATAGCTGTTTGTATTCCTACCCACAATCCATTCTGTATAACATTCTAACTACATTACCCAGTGATCTCTGTAACACCTACCCAGGCTGAAACAGGAGCTCATACATTATCGTGCGCCGTGACGCATGTGTGCATGTATCTTTAGGTCAGCCTTCCGGTTCACTAGTCATTGTCAAGTCAGCCCTCCAGTTCACCAGCCAGTGTTAGCACACCACATCCATCTACCCAAGCCACACCCCCCGCCACAAGCGATGGTGCCTCTAAAGGCCATGATCTTTGATTTTCCACAGCAGAATAACCATGAAGTCATGTGACACCTTTATATAGTCCAATCAATCACCATCTACGTCTGTAGACAATTAAAGTCTTTACCTGTACAGCGAGTTTGTAATTTCTCTGTACCAATTCATCATTCGTTTTTGTCCCATAGGCTATAGCATTGTGCATTTTAGGACACACAAATGACCAGGATAAAAACAGGAAACAGTCCACACATGACTTTACTCGAAAAGCCTTCCTGTGAACCCCTTCCCCAAAGTGAAAGTCCTCAGTGGCTATTCTGCCAGTGTAGGTTTCCTCCAAAATACATGTCAGTGATGAAACCTCTCTGAACAGAAGCTGATGAACTCAATTTCCTCTCCACCTATGAGATGAAATAATAAAAAAAGACACGTGGAGTGAACAAGGTATGAACAAGGTAGACAATCTTTTCTGGTACCAATATGGCGCTTTTTCTATTGCTGACTAATCATTGCTATAGGATGAGCCATATGGTGGCCATAGGCAAAATATTAGAAGACACTCGCATGGAGTACCCTCTAACTTTATCATTGCCTAGTTCGCAGGTTTGGTCAGATCAAACCACTTTATAAAGATGGAAGGCCAGTATTCCAAGGAAAAACGTATCCCTGTGTTATACATGGTCAGGATTCGGGTCATTACAGCCTCTAACAGGAACATTACTGACCTCTTAATATGAATTATGGTCACTCTACCTACACTATTTCTTGTTCCCTTGGCATCAGGGTAGGACATGTGTGTAATACAGCACTTTGTCACTGACCAGTAATGGTCCCTTAAAGGTGTTGGCATCATACCTAATTTTCAGGAACGATACTCGAGGTGATTCCCAGAACACACTGTTCACTGTGCCTCTATATTTAGAAAATTCCTTTATCCTTCAAAGATACAATAATGTTCTTGGAATGCAATCACTGGCTTCTACTTAACTTTGCGACAAGGTTGGCTTGAAACACCAGAACTGGCTTTATCAAGGATAGAAAATGCCATAGCACTGAAAAATCCAAAAATCTGCTAACTTACAAATACATTTTCACAATGCTCTTCCAGTGGCAGAACTGGAAACACTGGGTCCATCAGCAAAACTATGGTGGCCCCCCCTCCCTGCTTCTGTACCGTGGGTTTCTGGGAGGGATGTTATATCAGTCTATGGAGAAATAAGAAGATGGGGCCTGTCTGGCTTCTGCCCCCCCCCTGTGGTCTGCTTCTGCCCTCCCTGGTGGTCTGCTCCCCTGTTATGTTACACCCCTTCTGCTCTCCCCAATGATTGTGATGAACCCAGAACTTACATAGAATCTATCCAGGCTTTTAGATTTCTTAGCGTTAGTTCCTGTTCAAATTGTGTCTAGGCCCCAGACTGAAGGAGGGGGCAGGGCCAGATGGAGTCCACAAGCTCAACTTCAATGTTTTGAACCATCTATTAAAGTTCCCATGCTGGGTACTTTAAAGGAATGGGAGAGGGGGTGTACGATTGCCCTTTATACACCACGGTGTGCAGATATCCCACCCCTCCCGGATCTTCCGGGAGTTCCTTCGAATTGGGGTGGTCTCCCGCTCTCCCGCTAGACCACCACAATCTCCCGCGACGGAGAGGAGTCCTGAATCCCTTCCCGTCACGCCCCTTTTTCGTGCACCACGCCCCCGAACTGCCCATGTCACACCAACAAACCCGCCTCCTCCCTCTCGCCCCACCCACGGCTTGACGTAATGGGTCACGCCGCACCGTCCTCATCCCATTCTAATTATTAGAAGATCAAGTCTTAGCTCAGCAGCATCCCGAGGTGTTGGAACCTTAATCATAGCTAGTTAATATAGGACTTTTATTTAGGTGCTTTTGTGGAAACAAACTGCAAGAAAACCCTCTTGTCCTTTTACAATTAATCCATTGGTCCAATGAAATTTACCTTCACATTTTGGTTCCTGGACGCTGTTCCATCGCTAGAAAGAAAATACAGAAATGATCAATTTCTACTCATCGGTGTGGACAACCTGAAAACTGTCCAACCCCCCAGATAATTTTACCTTCAACGTCAGATGGAATTCATTAGTAACTTTCCCATACATGTTCTCAAACTGCACAAATAAACCCCCTGATCTTTCCTACTCATCTGAACATTGCCAAGGACACTGGGGAATCGTCATTGAGCAAAGAGAGAAGTAAAAATGTTAATGTGTAGAATCCTTCTCTGATTTACTCTTATTCTAGATGTAACCACGATCATCTCATTAGTGGTGCTTAAGAACAGTGTCTCCACACAAGTGGCCTTTATTAAAAAGAGCAAGTTCAAATGTACTATACGGTTCAAATGTACTATGGTACCGTTGGCTGATTGCCACAAGTCACAGCCCTTTACTTCCAGGGCTACACAATCCATGCAAGTATAAAGTAGAGGAGCACACTACTTAGGTATAAATTTGTTTATTCAGTGCCAAGCTAATACTACATTTTGGGACTCACGGTCCCTTCCTCAGGTATAACTGGTAACATGTGCCATTATTAAAAGAGCACCTCGTGATTCTAGCTGCAGTCTATACAAGTTACAGCAGTGTAAAGGGTGTTTTTTCCTACAGTTCTGTGATCTTGACTTACATCAAAAGTACAGGAGAAGAGAGAATGGTCACAGGTCTGTACTACTTCAGAAAAGATTGATTTTGGGGGTGGGGCTTCTTTCACAGCACATCATGTGACGACACCAGACTTAGAAAGGACAGACAAAGAGGTGTAACTATACAAGCCTATAACTTAAAATACAGAGAGATAGAACATCCCCATAGCTTGTTTGAAAGTGTGAGAATGCACTTGTAACCTTTCTGTAGACCACAGTTAACCTTTGTCTCAGCCTTTCGATGGCTGGGAGGTTCAACCAACACAGATTCAGTAAAGATAACGATGACTTATCAGACGTTTTTTGTAGGTCAGTTAGATTTTAAATTTTTCGTGTCAGCTTATTACTGTTGAGACAATAATAACAGATCCTTCTTTACCCTATTGGTAAACCTTCACAGACATAATCAAGGAGAACCAATAGAACAATCTTTTAATAAAATAAAACAGCAATTTACATATGGGTTTCTGATGCGTCGGATCACTGAGTCATTCACAGATGGTTTGCTCCTCTGCATCCTCCGCTATTCAATTCAACACATTCTCACTATCATCCCCTGTCACCATTTGGATCATATACGACATTCCAGATTAAACATGTTGTCAGCTGTGGCATCTTACTCATTCTACCAGCTATATCTGAACTAACTGACTTGGAGCTTGCTGTATTTAAAACCATCTAAAAATTACAGTTATTCCCCAGAATTTATAATGAATGAGACCGATACATCCCATGTCCTGTAGGGATCTTGTGGGTACTGTTGCTGGTCTTTCTTGTCATCACTGGACTAGGCCATTGTTCTTTCTAAGCTGTGCCTTTGTGTTTCTTATACTAATCCTGACGCCATATACACAATACTTGTGTGGTCCCATTTACACCTGCCAGAGAGAAAGTTCGAAGAAGCAGTCCCATCAAACAAGGGTTGTGAAACACAAGATAGTGAGGTACCAAGTAAGGACTTATGCAACTCACATTTGTGAAATTGCTCGTTTATTATAATACAACATGTTTCGGACGGCGTGGTCCTTTATCAAACAAGGGACCATATGTAACTCATGGCCGTGGTCATTGCATTAGCTGATACCTACTTCAGGGTCCCAGAATAACACAAGAGACTTTTCTAGAGATGAAGCAAACTGGTAACATTCATTGATGCGGTACATACCATGCACTTACCTGCTGAGGTTCCTGTGTTGCTTAGACATCTGCCTGGACCAATCATTTTGTGACGGACATTTATAAACCGGCCCTGTTTTTATTAACTCTGAATGAAACACGGTACTATTAGGTTTACCAGGCTCCTAGTTATGGAAGGTGGTGTCGTTCCCCCTGTCGGCACACTTTCCAATCAAGTTGGTGCTATACATGATAAGTAACATGAGTATTATTTGTCCATTTCTTATACTATTTCATGCATCTGCCAACATCTAGCTTGCTCCAGAAGAAAATTCTACAGTTACACTGTCCTTACTGTAAAGACCCCTTCTGTCCCTCCCAATGTTACCTCTGTGTAAACGAGCCAAGAGCTTGGAGTCCTTAGTCCAGGTGACTGTGGAATCTGCGTGAATATCACCAAAGTGGCAGAACACTTTCAGGTTTCCGGAGCAGTCAGGGAACATTCAGCTTCTACTCGTGTGTAGTAACGTGGGAGCTGAAATATATATTATTAAGGAATAAATTAATATATTTACTTGTTAAAGGATCCTTTTCAGTAGTTTTTTCCATTACTAATATACCACAAGTCAGTGTTTTCCTCCTAGAAAGCTTTATTTCTTGTCTGGATTAAGCACAGTGAGCATGATCAAGCCAGTGGCTTAAGGACAGTAAGAGAAAGAAATATTGTTGGGCAAGACCAAGAGTCAGAAAATTATTTTTAATTCAAACCTCCTTTCAATATTTGGCAACACCCTCATTTTACATGGGGGAGGGGGTTATACTATTTGTTTGTTCTTTTTGTCATTCATTTCTCCATCTTTCTGGTGATTGGGCTTCTGTGTGCTTATAGTTGTTGAATGACTCATAGTAATCGGGAGCGGATACAATGCAGATGGATGGAAACATAGAATGACTAAACCGTCAGTACTATAAGCTTTATGGGGAGGGGCGTCTAGGAAAATAATTTGTTTTCAACCAAAATTTGATAACACAGAGATGATCATTTGGGTTGGACAATGAAACCTGCACGTGGAGCATTTTATTTCAAGTAGGGTGAAACTATTAAAATAATAAAACACTGCGTATAATAACAAAAATACCAATTTCCTATAATTTCATAATTATAGTTTACCAAAATCTAAACCAAGATTCCTTAACGTTAAAAATTCCATTACAACCCTTGAGTGGCTCCTCAAGCATAAAACCAACATCAATGAGCAGAAAAGACATCCAGCCCACATCCTTGGGACCTGGTCAACCAAATTTATACTGAAATATACTTGTCCTGTGGAGATTAACATGTTTAAGTAGTTCAGGATATGGTGTGAGGAATGTACAGTTTTGTATTAGTTCTTAATCAATGGAGCCACAACATTATTGTATGAGAATGTATCACCAATGGTGATACTAGATAAATTGTTCCTTTTCATTATTGGACACGGTAAATAATTTTTGGTGGAATGAATATTATTGTAACTAATGATATCCAATGATATTTCTACATGGATGGGCCTCTTCAGTACAAAGACATCCAATGAATATTACAAGTCCCATGTGTCCAATGTTTATTCTATTGTGGGAACTGAAAGTAATAATCATAGTGGGATGAATGATGGAACTGGAAAAAACTGGTGAAATCTGGGATCAATCATCTATCTTATCTTCTATCCTCTCCAGCTATCCATCTATCCATCTATACATCATCCATCACACTCTATCAACATAATCATCATCACAGATCCATCTATCTATCACTCCATCTATCATCTATCTCTATCTATCGTCATATCTATCCATCTATATCTATCCATCTACCATCATCCATCATCCACACTACTATTATCTACTATCTATCGATCTATCTATCTATCTTCTATCTATATCTACATCTATATCTATCTATCTCTATCGATCCTAGCTACTATCATCTATCATCCATCTATCCATCTTCCATCTATCCCTATCTTCTATCATCATCTCTCTATCTTCATCTATCCTCTCTATCTATGTTCTATCTATTATCTAGCTAGCTATCATCTATCTATCTATCTATCTATCTTCTATTAATCTCTATCTATCTATCTATCTATCTATATATCTATCTATCTATCTATCTAGTCTATCTATCTATCTATCTATCTATCTATCTATCATCTATCCATCCATCTAGTCTATCTCTCTATCTATCTATCTATCTATGTAATCGCTCTCTATATCTAGCTATCTATCATCTATCTATCTATCTATCTATCATATTACATCTATCTATCATCTATCTACAGCTATCATCTATCTATCTATCTATTATCTATCTACCATCTATCTATCTCCTATCTATCCATCATCTATCTATCTATCATCTATCTATCATCTATCTCATCTTCTATCATCTATCGATCTATCTATCTATCATCCTCTATCTATCTTATCTATCTATCTATCTTCATCTATCTATCTATCTACATCTATCCATCTATCCATCTATCCATCTATCTTCTATCTATCTCTATCTATCTATCTATCTCTATCCATCTAGCCATCTATCTATCTATCTACTATCTACTATCTAGCATATTCTATCCTCTATCTCTCTATATCTATCTCATCCATCATCTATCTCTCTATCTATCTATCTATCTATCTCATCCATCTATCTATTATCATCTATCGTCTATCTATCTATCTATCATCTATCATCTATCCATCTATCTATCTCTATCCACTATCGAATATCCATCCATCCATCCATCCAATCAAAAAGAGCTTATTGGCAGATCATTTACATTTGACATTGCAAAGCAAACAAAATAATAAACACATTAGTGTCTATTAGGCATTATGGGTGAGGTATAAAGATTGGACGAATGGACGTGTCTTTATTCAACTTTTATTTCTGTTATTGAAAACTATACTATACTACTAAAATATTACTATACTAATATCCACAGTCTGATCCCACAGAGGGAATTTTATTAACCTGCAGTATGGGGTGTTACCAATACCACAGATTTATAAATTCATGAATTATTAGTCATTTACCATCATGGATGGAAAAGCCCGTAGCCCCCATCTATGCGCGCGGTACCATATTTGCCACTGTGGTCAGAATTAAGATTACCGTAATACTCGATATAAGCCGCATCGAGTATAACAGCCGAGCACCCATTTTTGCCTCAAAAATTGAAAAGATGATTGACCGAGTATAAGCCAAGGGTATACAGTAACCCTAATACCTTTCCACTGTAGATGTTTGGAAACTACAACTCCCGCATGCTTGGTTGCTGGGAGTTGTAGTTTCCAACCACCTATAGTAAAAAGGTAATGTGGGTGTCTGCATGGAATACGTGTCTCCCCAGCCCTCCCCCCAGTACCCCCAGCCCCCCCCCCAGTCCCCCCCCCAGCTCCTACCCTACCTGGTCTTCAGTCTTCCTCTCTCTGCAATCCAGAAGCAGCCGCGAGTCCGCCGGCAGTTCCCATTACTGCTTCGGCGCTGCGCGATGACGTCATCCCCCACGCGTGATGACGTCATCGCGCAACCGCGAAAACTACTGGGACTGCCGGCCGGACTCGTTGCTGCCTCTGGATTGAAGGTAAGTTCTTTGTGACTCGAGTATAAGCCGATTCAAGGTTTTTAGGTAATTTTTAAACCTAAAACCTCGGCTTACTCGAGTATATACGGTAACTAGGACAAAGCAGATCAGTAGTAAAATAGTGATAATCGTGGTATTAATAATAATAATGATAACAATTAAATGCCCCATAATTCTACAAAATTCTACAAAGGATGTCTTTGACACCTCTAGGGCTATTTTCCGCAAGCTACTATTGGCTATTTCAGTCTTAAAATCGCGTGACAAATGTACCAAGAGTTAACGTGGCAATCGCCGCAACCAATAGCGATTCTTTGGACAGATTCTTCAATGCCGGCAAATATTATGGTGAAGGCCCTTTTGATGTATAAGCTCTTGGTACATAGCCCTATTCATGCTAAACGTTTCACTGTTACTTGTGGGTATTGGGTAGAGACCAGATCTCACAGCTGCCGATCAAACACGGTGCGATTACTCACCCATGTGCACAGTCGCATCAGCATTGACGTTGTGACGTTATGTGATGGGAACACAACTTACATTTGGGGGCCAGGGAAGCGAGACGGGGCAGAGTGGGGAGGAATCCAGCAAGATTAAACCAATAAAGGTAGGCTCTAAGGGGGATAGAAGAATTTTAGTTTTAAAGCCACAGCTTGCCACTAACCAAATGGTTTTTTTTTACGGTGTACGTACCCTTTAAGAAAACGATTGCTACTTTAAGATGATAAAATGTATTGTATCTGAAATAATTACTTTCCATGTGGTAAACGTGACATTTCCTCACCTTTATTGGGTTTTCCAGGTGATGCAGAGATTCTACTTTCCCTCATTCTCTTTAGTCTCTGGCATTCCATGGATCTCCACCCCAGCTTTCATGAACCTTGAATGGAGAATCACCTTCCCATTACTTTTGTGTTTAATGTTCTCTTCGACAAACCATCCTCTGTCTTTTTCTTACAGGCTATTGATGTCCTGAACTACTGATTTTGTACGTGGGGTCAACGGAGTTTTAGACTTGGGCTTCTGTCCACAAACTCCTTTGCAGTTCAACTCATCGTGATGGGTATCAATCTTCACATATAATACAACCTCCTGGGGTTCTGGAAAGTGATTGACATTATCATCTTCCTCTGATTCAACGTGTGCAACGTTGCTGGAAACACTTTGCAACTTCACCTTTGCTTTTTGTGCACTACACTAGTCAACGTGTTTTTAGAAATATCAGACCGAGGTTTGTCCAGAGACATTTCACCATTCAACTTCTTCCAGTTACAACGTTGTACGGCTGCAATTCTCTTGAAAATCCTTTGTCCCTTTGTTGATTTCGCAAAGCCCTGATTTTGATTCGGCTGTTTTTTCCCCAGCTGCCCTCAGTTTTATTGCTGTGCATGAGGTTGAATTATAGTCCTGCTGAAGTTTTGTCACTAACAGACATTTGTAGAAAGCTCCGGTGCTCACCGTGTGTTCTTTTGTCTATGTGTATTATTTCATTGACACGGACTCTTTGGAAACATTTGTTTTAGCCCATGGGTAGGTAGTAGGGGACAGTAGAGGCCCATGGGTAGGTAGTAGGGGTCCGTAGAGGCCCATTGGTAAATAATAGGGGACAGTAGAGGCCCATGGGTAGGTAGTAGGGGACAGTAGAGGTCCATAGGTAGATAGTAGGGGACAGTAGAGGCCCATGGGTATGTAGTAGGGGACAGTAGAGGTCCATGGGTAGATAGTAGGGGACAGTAGAGGCCCATGGGTAGGTAGTAGGGGACAGTAGAGGCCTCTATTACTAATCAGGGATTCCATATCGGTGTATAGACATCTGTATAAAAAATACTCTGTACATAGAGACGGTGAATACTGGGGTCAGTTACAGAATCTATTACTAATCAGGGATTCCATATCGGTGTATAGACATCTGTATAGAAAATACTCTGACCCCAGTATTCACTGTCTCTATGTACAGAGTATTTTCTATACAGATGTCTATACACCGATATGGAATCCCTGATTAGTAATAGATTCTGTAACTGTACATAGAGACGGTGAATACTGGGGTCAGTTACAGAATCTATTACTAATCAGGGATTCCATATCGGTGTATAGCAGTTACAGAATCTATTACTAATCAGGGATTCCATATCGGTGTATAGACATCTGTATAGAAAATACTCTGTACATAGAGATGGTGAATACTGGGGTCAGTTACAGAATCTATTACTAATCAGGGATTCCATATCGGTATATAGACATCGGTATAGAAAATACTCCGCCCATACAATATCATTATGGCATTTTTCTAGTACATTTATTGCCGCGATTGTAATTTCTGCAGTATCTCAAATCTCCGATCCCGCACATTTTTAAATATGCCCCTGAGGTTCAATGAGATATTTAGATGTTAGATAGATATTTCCATCTGATGTTAGATATTTCCATAGATGGTAGATATTTCCATCTGATGTTAGATATTTCCCATAGACGTATGGTAGATTTTCCATCTGATGTTAGATATTTCCATTCTGATGGTAGATATTTCCATCTGATGGTAGATATTTCCATCTGATGTAGATATTTCCATCTGATGGTAGATTTCCATCTGATGTTAGATATTTCCCTAGATGGTAGATATTTCCATCTGATGTTAGATATTTCCATCTTATGTTATAAGATATTTCCATCTGATGTTAGATATTTCCATATGATGGTAGATATTTCCATCTGATGGTAGATATTTTCCATCTGATGTTAGATATTCTCCATCTGATGGTAGATATTTCCATCTGATGTTAGATATTTCCATAAATGGTAGATATTTCCATCTGATTTTAGATATTTCCATCTGATGGTAGATATTTCATCTGATGTTAGATATTTCATAGTGGTAGATATTTCCATCTGATGGTAGATATTTCCATCTGATGGTAGATATTTCCATCTGATGTTAGATATTTCCATCTGATGGTAGATATTTCCATCTGATGGTAGATATTTCCATCTGATGTTAGATATTTCCATCTGATGGTAGATATTTCCATCTGATGTTAGATATTTCCATCTGATGGAAGATATTTCGCATCTGATGTTAGATATTTCCATAGATGGTAGATATTCCATCAGGATGTTAGATATTTCTATCTGATGGTAGATATTTCCATGATGTAGCTATCATCTGATGTATATTTATTTCCATCTGATGGTAGAATATTTCCATCTGATGTTAGATATTTCCATCTGATGGTAGATATTTCCATCTGATGTTAGATATGTCCATCTGATGTTAGATATTTCCATCTGATGTTAGATATTTCCATAGATGGTAGATATTTCCATCTGATGGTAAATATTTCCATCTGATGTTAGATATTTCCATCTGATGTTAGATATTTCTATCTGATGGTAGATATTTCCATCTGATGGTAGATATTTCCATCTGATGGTAGATATTCCATCTGATGGTAGATATTTCCATCTGATGTTAGATATTTCCATCTGATGGTAGATATTTCCATCTGATGTGTAATGATTTCCATCTGATGGTAGATATTTCCATCTGATGGTACTATTTCATCTGATGTAGATATTTCCATCTGATGGTAGATATTCCATCTGATGGTAGATATTTCCATCTGATGGTAGATATTTCCATCTGATGGTAGATATTTCCATCTGATGGTAGATATTTCCATCTGATGGTAGATATTTCCATCTGATGTTAGATATTTCCATAGATGGTAGATATTTCCATCTGATGTTAGATATTTCCATCTGATGGTAGATATTTCCATCTGATGGTAGATATTTCCATCTGATGTTAGATATTTCCATCTGATGGTAGATATTTCCATCTGATGTTAGATATTTCCATAGATGGTAGATATTTCCATCTGATGTTTTCTTTCGTGCAAGATAGATGTTTGTCAGCCCACTTGGGGCAAACTCATCTATATGTGGAAAGACGCACACGGGGAAACCGTCTATATGTAAGGAACACACGGGGAAACCCTATCTGATGGCACACCGCGACGTGTAAACGGACTCTATTGTAAAGGGACCAAACGGGGGAAAACCTCATATGTAAGGAACACACGGGGAAACCTCTATATGTAAGGAACACACGGGGAAAACCTGTATATGTAAGGAACACACGGGAAACCTCTATATCTAAGGAACACACGGGGAAACCTCTATATGTAAGGAACACACTGGGGAAACACATCTCTATGTATAGGAACAAACGGGGAAACCTCTATATTGTAATGAACACACGGAAACCTAAGTTCTGTAAGGAACACACGGGGAAATCTATATGTAAGGAACACACGGGGAAACCTCTATATGTAAGGAACACCCGGGAAACTTATATTAAGGAACCACGGGAAAACCTGTATATGTAGAACAAAACGGTAAGCACACGGGGAAACCTCATCATATTAAGGAACACACGGGGAAACCTCTAATATGAAGGAACACCTACTGGGGAAACCTCTATATGTAAGGAACACAACGGGGAAACCTCTATATGTAAGGAACACACGGGGAAACCTCTATAGTGAAGGAACACACGGGAAACTTATATGTTAAGGAGACACACGGGAGAAACCTCTATATCTAAGGAACATACGGGGAAACCTCTATATGTAAGGAACACACGGGGAAACCTCTATATGTAAGGACACACACGAGGAGAACCTCTACGTAAGACACATGACCTGCACAGCTGTGAACCAGTAGCTCAGAAAATGTAAGTGCCCTCCAGGGAAAGCTTTGAATGGTATAAACCATAATAAACCAAGACCCAATTCACTATCAACTATTCAACCAACAACTGACCCAATGGACACGTAGACCAATTTCTTACTATAACTGCGATTTGCTCAACCCTCCTCTATTGACCAATTGTATACAGACTGGACACACCCATCACTGGTCGCCCACATGAACCTTTCTAACTGGTTTAATCTATGCATTCTTTCTAAATTGAAAACAAAAAAACACATGTTTCGGTTTTCTAATCCACTCCCTTATAGTTGGAATGTTTTATTTCATTCATATTGGTCGTACATTATACTTAATTGTTTTTAAATATGGCCAATTTAACCAAATTATATTTCACATCCAAATTCACAAAATGACACAGCAAAGTAGATTAGATTTTTTTAAAAAATAACATTGTTTCATAACACCAACCGCCATATTGGCCATTGACAGTGTAGTTATTAAAGGATGTCCACCCTTAATACAATAAAAATGGAGGCTTGTCAGTTTACTTTCCACAACCCCAACTGCTATATTTACCAGTTTATTACATACATTTGTACCAGATATTAATGATAAGTTCTGTTCCTTTAATTTATCTGCCTCCTCCCTCTGCTCAATGAGCTTTTATAAGTTTTGGCATGTGCAGAGGAGGCAGCAGGGGAAACTACAGTCCAATCATTGGTTTGACGGCATGGAGGAGAGCCAGCTACTCTGCCAGAATGGAGACAATAATTATCCCTAATATACTGGTTATTAATACATCAATAATGTGCCGAATGGGACTTTTTTTTTGTTTTAATGGGTGAACATTCCCTTTAAATTCCCACCAATAGAAATGGCAACCAGGACAGGGGACCGGATACCCTTTAATTATAAAACGGTTTTATGCTATTTGTTATTGTGGAGTACATTTCATTTAAAGAGCCAATAGCCAATAGTTTCCATGTTTCCTTTATAATGTCTGTGAAACGAGAACATGAATATGTATCTGTTTCACATTTTGTTATATACAGTGTTATTAACTTTGGATATGTTTTAAAGTTTCCAAACTTTTGTAGGGTTTTTAAGGAAAATGCCCGGTTCTAATCACAGAAACAAAATCCTAAATAAAAATAACTAAATTCATAAAAATTCCCATTCAGACATTTCCAATCTTACCTGCTGAGCTACCACGTCCCTTCTGGAGGTTGGAGATGAATGACTGGGTGGTGTAGTATCTACGAGGAGGGAATAGCCCCTCTCCCTTTATGGAAATCTGAACTTTTAAGTAAACATTCCGAACTCTTTCTGATGTCACATTGAAATTTGATTAACAGAGTTAGATCCACATCCACGTGGATTGGGACACATCTAGTCAAATAATAGATTTGCAAAGTTTGCTTCTTTGAAGAACATCTAGTCTTAGACCCCTTAATAATCCAGAACCACCAGTCAACTCATTAAAATTCTACTCACACATAATATTATGTTAAAGAATACATAGAACGCAGTTATTAATACTATATATATATATATATATATAGAGAGAGAGACACACACACCTAGTCATCCATCCTACTACAAAAGAGGCAATTTCTCATCTTTAATGAATTCCTGCAGTTGTAGTATAAAGGTCATTATGAATATTAGGACAGAGTGGACAGAGGCCGATACCAATTGGGCTGTTTACCGCAATGGGGATTAGGAGAGATGGAAAGAAATAATTCATCTGTGTTATGTGTGTTATTCATCAAACCTTGGTCTTTAAAGGGTCTATTTGAGCTCTTTCTTAAAGGGATGGTCAGTTTTTCTCAGATCCTTTATTTTTTATTGAAAAGGAATAAAGGGGATCTGTTATAAACCCGTCTATTGGTAATTACGATGCGTTCGCATGGGGGCTGCAATTCAGTGGTTCTCGTTATTTAGTGCTGTGAATGAAAACTACTGTAACACAGTTTAAATGGCCCATTTTGCACTGTGCGGTTGTAAAATACCAACACGGCCATATAATACTGTGCAGTATATTTCTAAAAAATAACTGTCCGATATCATGTTTTGACCGCAGCGAAAAACACATTACCACTGAAAAAAATGGCGGCTACTAGCAGTATTTATTTCTGATCGCTATAAGTTACGTGGTTGGATATAACCGAATTATCAAACCGCAAACACCTTCAGGCAAGTGTCTCTAGATGGCTCAATATTAATTACCAATTGTTAATTACACAACATCGAACGCAATAATGGGCTGGTCGTAATAATGGTTGTTATGATGTCATGGCAAACATTAAATCAAACAGCCGATATCATTAATTAACTCGCTGTCGTAATATAAAGGTCGATACTGTTGACAACTTACCTGTCCAAACATAATACTACACTGGAAATTAACGGTCACCATGGATAACCCCTCAGTGGTTAAAATCATTGTATCGTTAAACCGCGGCGCAGTATTGAAAGACATACAGTTATATAATAAGTGATTGTTTCATGCTTTATCGTCCTATAGTATAATAGCATGGGAATGTTTTTACCATCAGAATTGGTTCTGTAACCTGCGCCTGCTGCTGTTTGTTTCCCATTGGAGGAATAGAGGTCCGCAGTATTATATTTCTTTCCGTCACTGATCGGGAATTAGCAGCTATGGAGCATTTCTAATCCCCCAATCATAGAAATTGTGCTAGTTCAGCCTTTAATTTTCATTATTTACTTTGCCTTTGAACTCCTCTTTATCAAATGAAGGTCAATGCTGATTCCTAAACACTTTATCCAGAGAACTGCCCAGAAGTTCATCAGACTATGACCTGACATTTTTTGGTCGAGCTCCCGAATCAAACTCTTTAAACAGAGGTTACCAGCAGAGATAGGAGAGTAATATAGCGCTGCATGGCGTACCTTACCCCAACAATGCAAAGATAAGGGGTTGTGAAAATGTTTTCCAGGAGATAGAAATTAGGAATTTCTTTTTTATCCTGGTTCTGAAATTAGCCCACATGGATCCATGTATTGGGGTCCTGTTGTGTTGGGGTCCATATTTATTGGGGTCCATGTATGTTAGGGTCCATGTATGTTGGGGGTCCATCTTATTGGGGTCCATGTATGTTGGGTACCATGTGTGTTGGGCTCCATATTTATTGAGTTCATGTTTATTGGGGTCATGTATGTTAGGTCATGTTGGGTCCATGTATATTGGGGTCAACTATGTTGGGGTCAATGTATGTTAGGGTCCATGTATATTGGGGTCAATGTATGTTGGAGCAAGTATATTGGGGTCAATGTATGTTGGGGTCATGTAGGTTTTAGGGTCCTTTATTGGGTCAATTTATGTTAGGGTCATGTAATATTGGGGTCAATGTATGTTAGGGTCCTATATTGGTGGTGTCAATGTATGTTGGGGTCCATGTAATTGGGGTCAATGTATGTTGGGGTCAATGTATGTTGGTGTGCCATATATTGGGGTCAATGTATTGTGGGTCCATGTATATTGGGTCAATGTATGTTGGGTCAATGTATGTTTAGGGTCATGTATATTGGGGTCAATGTATGTTGGGGTCAATGTATGTTAGGGTCCATGTATATTGGGGTCAATGTATGTTAGGGTCCATGTATATTGGGGTCAATGTATGTTAGGGTCCATGTATATTGGGGTCAATGTATGTTAGGGTCCATGTATATTGGGGTCATTTAGGTTAGGGCCCATCGTATATTGGGTCAATGTATGTTAGGGTCCATGTATATTGGGGTCAATGTATGTTGGGGTCCATGTATATTGGGGTCAATGTATGTTGGGGTCAATGTATGTTGGGGTCCATGTATATTGGGGTCAATGTATGTTGGGGTCAATGTATGTTAGGGTCCATGTATATTGGGGTCAATGTATGTTAGGGTCCATGTATATGGGGTCAATGTATGTTGGGGTCCTGTATATTGGGGGTCAATGTATGTTGGGGTCATGTATATGGGGTCAATGTATGTTGGGTCAGTATATTGGTCATGTATGGGGTCCATTATATTGGGGTCAATGTATGTTGGGTGCACAGATGGTGCAGGTGGAAACATTTGTGCACATATCGATTTCCCTGCTGACGTCCATCTAGAGTTACTGGTGGTCTGGTATTTTGTTGCCGATGAGGCTGGTATTTGTATTAAAACAGCAGAGAAGCCAGAAGCCAGAACTGGGTAGGTCAGGTTCTTGGAAGCTTTTAGCTTAAAGTTTAAATCCCACCATTTCCATGGGGCTTGAAGGTTGAGGGATAGAATAAGGAAATCACAGTGCTCAACACCACTACCTCACTAACTGTAAACAGTATTCCTACCTCCAACTCTCTCTGCCCTTCGTGCCCTACCCCCCAATTGACTCTACATACTCTCTGTAGTGGGGTCAGCAATGCACACCGATTAAGATAGGGATCTAGTATTGGTGGGAATATGGATTTGTGCACTATATTTGCCATTTAATATACAGTTTCATCAAGAATACTGGCAAGGCTTATTCTGCTCAAAGGGCCGTATTCATAAAGGGACAGCATCGCTATTTGCGATACCTTAACACTCGGTAAATTCTATTACAATTGTAGTCCAACATTTACGATCATGATTGTGATTGTACGGTGGCCTACAATACTATTGTGGTAGCCTACTACCTGGTCTGTTTTGTATGGCCGATTGTATGTAAATGTAAGACTGTGACACACATTCACGATAAACCCACTATGGAAAGATTCCGATACTGGGTTAGTGAATATGGCCCAAAGTGCTCTAATATGTCTTGTAGATGTTCGGACAGAGATAAACATTTCTATTGGCCCTAAAGTATAGAGAGCCCATGGTCTGATGTATGTTATGTATGTGTGTATGTTATGTATGTATGTGTGTATGTATGTGTGTGTGTATGTATGTATGTGTGTGTATGTGTGTGTATGTATGTATGTGTGTATGTTTGTATAGATGTATGTGTGTATGTATGTATGTGTGTATGTGGGTATGTATGTATGTGTGTGTGTATGTATGTGTGTATGTATGTAGTGTGTGTATGTATGTGTGTATGTGTGTGTGTTGTTGTTGTATGTATTATGTGTGTATGTATGTGTGTGTGGTGTATGCATGTCTGTATGTGTGTGTATGTATGTATGTGTGTATGTAGGTGTGTATGTATGTGTGTGTATGTATGTGTGTGTGTGTGTATGGGTATGTATGTGTGTATGTATGTATTATGTTCATGTATGTATGATGTATGTATGTATAATTTTACTTTAAGTGCCACTTGGGTACGCAGCGCTGTACATTATAAATACAAACAAGGGGATAAAAGCATAATACAGATAAATAGAAAATGGATACAATTTCATACATAGGTTAAGAAGACATATATAAATTATGTATAAATTGATATAAGTGTGGTGTGCCTGACAATTAGGAATGAGATCCCTGTCCCGAAGAGCTTACAATCTAAGTGGGGGGATGTATCTGCTGGTCACATAGAACAATCTACCTATAGAAACTATAAGGAGGACATCCAATGGAATCTGTCTGGACTGTATATAAAAGCGTGAGGGGATCCTGATTTTCAATATCCAGAGGTATGTGCATGAGAAGGAACTGGCCAAAAGGACCAAAGCAGAAGAAAAAACAACGAAGGAGAATAAGGAAATTGTCTGGACTTTGCAGTTTGAAGGTCATCGCACAACGGGTAGCTGGAAATCTGGCATGGTACAGTACACTGGGTAGAACACACACTTGGCATGGAGTAAGGCTGTGTACAGATACATTCCACCTTAGATCTGAAGAAGACGTCTTTGGGAGAATGAATTAATATACATTTATTGGGGAGGAAGGGATCAAAGGGATTTATTAATAGTAAGGTCCCTACTCGTGGATGGTGTGTTGTGTAGCCAATGCCTCTTTATCTAGCTCACAGGAGTGTTACCAATGCCTCTTTACTAACCTCACAGGAGTTCACAATGCCTCTTTATCTAAGCCTCTCAGGATGTTACCAATGCCTCTTATCTAAGCCTGTCAGAAGTGTCCTAAGCCTCTATCAACCACTCAGGAGTGTTTACTCTCAGTGTTCACCAATGCCTTTAATCTAAACTCTGATCTTCACTAAGGCTCTTATGTAAACTCTGGGAGTGTCACCAATGCTCTTATCTAACATCTAGGGAGTTCACATGCCTCTATCTAAACATCTAGGGAGTGTTCACTATGCCTCTTAATCTAAACATCTAGGGAGTGTTCACTAATGCTCTTAACTAAACATCTAGGGAGTGTTCACTAATGCCTCTTAATCTAAACATCTAGGGAGTGTTCACCAATGCCTCTTAATCTAAACATCTAGGGAGTGTTCCACTAATGCCTCTTATCTAAACATCTAGGGAGTGTTCATCACTAATGCCTCTATCTAAACATCTAGGGAGTGTTCACTAATGCCTCTTAATCTAAACATCTAGGGAGTGTTCACTAATGCCTCTTAATCTAAACATCTAGGGAGTGTTCACTAATGCCTCTTAATCTAACATCTAGGAGTGTTCCCAATGCCTCTTAATCTAAACATCTAGGGAGTGTTCACAATGCCTCTTAATCTAAACATCTAGGGAGTTGTTCACTAATGCTCTTAATCTAAACATCTAGGAGTGTTCACTAATGCCTCTTAATCTAAACATCTAGGGAGTGTTCACTAATGCCTCTTAATCTAAACATCTAGGGTGTTCACTAATGCCTCTTAATCTAAACATCTAGGGAGTGTTCACTAATGCCTCTTAATCTAAACATCTAGGGATGTTCACTAATGCCTCTATCTAAACATCTAGGGAGTGTTCACCATGCCTCTTAATCTAAACATCTAGAGTGTTCACAATGCCTCTAAATCTAAACATCTAGGAGTGTTCACAATGCCTCTTAATCTAAACATCTAGGAGTGTTCACTAATGCCTCTTAATCTAACATCCTAGGGAGTGTTCACTAATGCCTCTTAATCTAAACATCTAGGGTGTTCACTAATGCCTCTTAATCTAAACATCTAGGGAGTGTTCACTAATGCCTCTTATCTAAACATCTAGGGAGTGTTCACTAATGCCTCTTATCTAAACATCTAGGAGTGTTCACTATGCTCTTAATCTACATCTAGGAGTGTTCACTAATCTCTTAATCTAACATCTAGGGATGTTCACTAATGGCCTCTTAATCTAAACATCTAGGGAGTGTTCACCATGCCTCTTAATCTAAACATCTAGGGAGTGTTCACCAATGCCTCTTATCTAAACATCTAGGGAGTGTTCACCAATGCTCTTAATCTAAACATCTAGGGAGTGTTCACAATGCCTCTTAATCTAAACATCTAGGGAGTGTTCACTAATCCTCTTAATCTAACTCAGGGAGTTCACTAATGCCTCTTAACTCTAAACATCTAGGGAGTGTTCACTAATGCCTCTTAACTAAACATCTAGGGAGTGTTCACTAATGCCTCTTAATCTAAACATCTAGGGAGTGTTCACTAATGCCTCTTAATCTAAACATCTAGGGAGTGTTCACCTACTGTCTTAACTAAACATCTAGGGGTGTTCACCAATGCCTCTTAATCTAAACATCTAGGGAGTGTTCACCAATGCCTCTTAATCTAAACATCTAGGGAGTGTTCACCAATGCCTCTTAATCTAAACTCTAGGGAGTGTTCACCAATGCCTCTTATTAAAACCTAGGGAGTGTTCACTAGCCTCTTAATCACTCTAGGGAGTGTTCACTAATGCCTCTTAATCTAAACATCTAGGGATGTTCACTATGCCTCTTAATTAAACATCTAGGGTGTTCACAATGCCTCTTAATCTAAACATCTAGGAGTGTTCACATGCCTCTTAATCTAAACATCTAGGGATGTGTTCACTAATGCCTCTTAATCTAAACATCTAGGGAGTGTTCACTAATGCCTCTTAATCTTCATCTAGGAGTGTTCACTAATGCCTCTTAATCTAAAATCTAGGGATGTTCACTAATGCCTCTTAATCTAAACATCTAGGGAGTGTTCACTAATGCCCTCTAATCTAAACATCTAGGGAGTTTCACATGCCTCTTAATCTAAACATCTAGGGAGTTTCACAATGCCTCTTAATCTAAACATCTAGGGAGTGTTCACTAATGCTCTCTTATCTAAACATCAGGGAGTGTTCACATGCCTCTTAATCTAAACATCTAGGGAGTGTTAACTAATGCCTTCTAATCTAAACATCTAGGGAGTGTCACTAATGCCTCTTAATCTAAACATCTAGGGAGTGTTCCCTAATGCCTCTTAATCTAAACTTCTAGGGAGTGTTCACTAATGCCTCTCTAATCTAAACATCTAGGGAGTGTTCACCAATGCCTCTTAATCTAACATCTAGGGAGTGTTCACTAATGCCTCTTAATCTAAACATCTAGGGTGTTCACCAATGCCTCTTAATCTAAACATCTAGGAGTGTTCACCAATGCCTCTTAATCTAAACATCTAGGGAGTGTTCACCAATGCCTCTTAATCTAAACATCTAGGGAGTGTTCACTAATGCCTCTTAATCTAAACATCTAGGGAGTGTTCACTAATGCCTCTTAATCTAAACATCTAGGGAGTGTTCACCAATGCCTCTTAATCTAAAATCTAGGGAGTGTTCACCAATGCCTCTTAATCTAAACATCTAGGGAGTGTTCACTAATGCCTCTTAATCTAAACATCTAGGGAGTGTTCACTAATGCCTCTTAATCTAAACATCTAGGGAGTGTTCACTAATGCCTCTTAATCTAAACATCTAGGGAGTGTTCACTAATGCCTCTTAATCTAAACATCTAGGGAGTGTTCACTAATGCCTCTTAATCTAAACATCTAGGGAGTGTTCACCAATGCCTCTTAATCTGAGCCTCTAGGGAGTGTTCGCCAGATGTTAGATATTTCTATCTGATCGTTTCTTTCAGTTCCCCTGTGATTGAGGTTGCAGTGATTGGTGGTCAGGCTACTTTAGCACTCTCCTGAAGACAATCCATTCATGTCTTTAACCCTTTCATGTTCTTGGCCAATACTAGGGTCCTATATTCTCTGCCTTCCTTAGTAACACCCCAGCCCAGGTAGGGCCCTATGTGTAAAGGCGAGTTTTGCTTTTTAGCATTACCGCTCCTTTAACAAATGGTAAACTGATCATTGATTTCCGACCGGTTTAGTGATGGTTAATTTTCGATCGGTACGGTAAATTAACAATAACGATTGTAAATCTATGATAACGATCCCCATAGAATACCATTACGGTAGTTTACTACTGCACGGTATTTTATAACCAAACATACGTTTGGTGTACATGTATGACTGTATATTCACAGCCACGGTCGTATGTTATGGATAACGCACGGTTTCACTACATTGTGATTACAGGCTCATAGCTCCTCATGGAATCATTTGGTCTTCTTGCCTGGAAGTGCTACAATTCATCCACCTCAGGGGCCGATCACCTCTCCCTTGCACAGTTAACATGACCAGCGTTTTTTAGTACTGGTAGAATATGGCCCAGCTCATGAATGCAAACCTGAGCTTTAATCAAGTTATCAAACGAATTGCTTTCATTTATCCAGAAAGAAGGGCAGGAATTTAAAGCAGCAAGGAAGCAATTTGAATTAAATAGTATGTGCTCTGGGTTTCTATGTTGTGTGCATGTATTAAATCAAATCACTAGCTGTGTCCTATTATTAACATATCGGGGTTATTCAATAAAGTTCTTATCGTTTAAATGGTGGTAATTTTCCCAACCAATCAGATCTTAGCTAACATCTGATTGGTTGGGGCAAAATTAGCACCATTTTAAACGATAAGAACTTTTATTGAATAAGCCTGATAGGGTCCTGAGGGCCATATTTATAAAGGCGCGGTATTGCCTTTAACAATCGTTGCCAATCGTAAATTTTAGATCATGGGCATAAATGTACGATATTGGTCGTAATTCTACAATGCGGTTGTATATTTGCGATCGCCCATACAATATCATTATGGCATTTTTCTAGTACATTTATTGCCGGGATTGTAATTTCTGCAGTATCTCAAATCTCCGATCCCGCACATTTTTAAATTGCCCTGAGGTTCAATGAGATATTTAGATGTTAGATAGAATTTCCATCTGATTTTAATATTTCCATAGATGGTAGAATTTCCATCTGATGTAGATATTTCCATGATATGTAGATATTTCCATCTGATGTTAGATATTTCCATTCTGATGGTAGATATTTCCATCTGATGGTAGATATTCCATCTGATGTTAGATATTTCCATCTGATGGTAGATTTCCATCTGATTTAGATATTTCCATAGATGGTAGATATTTCCATCTGATGTTAGATATTTCCATCTTGATGTTATAAGATATTCCATCTGATGTTAGATATTCCATATGATGGTAGATATTTCCATCTGATGGTAGATATTTCCATCTGATGTTAGATATTCTCCATCTGATGGTAGATTTTCCATCTGATGTTAGATATTTCCATAGATGGTAGAATTTCCATCTGATTTAGATATTTCCATCTGATGGTAGATATTTCCATCTGATTTAGATATTTCATAGTGGTAGATATTTCCATCTGATGTAGATATTCCTCTGATGGTAGATATTTCCATCTGATGTTAGATATTTCCATCTGATGGTAGATATTTCCATCTGATGGTAGAATATTTTCCATCTGATGTTAGATATTCCATCTGATGGTAGATATTTCCATCTGATGTTAGATATTTCCATCTGATGGAGATATTTCCATCTGATGTTAGATATTTCCATAGATGGTAGATATTCCATCTGATGTTAGATATTTCTATCTGATGGTAGATATTTCCATAGATGGTAGCTATTTCCATCTGATGTTAGATATTTCCATCTGATGGTAGATATTTCCATCTGATGTTAGATATTTCCATCTATGGTAGATATTTCCATCTGATGTTAGATATGTCCATCTGATGTTAGATATTTCCATCTGATGTTAGATATTTCCATAGATGGTAGATATTTCCATCTGATGGTAAATATTTCCATCTGATGTTAGATATTTCCATCTGATGGTAGATGTTTCCATCTGATGGTAGATATTTCCATCTGATGGTAGATATTTCCATGCTGATGGTAGATATTTCCATCTGATGGTAGATATTTCCATCTGATGGTAGATATTTCTCTGATGGTAATATTTCCATCTGATGGTAGATATTTCCATCTTGATGGTAGATATTCCATCTGATGGTAGATATTCATTGATGTAATATTTCCATCTGATGGTAGATATTTCCATCTGATGGTAGATATTTCCATCTGATGGTAGATATTTCCATCTGATGGTAGATATTTCCATCTGATGGTAGATATTTCCATCTGATGGTAGATATTTCCATCTGATGGTAGATATTTCCATAGATGGTAGATATTCCATCTGATGGTAGATATTTCCATCTGATGGTAGATATTTCATAATGGTAGATATTTCCATCTGATGGTAGATATTTCCATCTGATGTTAGATATTTCCATTGATGGTAGATATTTCCATCTGATGGTAGATATTTCCATCTGATGTTAGAGATATTTCCATCTGATGTTAGATATTTCCATCTGGAATATTATGATATTTCCATCTGATGGTAGATATTTCCATCTGATGGTAGAATATTTCCATCTGATGGTAGATATGTCCATCTGATGTAGATATTCCTCTGATGGTATTTCTTTCCGTCACTGATCTAGGAATTAGCAGCTATGGAGCATTTCTAATCCCCCAATCATAGGAAATTGTGCTAGTTCAGCCCTTTAATTTTCATTATTTACTTTGCCTTTAGAACTCTCTTTATCACATGAAGGTCAATGCTGATTCCTAAACACTTTATCCAGAGAACTGCCCAGAAGTTCATCAGACTATGACCTGACATTTTTTGGTCGAGCTCCCGAATCAAACTCTTTAAACAGAGGTTACCAGCAGAGATAACGGGAGAGTAAAGATAGCGCTGCATGGCGTACCTTACCCCAACAATGCAAAAGATAAGGGGTTGTGAAAATGTTTTCCAGGAGATAGAAATTAGGAATTTCTTTTTTATCCTGGTTCTGAAATTAGCCCACATGGGATCCATGTATATTGGGGTCCATGTGTGTTGGGGTCCATATTTATTGGGGTCCATGTATGTTAGGGTCCATGTATGTTGGGGGTCCATCTTTATTGGGGTCCATGTATGTTGGGGTCCATGTGTGTTGGGCTCCATATTTATTGAGGTTCATGTTTATTGGGGTCCATGTATGTTAGGGTCCATGTATGTTGGGGTCCATGTATATTGGGGTCAACGTATGTTGGGGTCAATGTATGTTAGGGTCCATGTATATTGGGGTCAATGTATGTTGGAGTCAATGTATATTGGGGTCAATGTATGTTGGGGTCAATGTATGTTAGGGTCCATGTATATTGGGGTCAATGTATGTTAGGGTCCATGTATATTGGGGTCAATGTATGTTAGGGTCCATGATATTGGGGTTCAATGTATGTTGGGGTCCATGTAGATTTGGGTCAATGTATGTTGGGGCATGTATGTTAGGGTCCATATATTATATTGGGGTCCATGTTATGTTGGGGTCCCATGTATCTGGGGTCAATTTAGTTGGGTCAATTATGTTATGGTCCATGTATATTGGGGTCAATGTATGTGGGGGTCATGTATGTTAGGGTCCATGTATATTGGGGTCAATGTATGTTAGTAAACAGGTCATGTAGTTGGGGTCATGTTGTTGGGTCCATGTATATTGGGTCATGTAATAGGGTCCATGTTATTGGGGTCAATGTATGTTAGGGCCCATGTATTTGGGGTCAATGTATGTTAGGGCCATGTATATTGGTCAATGTATGTTGGGGGTCCATGTATATTGGGGGTACCATGTATGTTGGGGTCAATGTATGTTGGGGTCCATTTATATGTGTGGGTCAATGGTATGTTGGGGTCAATGTATGTTAGGGTCCATGTATATTGGGGTCAATGTATGTTAGTTGTCCATGTATATTGGGGTCAATGTATGTTGGGGTCATGTATATGGGGTCAATGTATGTTGGGTCAGTATATTGGGGTCAATATGTTGGGTCCTGTATATTGGGGTCAATTATGGGGGTCCATTTTATTGGGGTCAATGTATTTGGGTTGCACAGATGGTGCAGGTGGAAACATTTTAGTTGCACATACGATTTCCCTGCTGACGTCATCTAGAGTTACTGGTGTGTCGGTTATTTTGTTGCCGATGAGGCTGGTATTTGTATTAAAACAGCAGGAGAAGCCAGAAGGCAGAACTGGGTAGGTCAGTCTTGAAGCTTTTAGCTTAAAGTTTAAATCCCACCATTTCCCATGGGGCTTAAGTTGTAGGGATAGAATAAAGGGAAATCACAGTGCTCAACAACCACTACTACTAACTGTAGACAGTATCCTACCTCCAACTCTCTCTGCCCTTCTTGCCCTACCTCCCCCAATTTACTCTACATACTCTCTGTAGTGGGGTCGCAATGCACACCGATTAGATAGGGGATCTAGTATTGGTGGGAATATGGATTTGTGCACTATATTGCCATTTAATATACATTTCATCAAAGAATACTGGCAAGGCTTATTCTGCTCAAAGGGCCGTATTCATAAAGGACAGCATCGCTATTTGCGATACCTTAAACACTCGGTAAATTCTATTACAATTGTAGTCCTACATTTACGATCATGATTGTGATTGTACGGTGGCCTATACAATACTATTGTGGTAGCCTACTACCTGGTCTGTTATTTGATGGCCTTGTATGTAAATGTAAGACTGTGACCACATTCACGATAACCCACGATATGGAAAGATTCCGATACTGGGTTAGTGAATATGGCCCAAAGTGCTCTAATATGTCTTGTAGATTGTTCGGACAGAGTAAACATTTCTATTGGCCCTAAAGTATAGAGAGCCCATGGTATGGTATGTATATGTATGTGTGTATGTATGTGTTGGTGTATGTTGTTGTATGTATGTGTGTATGTATGTGTGTGTGTAGTGTATGTATGTATGTATGTATGTTGTATGTCAGTTGTTTTTATGTGATGTTTTTGGTTGGTGTTCGTGTGTTGTTGTTATGCGTGTAGGTTGTACTGTGTGTTGTGTGTGGTCTGTTGTTTGTGTGTGGTTGTGTGTTGTGTTGTGTGTGTTGTTAGGTGTGTGGTGTGTGTCTGTGTGTGTTGTGTGTGTCCTGTTTTGTTGTGTCGTATGTGTGTATGTTGGTGTGTGTTGTGTGTGTGTATTGTACTGTGTGTTGGTTGTATGTTATGTCGGCTGTTGTGTGTTTTTTCTTTCTACTTTGTGCCTTGGGTCGCAGCGCTGTAACATAAATACAACAAGGGGATAAAAGCAATAATACGATAAATAGAAAATGGAACAATTTCATACATAGGTTAAGAAACATATCTAAATTATTGTATAATTATATAGTGTGGGTGCCTTGACAATTAGGAATGAATCCCTTGTCCCGAAGAGCTTACAATCTAAGTGGGGGATGTATCGCTGGTCACGAACAATCTACCTATAGAACTAATAGACATCCAATGGAATCGTCTGGACTGTATATAAAGCGTGAGGGGATCCTGTTTTCAATATCCAGAGGTATGTGCATGAGAAGGAACTGGCCAAAAGGACCAAAAGCAAAGAAAAAACACGAGAATGAGAATAAGGAAATTGTCTTGGACTTTGGCAGTTTGAAGGTCATCAGCAACTGGTAGCTGGAATCTGGCATGGTACAGTACACGGGTAGAACACACATTGGCATGGAGTAAGGCTGTGTACAGATACATTCCACCTTAGATCTGAAGAAGACGTCTTTTGGAGAATGAATTAATATACATTTATTGGGGAGGAAGGGATCAAAGGGATGTTAATTAATAGTAAAGGTTCCCTTACTCGTGGATGGTGTGTTACCAATGCCTCTTATCAAGCCTCACAGGAGTTTAGCCAATGCCTCTTATCTAAGCCCAGAGTGTCACCAATGCCTCTTATCTAAGCCTGCTCAGAGTGTTAGCCAATGCCATCTTTATCTAAGCCTCAGAATGTTCACTAATGCCTCTACTAAACCACCAGAGTGTTTACTCTCGGAGTGTTCACCAATGCCATTTAATCTAAACCTCCCTTGAGTGTTCACTAATGGCTTCTTGTAAACCTCGAGTGTCCAATGTCCTTATCATAGTGAGTGTCACCATGCTGATCTAACATCTAGGAGTTTCACTATGCCTCTTAATCTAAACATCTAGGGAGTGTTCACATGCTCTAATAGGATCCTCTTAATCTAAACATCTAGGGAGTGTTCACTAATGCCTCTTAATCTAAACATCTGGAGTGTTCACCATGCTTTATCTAAAATCAGGGAGTGTTCACTAATGCCTCTTAATCTAAACATCTAGGGAGTGTTCACAATGCCTCTTAATCTAACATCTAGGGAGTGTTCACTAATGCCTCTTAATCTAAAATCTAGGGAGTGTCACTAATGCCTCTTAATCAAACATCTAGGAGTGTTCTAATGCCTCTTAATCTAACACTAGGGATGTCACCATCTTAATAAACATTAGGGAGTGTTCACCAATGCCTCTCTATCTAAACATCTAGGGAGTGTGTCACTAATGCCTTTAATCTAAACATCTAGGGAGTGTTACACTAATGCCTCTTAATCTAAACTCTAGGGAGTGTTCACTAATGCTCTTAATACTAAACATCTGGAGTGTTCACTAATGCCTCTAATCTAACATCTGGGAGTGTTCACTAAGCCTCTTAATCTAAACATCTAGGGAGTGTTCACTAATGCCTCTCAATCTAAACATCTAGGGAGTGTTCACCAATGCCTCTTAATCAAACATCTAGGGAGTGTCACTAATGCCTCTAATCTAAACATCTAGGGATTGTTTCACTAATGCCTCTAATCTAAACATCTAGGGATGTTCACTAATGCCTCTATCTAAACACTAGGGAGTTCACTAATGCCTCTTAATCTAAACATCAGGAGTGTTCACTAATGCCTCTTAATCTAAACTCTAGGGATGTCACTAATGCCTCTTATCTAACATCTAGGAGTGTTCACTAATCCTCTTATCTAAACATCTAGGGAGTGTTCACTAATCCTCTTAATCTAACATCTGGGAGTGTTCACTAATGCCTCTTAATCTAAACATCTAGGGTGTTCATCTAATGCCTCTTATCTAAACATCTAGGGATGTCACCATGCCTCTTAATCTAAACATCTAGGAGTGTTCACTATGCCTCTAAATCAAACATCTAGGGAGTGTTCACAATGCCTTCTTATCTAAACACTAGGAGTGTTCATCAGCTCAATCCTCTAATCTAACTGCTCTAAAAAAAGTTTACTAATTCTTATCTAACATCTAGGGAGGTTCACTAATGCTCTTATCTAACATCTAAGGGAGTGTTCACTAATGCCTCTTAAACTAAACATCTAGGGAGTGTTCCATAATGCCTCTTAATCTAAACATCAGGGAGTGTTCCCTAATCCTCTTAATCTAAACATCTAGGGAGTGTTCACCAATGCCTTTTAACTAAACATCTAGGGAGTGTTCCCAATGCCTCTTAATCTAAACATCTCGGGAGTGTTTCACCAATGCCTCTTAATCTAAACATCTAGGGAGTGTTCACCAATGCCTCTTAATCTAAACATCTAGGAGTGTTCACCAATGCCTCTTAATTTAAACATCTAGGGATGTTCACTAATGCTCTTAATCTGAGCCTCTAGGAGTGTTCACTAATGCCTCTTAATCTAAACATCTGGGAGTGTTCACTAATGCCTCTTAATTTAAACATCTAGGAGTGTTCACAATGCCTCTTAATCTAAACATTAGGTAGTGTTCACCAATGCCTCTTAATCTAAACATCTAGGGAGTGTTTCACTAATGCCTCTTAATCTAAACATCTAGGGAGTTTTCACTAATGCCTCTTATCTTAACATCTAGGGAGTGTTCACATAATGCCTCTTAATCTTAAATAGGGAATGTTCACTAATGCCCTTAATCTAAACATCTAGGGAGTGTTCACTAATGCCTCTAATCTAACACATCTAGGGAGTTGTTCACCAATGCCTCTTAATCTAAACATCTAGGGAGTGTTCACATCTGCCATATTAATCTAAACATCTAGGGAGTTGTTCACCTAATCTCTCTTAATCTAAACATCCCAGGGAGTGTTCACCAATGCCTCTTAATCTAAACATCTAGGAGTGTTCACTATGCTCTTAATCTAAACATCTAGGGAGTGTTCACTAATGCCTCTTAATCTAAACATATAGGAGTGTTCACTAATGCCTATCTTAATCTAAACTTCTAGGGAGTGTTCACAAATGCCTCTTAATCTAAACATCTAGGGAGTGTTCACCAATGCCTCTTAATCTAAAATCTAGGGATTGTTCCTATGCCTCCTTAATCTAAACATCTAGGGAGTGTTCACCAAGGCCTCTTAATCTAAAACATCTAGGGAGTGTTCACCAATGCACTCTAAATCTAACCTAGGGAGTGTTCACAATGCCTCTAATCTAAACATCTAGGGAGTGTTCACTAATGCCTCTTAATCTAAACATCTAGGGAGTGTTCCATATGCCTCTTAATCTAAACATCTAGGGAGTGTTCACCAATGCTCTTATGCAACATCTAGGGAGTGTTCACAAGCTCTTAATCTAACATCTAGGGAGTGTTCACTAATGCCTCTTAATCAACATCTAGGGAGTGTTCACTAATGCCTCTTAATCTAAAACATCTAGGGAGTGTTCACAAGCCTCTTACATCTAAACATAGGGATGTTCCTAATGCCTTTACACATCTGGATGTCATAATCTTAACTAATTAGGGAGTGTTCACCAATGCCTCTTAATCTGAGCCTCTATGGAGTGTTCGCCAGATGTAGATATTTCTATCTGATCGTTTCTTTCAGTTCCCCTGTGATTGAGGTTGCAGTGATTGTTGTCAGGCTACTTTAGCACTCTCCTGAGACAATCCATTCATGTTTTAACCCTTTCATGTTCTTGGCCAATACTAGGGTCCTATATATTCTCTGCCTTCCTAGTAACACCCCAGCCCAGGTAGGGCCTATGTGTAAAGGCGAGTTTTGCTTTTTAGCATTACCGCCTTTAACAAATGGTAAACTGATCATTGATTTCCGACTTTTTAGTGATGTAATTTTCGACTCGGTACGGTTAAATTAACAAATAACGATTGTAAATCTATGATAACGAGTCCCCATAGAATACCATTACGGTAGTTTACTACTGCACGTTATTTTATAACCAAACATACGTTTGGTGTACATGTATGACTGTATATTCACAGCCACTCGTATGTTATATAACGCACGGTTTCACTACATTGTGATTACAGGCTCATAGCTCCTCATGGAATCATTTGGTCTTCTTGCCTGGAAGTGCTACAATTCATCCACCTCAGGGGCCGATCACCTCTCCTTGCACAGTTAACATGACCAGCGTTTTTTTAGTACTGGTAGAATATGGCCCAGCTCATGAATGCAAACCTGAGCTTTAATCAAGTTATCAACGAATTGCTTTCATTTATCCGAAAGAAGGGCAGGAATTTAAAGCAGCAAGGAAGCAATTTGAATTAAATTTTGTGCTCTGGGTTTCTATTGTTGTGGCATTATTAAATCAAACACTAGCTGTGTCCTTGTATAACATATCGGGGTTATTCAATAAAAGTTCTTATCGTTTAAAATGTGGTAATTTCCCCAACCAATCATGATCTTAGCTAACATCTGATTGGTTGGGGCAAAATTAGCCCATTTTAACGATAAGAACTTTTATTGAATAAGCCTGATAGGGTCCTGAGGGCCATATTTATAAAGGCGGGGTATTGCCTTTAACAATCGTTGCCAATCTATAAAGGGAATTAGATAGTCGTATTTGGTTGTAATTGATCCATACAGATATCAATGCATTTCAGTACCTTATTGCGGATTGAACGATATCTCATGATCCCATTTTAAGCCCTGATTAATGATTATTGATGTTAATGATTCCATTGATGGGTTAATATTTCCAAATTGTAGATATTTCATCTTTGGTATCTTTCCATAGATTTATCAGTAATGTTAGATATTTCATTATGTAGATAGTTCCATTGATGTATTTTCCATCTAGATGTAATATTCCATTGATGTAGATATTTTCCATCTGATGTTTAAATATGCTTCCATAGATTTAGATATTTCCTCTGAGTAGATATTTCATTGATGTTAGATATTTCCTCTGATGTTATAGTTCCATCTGATTGTAGATATTTCCATATGATGGTAGATATTTCCATTCATCGATTGTATTTCCATGATGTAGATATTTCCATCTGATGTATTCAGTAGTTGTTTCCATAGATGGTAGATATTTCCATCTGATGTTAGATATGTGTCCATCTGATGGTAGATATTTTCCATCTGATTTATGATATGTTCATAATGGTAGATATTTCCATCTGATGTATAGATATTTCCATCTGATGTTAGATATTGCTCGATGTAGTTTTCCATCTGATGGTAGATATTTCATCTATGTAGATATTTTTCCAATCTGTTGAGTAGTTCATTGATGGTAGTATTTTCCATCTGATGTTATGATGTTTCAATTTTCCATCTGATGTAGATATTTCCTCTGATGTTAGATATTTCCAATGATGGTAATTTCCATTGAGTTAATATTTCTTCATCTGATGGTATATTTTCCATAGATGTTAGTATTTCCATCTGATGTTAGATTTTCCCATCTGATGGTAGATATTTCCATCTGATGTTTAGATATTTTCCATCTGATGGTAGATATTTCCATCTGATGTTAGATATTTCCATCTGATATTTCGTGTTAGTATTTCCATCTGATGTTAGATATTTACCATAGGATGTGTAGATATTTCCATCTGATGGTAAATATTTCCATCTGATGTTAGATATTTCCATCTGATGTAGATGTTTCCATCTGATGTAGATTGTTCCATCTGATGGTAGATATTTCCATCTGATGTTAATATTTCCATCCTTGATGGTGAATATTTCCATCTGAATGGTAGCATATTCCATCTGATGGTAGATATTCCATCTGATGTAAATTCATCTGATGGTAGATATTATCCATCTGATGGTAGATATTTCCCATCATGATGGTAGATATTTCCATCTGATGGTAGATATTTCCTTGATGTAGAATATTTCCATCTGATGGTAGATTTTTCCATCTGATGGTAGATATTTCCATCTGATGGTAGATATTTCCATCTGATGGTAGATATATTTTCCTCTGATGGTAGATTTCCATGTGGTTTCCATCTGATGGTAGATTTTTCCATCTGATGGTAGATATTTCATAGATGGTAGATATTTCCATCTATGTAGTATTCCATCTGATGTTTAGAATTTCCATCTGATGTAGATATTTCCATCTGATGGTGATATTTCCATCTGTTTTAGATATTCCATCTGATGTAGATATTTCCATCTGAATGTTAGATATTTCCATCTGATGGTAGATATTTCCATCTGGTAGAATTTCCATCTGTGGTAGAATTTCTCATCTGATGGTAGATATTTCCATCTGATGGTAGATATTCCATAGATGGTAGATATCCATCGGATGTTTTCTTTTCTGTTTCCCCATTTTAGCGCTCTATGGAGACACTCCATATGGCAGGTCTCTCGACCCTGTGTTGGTCAAATCCTTATTGCATCAATTCCTTATTATTAGCAGATCGACACAGGTTAGATGATGTCAGACAGGCTATGAACGTAGAACTGAACCAAGCTACTGATTAATGTAAAACACTGTGCACAGTTTAAAAGTTCTGCTCTTTTGTTTTAGAAAATGATTTCGATTTCAGGTCATCATGTCATCTGCCTTATAGAAAGGGACAACAGAGACGGAAAGGAATTTTCCTGCAAATTATCTTGAATACATTTTAATGAATATCCCAAAGCATTTTTTATTCAGGGTTACTTTTAGTTTGTAATATTAAACACATTGGGATCTGTCTTTTACTGGCCGCGTCAATAAAGGATTGTACCAAAGTTTATATTTATTGAGTGCTTTAAAATACTGCCATGTTTACAGTCCTCCAGATCTCATTTTTCACGCAGCCGATGCCATCAGATAGATTGCCGTAATGGTATTGTGTGAACGATCGTACAATTAGGATACCGGTAACGAGTTGTTAAAGGCTAATTATCGCAAAATTACCGCAACCCTCTAATACGAGATACGGCCCACAATACACCAATAACTAGTTTTATTGCCCTGAAAGATGGTTATAACAATATAAATAAGGAGGGAGAGACATTGCGGTGGTAGTTTCCATTGTAACCTTTAATTAAAACGCTAAGAGGGATTCCATGAACCGTAAGCCAGTTGACGCTTTCGGATTTATGTTTAAATCAGTGCAGTGTAGGCCTCTGGTTTGCAGTGGATGTGCCTATGTAGAGACGTCACTAAGAAATTAAGTAGGAGTGTACAAAGCTACCCCGCCTAATAACAATAAGAACAGAGAGACTTCTGGGTTATTTTCCACATTATCCCCCAAAGGAAATGCTTACCCCAAAGGTTTAAATATGCAATACGGCTAAGGCAAACACCACAGCAGAAAACGCTCGGTTACCGTCCCGTTGCGATGCGATACGCAAAGTTCACGCAGACTAGCGCATGAGATCCGCAATAAAATGATGCTCGCTCTGATATCGGATCCTGGCATACAGCAACAAAAATCAATTGCCCAACAGTAGCGTACGTACGCTTTTTTAACGCAGCGATCAGATCGCACGTTAAAACAACATTCTAGTGGCCTAGCCCATAAAGCCATCCCTATTACAGACTCTTTCAAGAATCATTTCAAAACATCATTTCACATCATTTTTCAATCCGTCACAGTTTGGTCCACTTCTTCTCGCTTGCTGTAGCCCTCTAAATGGTCCCCTGCTATACATCTGTATAGAAAATACTCTGTACATAGAGACAGTGAATACTGGGGTCAGTAACAGAATCTATTACTTATCAGGGATTCCATATCGGTGTATAGACGTCGAGTGTTCACTAATGCCTCTTAATCTAAACACTCTTAAGGAGTGTTCACTAATGCCTCTTAATCTAAACATCTAGGGAGTGTTTCACCAATGCCTCTTAATCTAAACATCTAGGGAGTGTTCACTAATGCCTCTTAATCTAACATCTAGGGAGTGGGAGGTTCACCAATGCCTCTTAATCTAAACATTAGGGAGTGTTCACTATGCCTCTTAATCTAAACATCTAGGGAGTGTTCACTAATGCCTCTTAATCTAAAACATCTAGGGAGTGTTCACTAATGCCTCTAATCTAAACATCTAGGGAGTGTTCACTAAGCCTCTTTACATAACTAAACATCTAGGGAGTGTCACTAATGCCTCTTAATCTAAACATCTAGGGAGTGTTCACTAATGCTCTTAATCTAAACATCTAGGGAGTGTTCAACAATGCCTCTTAATCTAAACATCTAGGGAGTGTTCACCAATGCCTCTTAATCTAAACATCTAGGGGTGTTCACCAATGCCTCTTAATCTAAACATCTAGGGAGTGTTCACCAAGCCTCTTAATCTAAACATCTAGGGAGTGTTCACCAATGCCTCTTAATTTAAACATCTAGGAGTGTTCAAATGCCTCTTAATCTACCTCTAGGGAGTGTTCACTAATGCCTCTTAATCTAAACATCTAGGGAGTGTTCACTAATGCCTCTTAATTTAAACATCTAGGGAGTGTTCACAATGCCTTTAATCTAAACTCTAGGTAGTGTTCACCAAGGCTCTTAATTAAACACTAGGGAGTGTGTTCACTAATGCCTCTTAATTAAACATCTAGGGAGTGTTCACAGTTTCACAATGCCTTTTAATCTAACATCTAGGGGGTGTTCACTAATGCCTCTTAATCTAAAATCTAGGGAATGTCACTAATGCCTTAATCTAAACATCTAGGGAGTGTTCACTAATGCCTCTTAATCTAAACATTAGGGAGTGTTCACCATGCCTCTTAATCTAACACTAGGGAGTGTTCACCAATGCCTCTAATCTAAACATCTAGGGAGTGTTCACTAATCTCTCTTTAATCTAAACATCCAGGGAGTGTTCACAATGCCTCTTAATCTAAACATCTAGGGAGTGTTCACTAATGCCTCTTAATCTAAACATCTAGGGAGTGTTCACTAATGCCTCTTAATCTAAACTAAACATCTAGGAGTGTACTAATGCCTCTTAATCTAAACTCTAGGGAGTGTTCACTAATGCCTTTAATCTAAACATCTAGGAGTGTTCACCAATGCTCTTAATCTAAAATACTAGGGAGTGTTCACTAATGCCTCTTAATCTAAACATCTAGGGTTGGGTTCACCAATGCCTCTTAATCTAAACATCTAGGGAGTGTTCACCAATGCCTCTTAATAAACATCTAGGGAGTGTTCACCAATGCCTCTTAATCTAAAATCTAGGGAGGTTCACTAATGCCTCTTAATCTAAACATCTAGGGAGTGTTCACTAAGCCTCTTAATTAAACATCTAGGGAGTGTTCACTCAATGCCTCTTAATCTAAACATCTAGGGAGTGTTCACCAATGCCTCTTAATCTAAACATCTAGGAGGTGTTCACTAATGCCTCTTAATCTAAAAAATCTAGGGAGTGTTCACTAATGCCTCTTAATCTAAACATCTAGGGAGTGTTCACTCGGTCACTAATGCCTCTTAATCTAAACATCTAGGGAGTGTTCACTAATGCTCTTAATCTAAACATCTAGCGGAGTGTCACTAATGCCTCTAATCTAAACATCTAGGGAGTGTTCACCAATGCCTCTAATCTGAGCCTCTATGGAGTGTTAGCAGAGGTTAGATATTTCTATCTGATCGTTCTTTCAGTTTCAGTTCCCCTGTGATTGAGGTTCAGTGATTGGTGGTCAGGCTACTTTAGCACTCTCTGAAGACAATCCATTCATGTCTTTAACCCTTTCATGTTCTTGGCCAATACTAGGGTCCTATATTCTCTGCCTTCCTTAGTAACACCCCAGCCCAGGTAGGGCCCTAGGTAGTGTAAGGCGAGTTTTGCTTTTAGCATTAACCGCTCTTTAACAAATGTAAACTGATCATTGATTTCGACACGGTTTAGTGATGGTTAATTTTCGACTCGGAATTAGTAATAACAATAACGATTGTAAATCTATGATAACGATCCCCATAGAATACCATTACGGTAGTTACTACTGCACGGTATTTATAAACCAAACATACGTTTGGTGTACATGTATGACTGTATATTCACAGCCACGGTCGTATGTTATGGATAACGCACGGTTTCACTACATTGTGATTACAGGCTCATAGCTCTCATGGAATCATTTGGTCTTCTTGCTGGAAGTGCTACAATTCATCCACCTCAGGGGCCGATCACCTCTCCTTGACAGTTAACATGACCAGCGTTTTTTAGTACTGGTAGAATATGGCCCCGCTCATGAAAGCAAACCTGAGCTTTAATCAAGTTATCAAACGAATTGCTTTCATTTATCCGAAAGAAGGGCAGGAATTTAAAGCAGCAAGGAAGCAATTTGAATTAAATTTTATGTGGCTCGGGTTCTTATGTTGTGTGCATGTATTAAATCAAATCACTAGCTGTGTCCTATGTATATAACATATCGGGGTTATTCAATAAAAGTTCTTATCGTTTAAAATGGTGGTAATTTTGCCCCAACCAATCAGATCTTAGCTAACATCTGATTGGTTGGGGCAAAATTAGCACCATTTTAAACGATAAGAACTTCTATTGAATAAGCCTGATAGGGTCCTGAGGGCCATATTTATAAGGCGCGGTATGGTATTGCCTTTACAAAACATCGTGTGCCAATCGTAAATTTTAGATCAATGGGCATAAATGTACGATATTGGTCGTAATTCTACAATTGCGGTTGTATATTTGCGATCGCCCATACAATATCATTATGGCATTTTTCAGTTCTAGTACATTATTGCCGGGATATGTATTTCTGATGCAGTATCTCAAATCTCCGATCCGCACATTTTTAATAGCCCTGAGTTCAATGAGATATTTGATGATCTAGTATCGATTCATTGATGTTAATATTTCCATAAATGGTAGATATTTCCATCGATGTTAGATATTTCCATAGATGGTAGATATTTCCAATTGATGTGATAATTTCCATCTGATGGTAGAATTCCATCTGATGGTAGTATTATTTCCCATCTGATGTTAGATATTTCCATCTGATGGTAGATATTTCATCCTGATGTTAGATATTTCCATAGATGGAGATATTCCATCTGATGTTGATATTTCCATCTGATCTGATGTTTAGTTTAGATATTTCCAGTCTGATGTTAGATATTTCCATCTGATGGTAGATAGATAGATATTTCCATCTGATTGGTGAGATGTAGTAGATATTTCCATCTGATGTTAGATATTCCATCGATGGTAGATATTTCCATCTGATGTAGATTTTCCATAGATGTAGATATTTCCATCTGATGGTATAGATATTCCATCTGATGGTAGATATTCCTCTGATGTTAGATATTCCATAGATGGTAGATATTTCCATCTGATGTTAGTAGTTCCATCTGATGGTAGATATTTCCATCTGTGTTAGATATTTCCATGATGGTAGAATTTCCATCTGATGGTAGATAAGATATTTTCCATTGATGTTTAGATATTTCATCTGATGGTAGATATTTCAATCTGATGTTAGATATTTCCATCTGATGGTAGATATTTTCACATCTGATGTTAGATATTTCCATAGATGGTAGATATTTCCATCTGATGTTAGATATTTCTATATCTGATGGTAGATATTTCCATGATGGTAGTATTTCCATCTGATGTTAGATATTTCCATCTGATGGTAGATATTTCCATCTTGAGTTAGATATTTCCATCTGATGGTAGATATTTCATGTTTCCATCTGATGTTAGATATGTCCATCTGATGTTAGATTATTCCATCTGATGTTAGATATTTCCATAGATGGTAGATATTCCATCTGATGGTAAATATTTCCATCTTGATGTTAGATATTCCATCTGATGTAGATGTTTCCATCTGATGTGTAGATATTTCCACTGATGGTAGATATTTCCATCTGATGGTAGATAGATATTTCCATCTGAGGTGAGATATTTCCATCTGATGGTAGATATTTCCATATGATGTAGATATTTCCATCTGATGGTAGATATTTCCATGATGGTAGTAGATATTTCCATCTGATGGTGAGATTTCCTCTGATGGTAGATATTTCCATCTGATGGGAGATATTTCCATCTGATGGTAGATATTCCATCTGATGGTAGATATTTTAGATATTTCCACTGATGGTAGATATTCATCTGATGTAGATATTCCATCTGATGGTAGATATTTCCATCTGATGGTAGTATGTAGATATTCCATAGATGGTAGATTTTCATCTGATGGTAGAATATTCATCTGATGGTAGATATTTCCATAGATGGTAGGATATTTCCATCTGATGGTAGAGATTTCCATCTGATGTTAGATATTTCCATCTGATGGTAGATATTTTCCATCGATGGTAGTATTCCTCTGATGTTAGATATTTCCATCTGATGTTAGATATTTCATCTGATGTTAGATATTTCCATCTGATGGTAGATATTCATCTGATGGTGATATTTCCACTGATGGTAGATATTTCCATCTGATGGTAGATAGATTTCATTGAGTAGATATCCATAGATGGTAATTTCCATCTGATGTTTCTTTCTGTTCCCCATTTTAGCGCTCTAATGGAGACACTCCAATGCAGGTCTCTGACCCTGTGTTTGTCAAATCCTTATTGCCAATTCCTTATTATTAGCAGATCTGACTACAGTTTAGATGATGTCAGGACAGGCTATTGAACGTAGAACTGAACAAGCTACTGATTAACACTGTGCACAGTTTAAAGTTCTGCTCTTTGTTTAGAAAATGATTTCGATTTCAGGTCTCATCAGTCTGCCTTATCAAAAGGGACAAGCAGACGGAAAGGAATTTTCCTGCAAATTATCTTTGAATACATTTTAATGAATATCCCAACAGCATTTTTTTATATCAGGGTTACTTTTAGTTTGTAATATTAAACCATGGGACTGGCATTTTACTGGCCGCGTCAATAAAGGATTGATACCAAAGTTTATATATTATTGATGCTTTATAAATACTGCCATGTTACAGTCCTACGAGATCTCATTTTTCACGCAGCCGATCAGATAGATTGCCGTAATGGTATTGTGTGAACGATCGTACATTAGGATACGGTAACAGTTGTTAAAGGCTAATTATCGCAAAATTACCGCACTCCTCATAAATACGGCACAATATCACACAATGCACCTAGTTTATTGCCCTGAAAGATGGATATAACAATATAAATAAGGAGGGAGAGACATTCGGGTAGTTTCCATTGTAACCTTTAATTAACGCTAAGAAGGGATTCCATGAACCGTAGAGCCAGTTACGCTTTCGGATTTATGTTAAATCAGTGCAGTGTAGGCCTCTGGTTTGCAGTGTGATGTGCCTATCTAGAGACGTCACTAAGAAATTAGAGGAGTTTAAAGCTACCCCGCTAATATACAAATAAGGAACAGAGAGACATTCTGGGTTATTTTCCACATACCCCTTAAGGAAATGCTTACTCCAAGAGGTTTAAATATGCAATACGGCTAAGGCAAACACCACAGCAGAAAACGCTCGTTACCGTCCGTTTGCGATGCGATAGCACAAGTTTCACGACGACGTAGCGCATGAGATCCGCAAAAAATGATGCTCGCTCTGAATATCGGATCCTAGTGCAAACACAAAATCATTGCCCAACAGTAGCGTACGCTTTTTTAACGCACGATCAGATCGACCGTTAAAACACATTCTAGGGCCTAGCCCATAAAGCCATCCCTATGTAGCAGACTCATTTCAATCCGTAACAGTTCCACTTCTCCTTGCGGAGCCCTCTATGTCCTGCTATGTTACCTTCCAGCTCTCAGACACAATCACTGACATTTAATTAAAGGGGCTTTAAAACGAAATATAAATTATCGCTGCAGCTCGAAGTGCTGTTCTCAATGCAGCAATGACATTTAATTAAAGAGACTAATTAAAACTAAATTATGTTGCCCCAGCGAAAACAGACAGATTTAATCATCGATCCCTTTTTGCAATGCTTAGGATTTAATAATAAATGCAATTGTTTGTTTTTTTAAAAATGCCCCAGTAATTATTTGTAACCCTGTGATTTAATTATGTGAGTTCCAAGAATGTACAATGGCACACTGCTGTTGGCTCCTTGGCCAGACAAATATGGTAGGTGCAATCCCCTCAGCCCCCTACCCAGGGCTTCCAACATCCAAGCAAGGAAAAAAGTAGAGGAGCACACTACTAAGGTGATTTAATTATGGACATTTTTGTTATGACATCGTAGGTCTGTGTGCATATCAATGTCACTGGTGTTCAAAGCGATTCTATGGATTACTAGGCTATGGACCCCACAGATTCCCAGCCAGGTCTAAGCTTTGATATCCATGAAAGATTCCATAAGATACAAATACCTTATTGTGTATAAACCATTTTGCTTTCAGATGCTGCCATCTTAGATTGCTTTAAAGGACATGTCCTGGTGACTGTCAGTTATCTGCCTTATAACCGCAACCACTATTTTTACCAGTTTATTACATGTATTTGGTAACCAGATATTTAATGATAAATTATATTCTTTACTGGCAAAGGTATGCCTTCTCCCTCTGCTCAAAGAGCTTGTTATAAGCTTGGGCATGTGCAGAGGCAGCAGGGAAACAGCAGCCCATCATTGGTTGTAATGTCAGTTGTCACAGCTTTGATTGACTGCTGGAGTGACTGAGTGAGGAGCCAGCTGGTTAGTAATGCAGGTTAATACGTGCAAAATATATCAGTTGGGGGGGAAGGTAACTGACAATTGACCAGTTTTGTTTTAAGGGGAGACATGCAAATAATGAGGATTGGAACGTGCTGGTCAGACTGAAGAACCAAAAAAAGGCATTTATTATATATATTTATGTTATACTGGATCAGGCTTCACCACCCTTCATCCAATAGCAACAATGTTCAGCCACCCTGATTGCTATTAAATATGGAATCGACCCACATGGGGCCATATTTATAAAGGCGCTGTATCACTTTTTGGCAATACCTTTGATGAGCAATGCTTTGATCGTACGGTTGATTGTAATCTACCATAGCGGTCATAAATCAACAATGCAGACGTAGTAAATTTCCGATTGTGATCGTAGATCTAAGACATTAATCATAGATTTACGAACACCCATACAATACCATCACGGTATTTACTATCACACGGTATCGTACGTGCGTTTGTTAACGTATGATCGCGGACATACATTTACAAAATTTGTGATACCGCAGGTTTTTTAAATATGGCCCAATGCGTTATGGCCGACCCTCTGTATATCTGGGCAGAATGTATCCTTACTAAGGTTGTAAAATGTTATTGGGTTTTGGTATCATATGAGTCTGTTCTGAGTTGCGGTATTTTTTGCAAAATTCTATGACCGCTTTGTAAAATAAGTTGGTGGCAAGTAGAAAGTATCGGTATTTACTTGAAATGATCTTTATTCCACTGTATAGAGATTTCGATAAAATTAAGTTTATAGATAAAAGTGAAACTGTCCAGCACTGAAACAAATGTTCCTCCTACTGGTCTGTGAAGGTATTACATGGCCAATTTGTACCGTACACCATAGAACATTGGCCATAAAATGTTGTTTTTACTCCAGTTTGATTCCAATAACAGCAGAACAGGAGCCATATCTCTGTGGTCTGTGGTACAGTATGTTAATTATGCAATGATTGTCAGTAGGGTGGGGAACAATGGCCAAAAATTTATTTTATTGCTGGGACATGCCCTTTAAAGGAGAAGTAATCTTTTTAATCCTAATGTGAAAGCTTTCCTCCCCGAACACCTACACATTGTAAGATCCTTCCCTAGCAAGTTGTATTTAGTACATGTAACTAACAGATTCTTTAACTAAGGTTTCCATGTCCTATCTCACACCTGCAGTTCTCAAACATATAACAAGGGGTCGAGCCAGCACTGCCCTAAATGTTCCGATCTGATGCAGGATTTTGGCTCCTCATCTGGGATTGCCCAGGAATTCAAACATTCTGGCACAGAGTTGTCACAGAACTGACAGAATTAACACACAACTCTCAATCCCAAGGGATCCTAAATTATGTTTATTAGGAATCCCTGAGATCAACAGCTGGCCCAGGCACCAATAGCTTTCCTAAGAGAAACGTTATTTTATAAGTCAATGGAAAGGAAAAAGGGGAATGGTTGGGGATACCAAACACAAGAAACCCACTCCACCCTGCAGAATAAACTACAAGGGCACTCATATGGATATCAATAGGAAATAAATATCCCAGGATGGATAATAGATTGCGCTAAGTTAACCCGTAATGATCAGTATAAAACACTTATCTTTATGTGCTAATAAAAAAATATTGACAAATACCTTGCAAAAATCTGCAAACACCAGATAAAATCTAATACAATGAATAAACTGCCTGCATCCTAGGCCTCCCTAGGTGCTAATGGACTAAAAAGCAATAAACAATATCGGACAGATGGAAGTGGCACAAAATGATGGTTTCGGGAGGTAACTCGGGACCCAGAAGAAGAGAGGAGTTACCTCTCGAAACGCGCTTCGGTCATGTCAATATCTGGAGGTGAGCGGTGAGCGGTTTAGTTACTCAAAGTTTAGCTATTTGCAGCAGTGATAGAGCGGAACTCAAGCAGGTTGGTGGAATATGCTGTAGCCTACGGAGGCGGAGAGGGATCGGCAGATTGTGGAGGTTGGAAACACTACATCAGGAGACTTAAGTATACTTTTGCTGTTATTCTCTGTTACAGTTATTACCAGTATATACTTACCTACTCTACCTATACCTTCGTAGTAGTTTTTATTACCCATTGCACCACCACTTATTTACTGGGTATGTGGCTTTTTAGGTCATTATACAAATACCCATATTAAGTATAAGTCAATGGAAAACCCTTATTATCCAAGACCTCCCCTATATACATTATATAGAAAGGTCGGGAATGTCCAGAAAAGTTTGATAAAGTGTGGTCCAATTGGACAACAGGATAAATAACTGGACTTGTTATTGTGATATTTATGTTGCTACTATAAATCTAATTTGTTAAACCCTAATGGGTAATCCTAAATAAATAAACCCAAATCGAGATGACCAGCCGCCCAGGACGTTTGTAACAAGAAGAAAGATCCAACAGACATCACAAACTACCATAACGATGTCCCCGGTATAAAGAACTCAGATGGACAATCCAAATTACTTCTCTCCAAATGACTTCCCCCCAGTTCTCCCCTCCCAATTGATTGAACAAATAAGGACTTTGTATCTATACACACATTACTTTTATACTATTGTGATTAATCTCCTTCTTGTAAACTAAAGCAAAGAAAAGACAACTGCACATAATAATGTTGTTTAATATCAATTTATTTGATATGCGTAAGTAGGATAGTTACAATGAACTCAGTTCAAAAAAAAAATAGGCTTCTATGAGGTTTTCAGTACAACCCACAGCAATGTTGGCTTCAAAGAGGCACCTCCTGACCCCAGTATTCACTGTCTCTATGTACAGAGTATTTCTTATACAGATGTCTATACACCAATATGGAATCCCTGATAGTAATAGATTCTGTAACTGACCCCAGTATTCACTGTCTCTATGTACAGAGTATTTTCTATACAGATGTCTATACACCGATATGGAATCCTGATAAGTATAGATTCTGTAACTGACCCCAGTAATTAACCGTCTCTATGTTCAGAGTATTTCTATACAGATGTCTATACACCGTATGGAATCCCTGATTAGTAATAGATTCTGTAACTGACCCCAGATTCACTGTCTGTATGTACAGAGTATTTTCTATACAGATGTTATACACCAATATGGAATCCTGATGAAGTAATAGATTCTGTAACTGACCCAGTATTCACTGTCTCTATGTACAAAGTATTTTCTATACAGATGTCTATACACCAATATGGAATCCCTGATAAGTAATAGATTCTGTAACTGACCCAGTATTCATGTCTCTATGTACAGAGTATTTTCTATACAGATGTCTATACACCGATATGGAATCCCTGATAAATAATAGATTCTGTAACTGACCCCAGTATTCACTGTCTCTAGTACAGAGTATTTTCTATACAGATGTCTATACACCAATAGGAATCCCTGATAAGTATAGATTCTGTAACTGACCCCAGTATTCACTGTTCTATGTACAGAGTATTTTTATACAGATGTCTATACCCCAATATTGAATCCCTGATAAGTAAATGATTCTGTAACTGACCCCAGTATTCACTGTCTCTATGTACAGAGTATTTTCTATACAGATGTCTATACACCAATATGGAATCCCTGATAAGTAACAGATTCTGTATGACCCGGTATTCACTGTCTCTATGTACAGAGTATTTTCATACAGATGTCTATACACCAAATGGAATCCCTGATAAGTAATAGATTCTGTATATGACCCGGTATTCACTGTCTCTATGTACAGAGTATTTTCTATACAGATGTCTATACACCAATATGGAATCCCTGATAAGTAATGTTCTGTATCTGACCCGGTATTCACTGTCTCTATGTACAGAGTATTTTCTATACAGATGTCTATACGGTGTATAGACTCTATATAGAAAATACTCTGTACATAGAGACGGTGAATACTGGGGTCAGTTACAGAATCTATTTCTTATCAGGGATTCCATATCGGGTGGTAGACATCTCTATAGAAAATACTCTGTACATAGAGACAGTGAATACTGGGGTCAGTTACAGAATCTAATATCAGGGATTCCATATCGGTGTATAGACTGTATGGAAATACTCTGTACGTAGAGACAGTGAATACTGGGGTCAGTTACAGAATCTAGTACTTATCAGGGATTCCAATATTGGTGTATAGACATCTGTATAGAAAAATATCGTACGTAGAGACAGTGAATACTGGGTCAGTTACAGAATCTAGTACTTATCAGGGATTCCATATCGGTGGTATAGACATCTGTATAGAAAATACTCTGTACATAGAGACGGTGAATACTGGGGTCAGGTACAGAATCTATTACTTTCAGGGATTCCATATCGGTGTATAGACATCTGTATAGAAAATACTCTGTACATAGAGACGGTGAATACTGGGGTCAGTTACAGAATCTATTACTAATCAGGGATTCCATATCGGATAGACATCTGTATAGAAAATACTTGAACATAGAGACGGTAATAAGGGGTCAGTTACGAATCTATTACTTATTAGGGATTCCATATCGGTGTATAGACATCTGTATAGAAATACTCTGTACATAGAGACGGTGAATACTGGGGTCAGTTACAGAATCTATACTTATAGGGATTCCATATCGGTGTATGACATCGTATAGAAAATACTCTGTACACAGACGGTGAATACTGGGGTCAGTTACAGAATCTTTACTTATCAGGGATTCCATATCGGTGTATAGACATCTGTATAGAAAATACTCTGTACATAGAGAGGTGATATTATTGTACTGACCCAGTATTCACCGTCTCTAGGTACAGAGTATTTTCTATACAGATGTCTATACCACCAATATGGAATCCTGATAAGTAATAGATTCTGTTACTGACCCCAGTATTCACTGTCTCTATGTACAGAGTATTTTCTATACAGAGTCCTATACAGCGATATGAATCCCTGATAAGTAATAGATTCTGTAACTGACCTCAGTATTCATGTTCTCTAGTACAGAGTATTTTCTATAACAGATGTCTGTACACCGATATGGAATCCCTGATAAGTAAATAGATTCTGTTACTGACCCCAGTATTCACTGTCTTCTATGTACAGAGTCGCGTATCACTTTTTGGCAATACCTTTGATGAGCAATGCTTTGATCGTACGGTTGTAATCTACCATAGCGGTTCATAATCAACATTGCAGACGTAGTAAATTTCCGATTGTGATCGTAGATCTAAGACATTAATCATAGATTTACGAACACCCATACAATACCATCACGGTATTTACTAACTCAACACGGTATCGTACGATGCGTTTGTTAACGTATGATCGCGACATACATTTAACAAAATTTGTGATACCGCAGTTTTTAAATATGGCCCAATGCGTTATGGCCGATCCCCTCTGTATATCTGGCAGAATGTATCCTTACTAAGGTTGTAAAAATTTATTGGGTTTTGGATCATATGAGCTGTCCTCTGAGTTGCGGTATTTTTTGCAAAACTTCTATGACCGCTTTGTAAAATAAGTTGGTGGCAAGTAGAAAGTATCGTATTTACTGAAAGATCTTTATTCCACGTTAAGAGATTCGATAAAAGTTTATTAAGATAAAAGTGAAAACTGTCCAGCACTGAAACAAATGTTCCTCCACTGGCTGTGAAGGTTTACATGGCCAATTTGTACCGTACACCATAGAAACATTGGCCTAAAATGTTTGTTTTACTACTCCATTTTTGATTCCAAATAACAGCAGAACAGGAGCCATATCTCTGTGGTCTGTGGTACAGATATGTTTATTAGCAATGATGTCAGTAGGGTGGGGAACAAATGGCCAAAAATTTATTTTATTGCTGGACATGCCCTTTAAAGAGAAGTAACCTTTTTTAATCCTAATGTGAAAGCTTCCTCCCCAGAACACCTACACATTGTAAGATCCTTCCCTAGCAAGTTGTTTAGTACATGTAACTAACAGATTCTTTAACTAAGGTTTCCATGTCCTACTCACACCTGCAGTTCTCAACAATAACAAGGGGTCGAGCCAGCACGTGCCCTAATGTTCCGATCCTGATGCAGGATTTTGGCTCCTCACTGGGATTGCCCAGGAATTCAAACATTCTGGCACAGAGTTGTCACAGAACTGACGAATATAACACAACTCTCAATCCCAAGGGATCCTAAATTATGTTTATTAGGAATCCCTGAGATCAACAGCTGGCCCAGGCACCAATAGCTTTCCTAAGAGAACGTTATTTTATAAGTCAATGGAAAAGGAAAAAGGGAATGGTTGGGGGATACCAAACCACAAGAACCCACTCCACCCTGCAGAATAACTAAAAGGCACTCATATGGCATATCATAGGAAATAAATATCCCAGGATGGGATATAGATTGCGCTAAGTTAACCAGTAATGATCAGTATAAAAACACTATCTTTATTGTCATAATATAACAAAATATTGACAAATACCTTGCAAAAATGCTGCAAACACCAGATAAAATCTAATACATGAATAAACTGCCTGCATCCTAGGCCTCCCTAGGTGCTAATGGACTAAAAAGCAATAAACAATATCCGGACAGATGGAAGTGGCAAAATGATGGTTTCGGGAGGTAACTCAGGGACCCAGAAGAGAGAGGAGTTACCTCTCGAAACGCGCTTCGGTCATGTCAATATCTGGGAGGTGGACGGTGAGCGGTTTAGTTACTCAATTTAGCTATTGCAGCAGTGATAGAGCGGAACTCAGCAGGTTGGTGGAATATGCTGTAGCCTACGGAGGCGGAGAGGGATCGGCAGATTGTGGAGGTTGGAACACACTACATCAGGAGACTTAAGTATACTTTTGCTGTTTATTCTCTGTTACAGTATATACCAGTATATACTTACCTACTCCCCTATACCTTCGTAGTAGTTTTTATTACCCATTGCACCACACACTTTTTACTGGTATGTGGCTTTTTAGTCATTTACAATACCCATATTAAGTATAAGTCAATGGAAAACCCTTATATCCAAGACCTCCCCTATTCATTTTTATATAGAAAGGTCGGGAATGTCCAGAAAAGTTTGATAAAGTGTGGTCCAATTGGACAACAGGATAAATAACTGGACCTTGTTATTGTGATATTTATGTGCTACTATAATCTAATTTGTTAAACCCTAATGGGTAATCCTAAATAAATAAACCCAAATCGAGATGACCAGCCGCCAGGACGTTGTAACAAGAAGAAAGATCCAACAGACATCACAAACTACCATAACGATGTCCCCGGTTAAGAACTCAGATGGACAATTCCAAATTACTTCTCTCCAAATGACTTCCCCCCAGTTCTCCCCTCCCATTGATTGAACAAAAAGGATTGTATCTATACACACATTCTTTATAGACTATGTTGGTAGATATTTCCATCTGATGTTTTCTTTCTGTTCCCCATTTTAGCGCTCTAATGGAGACACTCCAATGGCAGGTCTCTGACCCTGTGTTTGGTCAAATCCTTATTGCCAATTCCTTATTATTAGCAGATCTGACTACAGGTTTAGATGATGTCAGGACAGGCTATTGAACGTAGAACTGAACAAGCTACTGATTAACACTGTGCACAGTTTAAAGTTCTGCTCTTTTGTTTAGAAAATGATTTCGATTTCAGGTCATCATGTCATCTGCCTTATCAGAAAGGGACAAGCAGACGGAAAGGAATTTTCCTGCAAATTATCTTTGAATACATTTTAATGAATATCCCAACAGCATTTTTATTATCAGGGTTACTTTTAGTTTGTAATATTAAACCATTGGGATCTGTCATTTTACTGGCCGCGTCAATAAAGGATTGATACCAAAGTTTATATTTATTGATGCTTTATAAATACTGCCATGTTACAGTCCTACGCAGATCTCATTTTTCACGCAGCCCGATCAGATAGATTGCCGTAATGGTATTGTGTGAACGATCGTACAATTAGGATCACGGTAACAGTTGTTAAAGGCTAATTATCGCAAAATTACCGCACTCCTCATAAATACGGCCCAATATACACCAATGCACCTAGTTTTATTGCCCTGAAAGATGGATATAACAATATAAATAAGGAGGGAGAGACATTCGGGTAGTTTCCATTGTAACCTTTAATTAAACGCTAAGAAGGGATTCCATGAACCGTAGAGCCAGTTACGCTTTCGGATTTATGTTAAATCAGTGCAGTGTAGGCCTCTGGTTTGCAGTGTGATGTGCCTATCTAGAGACGTCACTAAGAAATTAAGTAGGAGTTTAAAGCTACCCCGCTAATATACAAATAAGGAACAGAGAGACTTCTGGGTTATTTTCCACATTACCCCTTAAGGAAATGCTTACCTCCAAAGAGGTTTAAATATGCAATACGGCTAAGGCAACACCACAGCAGAAAACGCTCGTTACCGTCCGTTTGCGATGCGATACGCAAAGTTTCACGCAGACGTAGCGCATGAGATCCGCAATAAAATGATGCTCGCTCTGAATATCGGATCCTAGTGCAACACAAAAATCAATTGCCCAACAGTAGCGTACGCTTTTTTAACGCACGATCAGATCGCACGTTAAAACACATTCTAGTGGCCTAGCCCATAAAGCCATCCCTATGTAGCAGACTCATTTCAATCCGTAACAGTTCCACTTCTCCTTGCGGAGCCCTCTATGTCCTGCTATGTTACCTTCCAGCTCTCAGACACAATTCACTGCACATTTAATTAAAGGGGCTTTAAACGAAATATAAATTATCGCTGCAGCTCGAGTGCTGTTCTCAATGCAGCAATGACATTTAATTAAAGAGACTAATTAAAACTAAATTATTGTTGCCCCAGCGAAAACAGACAGATTTTAATCATCGATCCCTTTTTGCAATGCTTAGGATTTTAATAATAAATGCAATGTTTTGTTTTTTTTTAAAAATGCCCCAGTAATTATTTGTAACCCTGTGATTTAATTATGTGAGTTCCAAGAATGTACAATGGCACACTGCTGTTGGCTCCTTGGCCAGACAAATATGGTAGGTGCAATCCCCTCAGCCCCCTACCTCCAGGGCTTCAACATCCAAGCAAGGAAAAAAGTAGAGGAGCACACTACTAAGGTGATTTAATTATGTGACATTTGTTTGTATGACATCGCTAGGTCTGTGTGCCATATCAATGTCACTGGTTATGTTCAAAGCGATTCTATGGATTACTAGGCTATGGACCCCACAGATTCCCAGCCAGGTCTTAAAGCTTTGATTATCCATGAAAGATTCCATAAGATACAAATACCTTATTGTGTATAAACCATTTTGCTTTCAGATGCTGCCATCTTAGATTGCTTTAAAGGACATGTCCTGGTGACTTGTCAGTTATCTGCCTTATAACCGCAACCACTATTTTTACCAGTTTATTACATGTATTTGTAACCAGATATTTAATGATAAATTATATTCTTTACTGGCAAAGGTATCTGCCTTCTCCCTCTGCTCAAAGAGCTTGTTATAAGCTTGGGCATGTGCAGAGGCAGCAGGAGAAACAGCAGCCAATCATTGGTTGTAATGTCAGTTGTCACAGCTTTGATTGACTGCATGGAGTGAGGAGCCAGCTGGTTAGTAATGCAGGTAATACAGTGCAAAATATATCAGTTGGGGGGGAAGGTAACTGACAATTGACCAGTTTTTTGTTTTAAGGGGAGACATGCCAAATAGGATTGGAACGTGCTGGTCAGACTGAAGAACCAAAAAAAGGCATTTATTTATATATATTTATTGTTATACTGGATCAGGGCCTTCACCCACCCTTCATCCAATAGCAACAATGTTCAGCCTACCCTGATTGCTATTAAATATGGAATCGACCCAACATGGGGCCATATTTATAAAGGCGCTGTATCACTTTTTGGCAATACCTTTGATGAGCAATGCTTTGATCGTACGGTTGTAAATCTACCATAGCGGTCATAAATCAACAATTGCAGACGTAGTAAATTTCCGATTGTGATCGTAGATCTAAGACATTAATCATAGATTTACGAACACCCATACAATACCATCACGGTATTTTACTATCACACGGTATCGTACGATGCGTTTGTTAACGTATGATCGCGGACATACATTTACAAAAATTTGTGATACCGCAGGTTTTTAAATATGGCCCAATGCGTTATGGCCGATCCCCTCTGTATATCTGGGCAGAATGTATCCTTACTAAGGTTGTAAAATGTTATTGGGTTTTGGTATCATATGAGTCTGTCCTCTGAGTTGCGGTATTTTTTGCAAACTTCTATGACCGCTTTGTAAAATAAGTTGGTGGCAAGTAGAAAGTATCGGTATTTACTTGAAATGATCTTTATTCCACTGTATAAGAGATTTCGATAAAAGTTTATTAGATAAAAGTGAAACTGTCCAGCACTGAAACAAATGTTCCTCCTACTGGTCTGTGAAGGTATTACATGGCCAATTTGTACCGTACACCATAGAACATTGGCCATAAAATGTTTGTTTTACTCCATGTTTGATTCCAAATAACAGCAGAACAGGAGCCATATCTCTGTGGTCTGTGGTACAGATATGTTAATTATGCAATGATTGTCAGTAGGGTGGGGAACAAATGGCCAAAAATTTATTTTATTGCTGGACATGCCCTTTAAAGGAGAAGTAACCTTTTTTAATCCTAATGTGAAAGCTTTCCTCCCCAGAACACCTACACATTGTAAGATCCTTCCCTAGCAAGTTGTATTTAGTACATGTAACTAACAGATTCTTTAACTAAGGTTTCCATGTCCTATCTCACACCTGCAGTTCTCAAACATATAACAAGGGGTCGAGCCAGCACGTGCCCTAAATGTTCCGATCCTGATGCAGGATTTTGGCTCCTCATCTGGGATTGCCCAGGAATTCAAACATTCTGGCACAGAGTTGTCACAGAACTGACAGAATTAACACAACTCTCAATCCCAAGGGATCCTAAATTATGTTTATTAGGAATCCCTGAGATCAACAGCTGGCCCAGGCACCAATAGCTTTCCTAAGAGAAACGTTATTTTATAAGTCAATGGAAAAGGAAAAAGGGGAATGGTTGGGGGATACCAAACCACAAGAAACCCACTCCACCCTGCAGAATAAACTACAAGGGCACCCATATGGCATATCAATAGGAAATAAATATCCCAGGATGGGATAATAGATTGCGCTAAGTTAACCAGTAATGATCAGTATAAAAACACTTATCTTTATTGTGCATAATATAAACAAAATATTGACAAATACCTTGCAAAAATGCTGCAAACACCAGATAAAATCTAATACAATGAATAAACTGCCTGCATCCTAGGCCTCCCTAGGTGCTAATGGACTAAAAAGCAATAAACAATATCCGGACAGATGGAAGTGGCAAAAATGATGGTTTCGGGAGGTAACTCAGGGACCCAGAAGAAGAGAGGAGTTACCTCTCGAAACGCGCTTCGGTCATGTCAATATCTGGGAGGTGAGCGGTGGAGCGGTTTAGTTACTCAAAGTTTAGCTATTTGCAGCAGTGATAGAGCGGAACTCAAGCAGGTTGGTGGAATATGCTGTAGCCTACGGAGGCGGAGAGGGATCGGCAGATTGTGGAGGTTGGAACACACTACATCAGGAGACTTAAGTATACTTTTGCTGTTTATTCTCTGTTACAGTATATACCAGTATATACTTACCTACTCTACCTATACCTTCGTAGTAGTTTTTATTACCCATTGCACCACCACTTATTTACTGGGTATGTGGCTTTTTTAGGTCATTATACAAATACCCATATTAAGTATAAGTCAATGGAAAACCCTTATTATCCAAGACCTCCCCTATATACATTTTATATAGAAAGGTCGGGAATGTCCAGAAAAGTTTGATAAAGTGTGGTCCAATTGGACAACAGGATAAATAACTGGACCTTGTTATTGTGATATTTTATGTTGCTACTATAAATCTAATTTGTTAAACCCTAATGGGTAATCCTAAATAAATAAACCCAAATCGAGATGACCAGCCGCCCAGGACGTTGTAACAAGAAGAAAGATCCAACAGACATCACAAACTACCATAACGATGTCCCCGGTATAAAGAACTCAGATGGACAATTCCAAATTACTTCTCTCCAAATGACTTCCCCCCAGTTCTCCCCCTCCCAATTGATTGAACAAATAAGGACTTTGTATTCTATACACACATTACTTTATATACTATTGTGATTAATCTCCTTCTTGTAAACTAATACGCAAAGAAAAGACAACTGCACATAATAATGTTGTTTAATATCAATTTATTTGATATGCGTATATGTAGGAATAGTTACAATGAACTCAGTTCAAAAAAAAATAGGCTTCTATGAGGTTTTCAGTACAACCCACAGCATATGTTGGCTTCAAAGAGGCACCTCCCCTGACCCCAGTATTCACTGTCTCTATGTACAGAGTATTTTCTATACAGATGTCTATACACCAATATGGAATCCCTGATAAGTAATAGATTCTGTAACTGACCCCAGTATTCACTGTCTCTATGTACAGAGTATTTTCTATACAGATGTCTATACACCGATATGGAATCCCTGATAAGTATAGATTCTGTAACTGACCCCAGTATTAACCGTCTCTATGTTCAGAGTATTTTTCATATCAGATCTATACACACCGATATGGAATCCCTATTAGATAAGATTCTGTAACTGACCCCAGTATTCACTGTCTGTTGTACAGAGTATTTTCTATACAGATGTCTATCCACCAATATGGAATCCCTGATAGTAATAGATCTGTACCTGACCCAGTATTCACTGTCTCTATGTACAAAGTATTTTCTATACAATGTCTATACACCAATATGGAATCCCGATAAGTAATAGATTCTGTAACTGACCCAGTATTCACTGTCTCTATGTACAGAGTTTTTCTAACGATGTCTATACACGATATGGAATCCCTGATAAATAATAGATTCTGTAACTGACCCCAGTATTCACTGTCTCTATGTACAGAGTATTTTCTATACAGATGTCTATACACCAATTGGAATCCCTGTAAATAATAGATTCTGTAACTGACCCCAGTATTCACTGTCTCTATGTACAAGTATTTTCTATACAGATGTCTATACACCATATTGAATCCCTGATAAGTAATAGATTCTGTAACTGACCCCAGTATTCACTGTCTCTATTACAGAGTATTTTCTATACAGTGTCTATACACCAATATGGAATCCCTGATAAGTAACAGATTCTTAGTCTGACCCCGGTATTCACTGTCTCTATGTACAGAGTATTTTCTATACAGATGTCTATACACCAATATGGAATCCCTGATAAGAATGATTCTGTATCGACGACCCGTATTCACTGTCTCTATGTACAGAGTATTTTCTATACAGATGTCTATACACCAATATGGAATCCCTGATAAGTAATAGATTCTGTATCTGACCCCGGTATTCACTGTCTCTATGTACAGAGTATTTTCTATACAGATGTCTATACGGTGTATAGACATCTATATAGAAAATACTCTGTACTAGAGACGGTGAATACTGGGGTCAGTTACAGAATCTATTACTTATCAGATTCCATATCGGTGTGTAGACATCTCTATAGAAAATACTCTGACATAGAGACAGTGAATACTGGGGTCGTTACAGAATCTATTACATACAGGGATTCCATATCGGTGTATAGACATCTGTATGGAATACTCTGTACGTAGAGACAGTGAATACTGGGGTCAGTTACAGAATCTAGTACTTATCAGGGATTCCATATTGGTGTATAGACATCTGTATAGAAAAATTCTGTACAGAGAACGTGAATACTGGGGTCAGTTACAGAATCTAGTACTTATCAGGGATTCCATATCGTGTATAGACATCTGTATAGAAAATACTCGTACATAGAGACGGTGAATACTGGGGTCAGTTACAGAATCTATTTATCAGGATTCCATATCGGTGTATGACATCTGTATGAAAATACTCTGACATAGAGACGGTGAATACTGGGGTCAGTTACAGATCTATTACTAATCAGATTCCATACTGTGTATAACATCTGTATAGAAAATACTCTGAACATAGAACGGTTAATACTGGGTCAGTTACGAATCTTTTACTTATTAGGATTCCATATCGGTGTATAGACATCTGTATGAAAATCCTCTGTACATAGAGACGGTGAATACTGGGGTCAGTTACAGAATCTATTACTTATCAGGGTTCCATATCGGTTTATAGACATCTGTATAAAAATACTCTGTACACAGAGACGGTGAATACTGGGGTCAGTTACAGATCTATTACTTATCAGGGATTCCATATCGGTGTATAGACATTGTATAGAAAATACTCTGTACATAGAGACGGTGATATTATTAGTACTGACCCCAGTATTCACCGTCTCTAGGTACAGAGTATTTCTATACATATGTCCTATACACCAATATGGAATCCTGATAAGTAATAGATTCTGTTATCTGTACTGACCCAGTATCACTGTCTCTATTTGTACAGAGTATTTTCTATACAGAGTCTATATCAGCGATATGGAATCCCTGATAAGTAATAGATTCTGTAACTGACCTCAGTATTCACTGTCTCTATGTACAGAGTATTTTCTTCATACAGATGTCTGTACACCAGATATGGAATCCCTGATAATAATAGATTCTGTTACTGACCCCAGTATTCACTGTCTCTATGTACAGAGTATTTTCTATACAGATGTCTATAACTGATATGGAATCCCTGATAAGTATGATTTTTTACTGACCCCAGTATTCACTGTCTCTAGTACAGAGTATTTCATACAGATGTCCCACCAATATGGAATCCCTGATAAGTAATAGATTCTGTAACTGACCCCAGTATTCACTGTCTCTTGTACATACAAAGTATTTTCATACAGATTTCTATACCCCAATATGGAATCCCTGATAAGTAATAGATTCTGTAACTGACCCCGTTTCACTGTCTCTATGTAGAGTATTTTCTATACAGATGTGTATACACCAATATGGAATCCCTGATAAGTAATAAATTCTGTACTGACCCCAGTATTCACTGTCTCTACGTACAGAATATTTTCTATACAGATGTCTATACACCAATATGGAACCCTGATAAGTACTAGATTCTGTAACTGACCCCAGTTTTCATCACTGTCTCTACGTACAGAGTATTTTAAACAGATGTCTATACACCAATATCGCAGAGTATTTCTATACAGATGTCTATACACCAATATGGAATCCCTAATAATTAATAGATCCTGTAACTGACCCCCAGTATTCACTGTCTCTACATACAGAGTATTTTCTATACAGATGTCTATACACCAATTTGGTATCCCTGATAAGTAGTAGATTCTGTAACTGACCCCAGTATTCACTGTCTCTAATGTACAGAGTATTTTCTACAGATGTCTATACACCAATATAGAATCCCTGATAAGTAATATATTATGTATGACCCCAGTATTCACTGTCTCTGTGTACAGAGTATTTTCTATACAGATGTCTCTACACCAATGGAATCCCTGATAAGTAATAGATTCTGTAACGGACCCAGTTTCACTGTCTCTATGTACAGAGTTTTTTTATACAGATGTCTATACACACATATGGAATCCCGTATAAGTAATATATTATGTAACTGACCCAGTATTCACTGTCTCTATGTACAGTATTTTTCTATATAGTCTCTATACACAAATGGAATCCAATCTAAAGTAATTGATTCTGTACTGACCACAGTATTAACCATCTCTATGAACAGAGTATTTTCTATACAGATGTCTATACACCAATATGGAATCCCTGATAAGTATATTTATGTAACTGACCCCAGTATTCACTGTCTATTTACAGAGAATTTTCTATACAGATGTCTATACACCAATGTGGAATCCCTGATAAGTAATAGATTCTGTAACTGACCCCAGTATTCCATGTCTCTATGTACGAGTATTTCTATACAGATGTCTATACACCAATATGGAATCCCTGATAAGTAATAGATTCTGTAACTGACCCCAGTATTCACTGACTATGTACAGAGTATTTTCTATACAGATGTCTATACACCAATATGGAATCCATGATAATACTTTGAAAGCTGCTTGTTATCCTGCAGTTTATTTACCAATCAACAGTGTGACTTACATACACCTTAGCAAGACAACAACATGAAGTTGCAGGTTCGATTCTCCAGACTTATTTTTATTTTCCTGAAATATTAACATTCTGTTTCTTACATCCATGCAGCTATGAAATACACTGTAGAGATGACTTTTTTGTTTTTGCATGAAATTTAAAGGATTATTTCATTGTTAGGAAAGGAGCAATGAGTGCGCCTGAACCCCCCAAACTGAAATCCCTGTCCTGTGTAAGGTACAGTAGATGGAGGATCTCTGTGCTGTTAAGTGATTGGCTGCCTGCTTCTATGAAGCATAGCTTCAACTTCCTTTTTTTGAGCACTACGACATGTGCAGGTACTGTGTACTTTTAGCTGGGTTTACCCAGACAAGGTGGATTATGGGAGCTGACCTCTAGTATCCACAGTTCAATATCATAATCATCACAGCAACCACAGCAATGGGAGAGGTGAGACACAGCTTGTTGTATGTTTGTGAATGGCTCTATTGGGGAAATGATGTCTGGAGCTTTAGTTCCCCTTAAAAATAAATAGACTTTGTTCATAATTCTTCTCTAAGCTTTTGGTGGCTTTTCCTAATGGACCCTACACAGGGATGCCCAACAAGGACAGGCTGGGGCTACAGTAGCAGCACCCTGGGCCTGCTGGCCACTTGCTTGGCTTAGCCCCTGATCGTGTCAAGAAACAACCATGGACCGCCCATTACCCACGCCCATATGTGTCGGGTCCCACAGGCCCCATGTTTTTTTGAACAGGCCACAGGTTGGGCATTACTGACCTACAGTTACTGCTAGACCAGTACTGCAGAAGGCAACTTGCATGTGATACTCCCTAGATTAGATACTCTTCTCCGTCGAGGGAGTTTTGAGGTGGTCTGTCAGTAGACCCCCCAGAAGGAGGAGAACTGTGTTTATGAACGAGAACAATGATACAGCTATTATAAATATTCATTTATTTTTATTACACGTTTGTGGCAACGTAGCTAGAGCCGCTATCGCTCTCTATTACACCCCTTAGGCTGCAACCATTATTGTCTCTGTGCATTGCAAATGGGGTTTACCCATTTCGGATCTTTAACGCCATTATCGCTCGGTACCACAAACCGTCTGGTACATTGGTTAACGCCGATATCTGATTACCGTGCATAGCCCCAATAGCTTAACTGGGACAGGAATTTTTTTCACTTTGACAAAAATGAAAAAGGTCTCGGTGCTCACATATGAAAGCCTATTAAAATAAACATTATTAGTAAAAAACGTTTATTCCCAGAACCATGTTAATATAGAGAAATGACAGGTCTGTTTAGCTTTATCACAGCTCTGATCTCTGTAATCATCCATATGCTGGGTATCCCCAGAACATTGTATACGGCTGGGTACTGGCCAACTGACTGATATTTCCATGTTCCATGGAATCTCTGTTATCCATATGCTGGGTATCCCCAGAACATTGTATAAGGCTGGGTACTGGCCAACTGACTAATATTTCCATGTTCCATGGAATCTCTGTAATCATCCATATGCTGGGTATCCCCAGTACATTGTATAAGGCTGGGTACTGGCCAACTGACTGATATTTCCATGTATTGGTTGGTCGCCCTAAAAAAATCAAAGTGTTTTGGACGCAACCAATGTTGGTCGCTAGTTCATCCAGATTGAAAGAGACGGTAAATCATGGCCGCACAATTAGTTGTGCGACCAGTTTCTTTTGCCGTGACCACCAGCCGCCCACCACTTGCTATGTGGTGACCGACAGGGCCGCCATCAGGAGGTAATATGCAGTAAGGGAACCAACTGGCAAGGAGGAGGATTGTGAGATAGAGCACACACTGCGGATGTTCCAGTCAATGTGAGCAACATTGTACCAATCACTGTGGGCAAATTTATTGACCAGTCACTGTGGGAAAACGTATGTACTAGTCACTGTGGGTAACTTGTATGTACCTAGGCATGAGTGCATCTTATATTTACCAGTCTGGTGGGCACATCTATTCAATTTCACCATCCTGTGTAGTCAGCCCTCCAGTCACCAGTGTTAGTCAGCCCACCCCACCCACTCCATAAACCATGCCCACATCTACAAGTTCTTTCAGGAAGGTGCAGTGGCACATGTAAATATGTTCCTGGTGCCAAAAGGTGTAGGGCGGTGGGGTTAGTAGGAGAGAGTAGTTTCCATATTGTACTGGAGGAGCGACTTAATGAGTGTTTTGTGGGAAAGTGGCTTCTCAGTGTATAAGGGGGTTACAAAAGTATTGTGTTGGTGGTGGGGGGCCCAGAAATACATCTAGTATGGGGCCCAGAAAATTCTGATGGTGGCCCTGGCGAACGGTCTGCCGGGACGATATCTTTTAGAAGGGGGACCAGCTTTTACAGTCAGAGATCTCCAACATCAATTTAGTTATAATATATTCAGTTAATCCTAATGGAGCTGTTATGGCTCTTTGGTCTCTTCTAGTGTTCTTACTATTCCAAGTATCTTAATGCTAAATAATACAGAATACAAATCAAACCCACTTCAATTTGTTGACAGTTGCCCTTAATATTTATATATGAATCTTAAGCAGAGGAGTAAGAAAAGAAAATGCAGACCACTATAACAGTATTGTGTATCTTCACTTTACATTGAGATAGTTCACATTAATCTTATACATTCTTTACATAGAACACAAAACAAATCTAACGTCTTATCACGTTTGTTATGAGATGGACTGAAAGAACCATCATTCAATCCAGTAGAACCTTTCCATGTCATTTCCCAATGTTACAACGTAAGGTCGAGGTTAGAATTCAGTGTTCACGGGTCATCCGATAGCCGAACATTTCAGACGATCGGTAATCAATCGGTGCATAGAGCCTGACTACTGACCACAAGTCTTCACGTCTTAATTTTGGATTCGAGTTATAAATTTCATAGTTCAGCAAAAAAAATATTTTATAGAAAAAAAATTTGCCTTTAATTAAAGGAAACATAAGGTCATAGACCGACAAAGAGTTAGTCAATGAAACGCCACGTATAGCTTTGTCGCAATAAACTCACCATAATCTACATTGGTTTTTGGTTGCAGAGCTGTTTGTAGTTAGTAGCGAGTATGGATTGTGAGAGCAGGATTACTCTTGGACTGAATTCTATTTTTCACACAGGTGACCTTGATCACTATAGATCACGTTGCTCACCTAACCACAATCCAAATTTCTCTTTCCCATGGATGAAGTCACCGCGTCATAGGTAAAGCAACCTCAAATATTCTCATATATAACTAATGCACCAAAATTGTCTTTTAATATGTCCATTAAGTTATTAGGAACTTTTTCTATACACGGCTTAAATTCTACAAAATGTCTAAGGCAAAATTTGCATTTTCAGTGCTGTATATTAACAATAAATAGACTTATTAAGTGCTGATTTTATAATAATAAGATCCCGACAATTTCCCTTTTAATTAGTATCTGCTGCATGGACAGATATGTACAAAATGCAACATTGTGTGCTACATGCAGCAGTACTTATGTGTGTTGACTTTTGAGTGCGCAATTGTAAACTTTGTGCCCATACTGTTCAAAGCTTTGGGAATTAAGATCCCATGGCATTAATAAATCTATTGTGTTCTAATTCTAATGTTTTATTCAGGGCAACAATATCCTTTTAAAAAGCATTATATTTCAGTAACTGGCCGCAGTTTGCCCTACCCCCTTCATTACTATATGCTCACTTTGTCAAAGACAGGACAAGTGTCATTGACTCTAAATGTGGGAGGAGCCAGAAGCTTGTAAGTAACTGCATTAGCTTAGTGCCCTATAGTAATACATGAAATTTTAAGTCACAACTGAGTTTGTCTTTCATCTGAGGGAAGGGATTTTTCTTTCACTTAAAAAGGGATTTACAGCAGCATTGATAATGAAAGGTGCACTATCAATAATTAAACAAAATGATTTCATATATAACATTTTAAATTAATTTAGATTTTTGACATCAAAACATTATTTTATTATAATACTCAGTTGTCACATCATTACAAATAGAAAGTCTGTGTAATTGTGGCGGCATGTTGTTTAAAGGGCATACCCAACCTTATTACAAAAATCTGGCTACCTACTAGTTACCAGTCCCCAACCCTAATATATCATTGAACAAATACACTATTAACCAGATATTTAAGGAGACATCCTGCCCCTATTTTGTTAAAGGAAGCGGCCTCCTCCTTGCAATCATATGCACAACATTTTACCACCAATCGTTGATTGTGTATCTTCTGCACTTGCGCATGGGAAGGATATGGCTCTCTCAAAGAGTGCTGGAGAAACCGGGGCAGTGCATCTGCTAAAACATCAGGAGAGTAGTGTAATCTATTAAAATAAATATAGTGGTTGGAGTTGGTTTTTGTGTTAAAGGACATGCCTATACTGTAAGTTAACCATCCCCAAATTCCAACCTATATATTCAGACACTATTTGTATTACTAACTAGATATTTAAGGATAATTATGCTTCTATTCTGGCAGAGAAAGCTGGTTTCTTCCGGCCAATCAAGGCTGTAACTGATGACATCACTGCCAATACTTGACTGCTCTTTTGTCTGCTGTCTCCTATCTACACATGTTCAAGCTCCTAAAAGCCATTGAGCAGTGGAAGAAAGCTGAAGCTTCTGCCAAAAAGGGAGAAAGTGCGAGCAATACTTATCACTAATACTGGTTTAAAAAATGCTTAAAATAGCAGTTGGGGATAAATAAATAACAAGTGACATTTTTATTGGTTTTAAGGGTAGAGATGGTAGCCCTTTAAGGAAATGCAGTGTGATTTTTCCTGCTCTCATCAAAATACCAATGAGCCCCTTCTGGATCTCACAGGTCAATAGGTGAAGAAAAAAAAAAGAATCCAAATAGAGTCAACGTTAATGAAATCAGAGCTAGAAACTGATGGCTAAAGTTTAATTCTCGAGAAGCAAAAAAAAAATAAAAAGTAATATCAATTGATTTCAACATTTTCGACATCTGTATAGAAAATACTTTGTATGTACATAGAGACAGTGAATACTGGGGTCAGTTACAGAATCTATTACTTATCAGGGATTCCATATTGGTGTGGAGACATCTGTATAGAAAATACTCTGTACATAGAGACAGTGAATACTGGGGTCAGTAACAAATCTATTACTTATCAGGGATTCCATATCAGTGTATAGACATCTGTATAGAAAATACTCTGTACATAGAGACAGTGAATACTGGGGTCAGTAACAGAATCTATTACTTATCAGGGATTCCATATCGGTGTACAGACATCTGTATAGAAAATACTCTGTACATAGAGACAGTGAATACTGAGGTCAGTTACAGAATCTATTACTTATCAGGGATTCCATATCGCTGTATAGACATCTGTATAGAAAATACTCTGTACATAGAGACAGTGAATACTGGGGTCAGTAACAGAATCTATTACTTATCAGGGATTCCATATTGGTGTATAGACATCTGTATAGAAAATACTCTGTACCTAGAGACGGTGAATACTGGGGTCAGTACTAATAATATTCACCGTCTCTATGTACAGAGTATTTTCTATACAGATGTCTATACACCGATATGGAATCCCTGATAAGTAATAGATTCTGTAACTGACCCCAGTATTCACCGTCTCTGTGTACAGAGTATTTTCTATACAGATGTCTATACCCGATATGGAATCCCTGATAAGTAATAGATTCTGTACTGACCCCAGTATTCACCGTCTCTATGTACAGAGTATTTTCTATACGATGTCTATACACCGATATGGAATCCCTATAATATAGATTCTGTAACTGACCCCAGTATTAACCGTCTCTATGTTCAGAGTATTTTCTATACAGATGTCTAACACCGATATGGAATCCCTGATTAGTAATAGATTCTGTAACTGACCCCAGTTTCACCCTCTATGTACAGAGTATTTTCTATACAGATGTCTATACACCGATATGGAATCCCTGATAAGTAATAGATTCTGTAACTGACCCCAGTATTCACCGTCTCTATGTACAGAGTATTTTCTATACAGATGTCTATACACCGATATGGAATCCCTGATAAGTACTAGATTCTGTAACTGACCCCAGTATTCACTGTCTCTAGTACGAATATTTTCTATACAGATGTCTATACACCAATATGGAATCCCTGATAAGTACTAGATTCTGTAACTGACCCCAGTATTCATGTCTCTACGTACAGAGTATTTCCATACAGATTCTATACACCGATATGGAATCCCTGATAATGTAATAGATTCTGTAACTGACCCCAGTATCACTGTCTCTATGTACAGAGTATTTTCATAGAGATGTCTACACACCGATATGGAATCCATGATAATAGTAGTTCTGTAACTGACCCCAGTATTCACCGTCTCTATGTACAGAGTATTTTCTTATAGATGTCTATACACCGTATAGACATCTGTATAGAAAATACTCGTACATAGAGACAGTGATACCGGGGTCAGATACAGAATCTATTACTATACAGGGATTCCATATTGGTGTATAGACATCTGTATAGAAAATACTCTGTACATAGAGACAGTGAATACCGGGTCAGATACAGAATCTATTACTTATCAGGGATTCCATATTGGTGTAAGACATCTGTATAGAAAATACTCTGTACATAGAGACAGTGAATACCGGGGTCAGTACAGATCTGTTACTTATCAGGGATTCCATTTGGTGTATAGACATCTGTATAGAAAATACTCTGTATAGAGCAGTGAATACTGGGTCAGTTACAGAATCTATTACTTTCAGGGATTCAATATTGGTGTATAGACATCTGTATAGAAAATACTCTGTACATAGAGACAGTGAATACTGGGGTCAGTTACAGAATCTATTACTTATCAGGGATTCATATTGGTGTATAGACATCTGTATAGAAAATACTCTGTACATGAGACAGTAATACTGGGGTCAGTTACAGAATCTATTATTTATCGGGATTCCATATCGGTGTAGACATCTGTATAGAAAATACTCTGTACATAGAGAGGTGATACTGGGTCAGTTACAGAATCTATTACTTATCAGGATTCCATATTGGTGTATAGACATCTGTATAGAAATACTTTGTACATGAGACGTGAATACTGGGTCAGTTACAGAATCATTACTTATCAGGGATTCCATATTGGTGTATAGACATCTTATAGAAAATACTCTGTACATACAGACAGTGAATACTGGGGTCAGTTACAGAATCTATTACTAATCAGGGATTCCATATCGGTGTATAGACATCTGTATAGAAAATACTCTGACATAGAGACGGTTAAACTGGGGTCAGTTACAGAATCTATTACTTATCAGGGATTCCTATCGGTGTATAGACATCTGTATAGAAAATACTCTGTACATAGAGACAGTGAATACTGGGGTCAGTTACAGAATCTATTACTTATCAGGGATTCCATATTGGTGTATAGCATCTGTATAGAAAATACTCTGTACATAGAGACAGTGAATACTGGGGTCAGGGGAGGTGCCTCTTTAAGCCACATATGCTGTGGGTTGTACTGAAAACCTCATAGAAGCCTTTTTTTTGAACTGAGTTCATTGTAACTATTCCTACATATACGCATATCAAATAAATTGATATTAAACACATTATTATGTGCAGTTGTCTTTTCTTTGCGTATTAGTTTACAAGAAGGAATTAATCACAATAGTAAAAATGTGTGTATAAAATACAAAGTCTTTATTTGTTCAATCAATTGGAGGGGAGAACTGGGGGAAGTCATTTGGAGAGAAGTAATTTGGAATTGTCCATCTGAGTTCTTTATACCGGGGACATCGTTATGGTAGTTTGTGATGTCTGTTGGATCTTTCTTCTTGTTACAACGTCCTGGGCGGCTGGTCTCTCGATTTGGGTTTATTTATTTAGGATTACCCATTAGGGTTTAACAAATTAGATTTATAGTAGCACACATAAATACACAATAACAAGGTCCAGTTATTTACCTGTTGTCCAATTGGACCACACTTTATCAAACTTTTCTGGACATTCCCGACCTTTCTATATAAATGTATATAGGGGAGGTCTTGGATAATAAGGGTTTTCCATTGACTTATACTTAATATGGGTATTTGTAATATGACCTAAAAAAGCCACTACCCAGTAAATAAGTGGTGGTGATGGGTAATAAAAACTACTACGAAGGTATAGGTAGAGTAGGTAAGTATATACTGGTATTACTGTAACAGAGAATAAACAGCAAAAGTATACTTAAGTCTCCTGATGTAGTGTGTTCCAACCTCCACAATCTGCCGATCCTCTCCTCCGCCTCCGTAGGCTACAGCATATTCCACCAACCTGCTTGAGTTCCCCTATCACTTGCTGCAAATAGCTAAACTTTGAGTAACTAACCGCTCCACCGCTCACCTCCCAGATATTGACATGACCGAAGCGCGTTTCGAGAGGTAACTCCTCTCTTCTTCTGGGTCCCTGAGTTACCTCCCGAAACCATCATTTTTGCCACTTCCATCTGTCCGGATATTGTTTATTGCTTTTTGTCCATTAGCACCTAGGGAGGCCTAGGATGCAGGCAGTTTTTATCTTGTATTAGATTTTATCTGGTGTTTGCAGCATTTTTGCAAGGTATTTGTCAATATTTGTTTATATATGCACAATAAGATAAGTGTTTTTATACTGATCATTACTGTTAACTTAGCGCAATCTATTATCCCATCCTGGGATATTTATTTCCTATTGATATGCCATATGAGTGCCCTTGTAGTTTATTCTGCAGGTGGAGTGGGTTTCTTGTGGTTTGGTATCCCCAACCATTCCCCTTTTTCCTTTTCCATTGACTTATAAAATAACGTTTCTCTTAGGAAAGCTATTGGTGCCTGGGCCAGCTGTTGATCTCAGGGATTCCTAATAAACATAATTTAGGATCCCTTGGATTAGAGTTGTGTTAATTCTGTCATTCTGTGACAACTCTGTGCCAGAATGTTTGAATTCCTGGGCAATCCCAGATAGGAGCCAAAATCCTGCATCAGGATCGGAACATTTGGGCGTGCGGGCTCGACCCCTTGTTATATGTTTGAGAACTGCAGGTGTGAGATAGGACATGGAAACCTTAGTTAAAGAATCTGTTAGTTACATGTACTAAATACAACTTGCTAGGGAAGGATCTTACAATGTTGTAGGTGTTCTGGGAGGAAAGCTTTCACATTAGGATTAAAAAAGGTTACTTCTCCTTTAAAGGGCATGTCCAGCAATAAAATAATTTTTGGCCATTTGTTCCCCACCCTACTGAACAATCATTGCATAATTAACATATCTGTACACAGACCACAGAGATATGGCTCCTGTTCTCTGTTATTTGGAATCAAACATGGAGTAAAAACAACATTTTATGGCCAATGTTCTATGGTGTACGGTACAAATTGGCCATGTAATACCTTCACAGACCAGTAGGAGAACATTGTTTTCAGTGCTGGAACAGTTTCACTTTTATCTAATAAACTTTTATCGAAATCTCTTATACAGTGGAATAAAGATCATTTCAAGTAATACCGATACTTTCTACTTGCCACCAACTTATTTTACAAAGCGGTCATAAAGATTTGCAAAAAATACCGCAACTCAGACAGACTCATATGATACCAAAACCCAATAAACATTTTACAACCTTAGTAAGGAACATGCCAAAACAATATACAAGCACTCAATGCAATAAAAAACAATAAAACATTACTACAAACCTTCTGCTCTGGTCTGTCTCCCCTGCGTCCCTCCCTTCCCCCCCTCCCCCTGTCCCCAATTCTGTCCCCTTCTGTCCCCCTTCCTGTCTGTCTGTGCCCCCCCCCTGTCTCCTGTGCTGCTCCTGTCTGGATTCGGTCCTTCTTCTGTCTTGCCTTCTGCCATTCTGCGTCTGATTCTTTCTGCCCAACCCTTCTGAACTTCTGCCCCCTCCCCACAATTCTGTCTGTGATCTGCTGTATGCCCCAAGAACTTACAGATGGGATCGACCACTCAAAACGCAACAATTGGGCCCATATTTTAAAAAAAAAAAAAATTACAAAAAAAAAAACCTGACCTGGCGCGTACTCACAAAATTTTGTAAATGTATGTCCGCGATTCATATAACTTTAAACAAACGCAATCGTACGATACCTGTGATAGTAAAATACCCGTGATGGTAATTGTATGGGTGTTCGGAATCTATGATTATGTCTTAGATCTTACGATCACAATCGGAAATTTACCTACGGTCTGGCATTGTTGCTTTAATGAAATGATGATATGACCGCCTATTGTAGATTTACAAATAAACCAACCGTATACGATCAAAGCATGCGCATAACAACAGGGTATTTCCAAAAAGTGGATACAACAAAGCGGCCTTATAACTATCCCCATGTTTGGTCGATTCCTCCTCCCCCAATATTAATAGCCAAATCCAGGGTAGGCTTAGAACAAAATTGTTGCTATTGGATGAAGGGTTGGGTGAAGGGGCCCCTGATCCGTAAATAACATAAATATATATAATAAATGCCTTTTTTTTTTTTGGTTGTTCTTCAGTCTGACCACTCCAGACCCCCCAAAAAAAAAGCACGTTCCAAAAATCCTATTATTTGGCCATGGTTCTCCCCCTTAAAACAAAAAACCGGGTCAATTGGTCAGGTTACCTTCCCGTTTTATACACCAATATGGAATCCCTGATAAGTAATAGATTCTGTAACTGACCCCAGTATTCACTGTCTCTATGTAGAGTATTTTCTATACAGATGTGTATACACCAATATGGAATCCCTGATAAGTAATAAATTCTGTAACTGACCCCAGTATTCACTGTCTCTACGTACAGAATATTTTCTATACAGATGTCTATACACCAATATGGAATCCCTGATAAGTACTAGATTCTGTAACTGACCCCAGTATTCACTGTCTCTACGTACAGAGTATTTTCTATACAGATGTCTATACACCAATATCGCAGAGTATTTTCTATACAGATGTCTATACACCAATATGGAATCCCTAATAAGTAATAGATCCTGTAACTGACCCCCAGTATTCACTGTCTCTACATACAGAGTATTTTCTATACAGATGTCTATACACCAATATGGTATCCCTGATAAGTACTAGATTCTGTAACTGACCCCAGTATTCACTGTCTCTAATGTACAGAGTATTTTCTATACAGATGTCTATACACCAATATGGAATCCCTGATAAGTAATATATTATGTAACTGACCCCAGTATTCACTGTCTCTGTGTACAGAGTATTTTCTATACAGATGTCTATACACCAATATGGAATCCCTGATAAGTAATATATTATGTAACTGACCCCAGTATTCACTGTCTCTGTGTACAGAGTATTTTCTATACAGATGTCTATACACCCTAATAATAATTGATCCTGTAACTGACCCCAGTATTCACTGTCTCTATGTACAGAGTATTTTCTATACAGATGTCTATACACCAATATGGAATCCCTAATAAGTAATTGATTCTGTAACTGACCACAGTATTAACCATCTCTATGAACAGAGTATTTTCTATACAGATGTCTATACACCAATATGGAATCCCTGATAAGTAATATATTATGTAACTGACCCCAGTATTCACTGTCTCTATGTACAGAGAATTTTCTATACAGATGTCTATACACCAATGTGGAATCCCTGATAAGTAATAGATTCTGTAACTGACCCCAGTATTCCATGTCTCTATGTACAGAGTATTTTCTATACAGATGTCTATACACCAATATGGAATCCCTGATAAGTAATAGATTCTGTAACTGACCCCAGTATTCACTGACTATGTACAGAGTATTTTCTATACAGATGTCTATACACCAATATGGAATCCATGATAATACTTTGAAAGCTGCTTGTTATCCTGCAGTTTATTTACCAATCAACAGTGTGACTTACATACAGCCTTAGCAAGTCAGACAACATGAAGTTGCAGGTTCGATTCTCCAGACTTATTTTTATTTTTCCTGAAATATTAACATTCTGTTTCTTACATCCATGCTAGCTATGAAATACACTGTAGAGATGACTTTTTTGTTTTTGCATGAAAGTTAAAGGATTATTTCATTGTTAGGAAAGGAGCAATGAGTGCGCCTGAACCCCCCAAACTGAAATCCCTGTCCTGTGTAAGGTACAGTAGATGGAGGATCTCTGTGCTGTTAAGTGATTGGCTGCCTGCTTCTATGAAGCATAGCTTCAACTTCCTTTTTTTGAGCACTACAGAGCATGTGCAGGTACTGTGTACTTTTAGCTGGGTTTACCCAGACAAGGTGGATTATGGGAGCTGACCTCTAGTATCCACAGTTCAATATCATAAATCAATCAGCAACCACAGCAATGGGAGAGGTGAGACACAGCTTGTTGTATGTTTGTGAATGTGCTCTATTGGGGAAATGATGTCTGGAGGCTTTAGTTCCCCTTAAAAATAAATAGACTTTGTTCATAATTCTTCTCTAAAGCTTTTGGTGGCTTTTCCTAATGGACCTACAACAGGGATGCCCAACAAGGGACAGGCTGGGGCTACAGTAGCAGCACCCTGGGCCTGCTGGCCACTTGCTTGGCTTAGCCCCTGATCTGTCAAGAAAACACCCATGGACCGCCCATTACCACGCCCATATGTGTCGGGTCCCACAGGCCCCATGTTTTTTTGAACAGGCCACAGGTTGGGCATTACTGACCTACAGTTACTGCTAGACCAGTACTGCAGAAGGCAACTTGCATGTGATACTCCCTAGATTAGATACTCTTCTCCGTCGAGGGAGTTTGAGGTGGTCTTGCAGTAGACCCCCCAGAATGAGGGAGACCTGTGTTTATGAACAGAGAACAATGAGTACAGCTATTATAAATATTCATTTATTTTTATTACACGTTTGTGGCAACGTAGCTAGAGCCGCTATCGCTCTCTATTACCCCCTTTAGGCAATGCACCATTATTGTCTCTGTGCATTGCAAATGGGGTTTACCCATTTCGGATCTTTAACGCCAGCTATCTGCTCGGTACCACAACCGTCTGGTACATTGGTTAACGCCGATATCTGATTACCGTGCATAGCCCCAATAGCTTAACTGGGACAGGAATTTTTTTTCACTTTGACAAAAATGAAAAAGGTCTCGGTGCTCACATATGAAAGCTCTATTAAAATAAACATTATTAGTAAAAAACGTTTATTCCCAGAACCATGTTAATATAGAGAAATGACAGGTCTGTTTAGCTATTATCACAGCTCTGATCTCTGTAATCATCCATATGCTGGGTATCCCCAGAACATTGTATACGGCTGGGTACTGGCCAACTGACTGATATTTCCATGTTCCATGGAATCTCTGTTATCCATATGCTGGGTATCCCCAGAACATTGTATAAGGCTGGGTACTGGCCAACTGACTAATATTTCCATGTTCCATGGAATCTCTGTAATCATCCATATGCTGGGTATCCCCAGTACATTGTATAAGGCTGGGTACTGGCCAACTGACTGATATTTCCATGTATTGGTTGGTCGCCCTAAAAAAATCAGAAGTGTTTTGGACGCAACCAATGTTGGTCGCTAGTTCATCCAGATTGAAAGAGACGGTAAATCATGGCCGCACAATTAGTTGTGGCGAACAGTTTCTTTTGCCGTGACCAACAGCCGGCCAACCACTTGCTAGTGGTGAACGACAGGGCCGCCATCAGGAGGTAATATGCAGTAAGGGAACCAACTAGGCAGAGGAGGAGGATTGTGAGATAGAGCACACACTGCGGATGTTCCAGTCAATGTGAGCAAACATATGTACCAATCACTGTGGGCAAATTTATGTACCAGTCACTGTGGGCAAACGTATGTACTAGTCACTGTGGGTAAACTTGTATGTACCTAGGCATGAGTGCATCTTATATTTACCAGTCTGAGTGGGCACATCTATTAGCAATTTCACCATCCTGTGTAGTCAGCCCTCCAGTCACCAGTGTTAGTCAGCCCACCCCACCTACCTCCATAAACCATGCCCACATCTACAAGTTCTTTCAGGAAGGTGCAGTGGCACATGTAAATATTTGTTCCTGGTGCCAAAAGGTGTAGGGGCGGGTGGGGTTAGTAGGAGAGAGTAGTTTCTCATATTGTACTGGAGGAGCGACTTAATGAGTGTTTGTGGGGAAAGTGGCTTCTCAGTGTATAAGGGGGTTACAAAAGTATTGTGGTGGTGGTGGGGGGCCCAGAAATACATCTAGTATGGGGCCCAGAAAATTCTGATGGTGGCCCTGGCGAACGGTCTGCCGGGACGATATCTTTTAGAAGGGGGACCAGCTTTTAAAGTCAGAGATCTCCAACATCAATTTAGTTATAATATATTCAGTTAATCCTAATGGAGCTGTTAATGGCGTCTTTGGTCTCTTCTAGTGTTCTTACTATTCCAAGTATCTTAATGCTAAATAATACAGAATACAAATCAAACCCACTTCAATTTGTTGACAGTTGCCCTTTAATATTTATATATGAAAGTCTTTAAAGCAGAGGAGTAAGAAAAGAAAATGCAGACCACTATAACAGATATTGTGTATCTTCACTTTACATTGAGATAGTTCACATTAATCTTATACATTCTTTACATAGAACACAAAACAAATCTCAACGTCTTATACAGTTTGTTATGGAGATGGACTGAAAGAACCATCATTCAATCCAGTAGAACCTTTCCATGTCATTTCCCAATGTTACAACGTAAGGTCGAGGTTAGAATTCAGTGTTCACGGGTCATCCGATTAGCCGAACAGTTCAGACGATCGGTAATCAATCGGTGCATAGAGCCTGACTACTGACCACAAAGTCTTCACGTCTTAATTTTGGATTCGAGTTATAAATTTCATAGTTCAGCAAAAAAAATATTTTATAGAAAAAAAATTTGCCTTTAATTAAAGGAAACATAAGGTCATAGACCTGACAAAGAGTTAGTCAATGAAACGCCACGTATAGCTTTGTCGCAATAAACTCACCATAATCTACATTGGGTTTGGTTGCAGAGCTGTTTGTAGTTAGTAGCGGAGTATGGATTGGTGAGCAGGATTACTCTTGGACTGAATTCTATTTTTCACACAAGGTGACCTTGATCACTATAGATCACGTTGCTCACCTAAACCACAATCCAAATTTCTCTTTCCCATGGATGAAGTCACCGCGTCATAGGTAAAGCAACCTCAAATATTCTCATATATAACTAATGCACCAAAATTGTCTTTTAATATGTACATTAAGTTATTAGGAACTTTTTCTATACACGGCTTAAATTCTACAAAATGTCTAAGGCAAAAATTTGCATTTTCAGTGCTGTATATTACCAATAAAATAGACTTATTAAGTGCTGATTTTATAATAAATAAGATCCCGACAATGTTCCCTTTTAATTAGTATCTGCTGCATGGACAGATATGTACAAAATGCAACATTGTGTGCTACATGCAGCAGTACTTATGTGTGTTGACTTTTGAGTGCGCAATTGTAAACTTTGTGCCCATACATGTTCAAAGCTTTGGGAATTAAGATCCCATGGCATTAATAAATCTATTGTGTTCTAATTCTAATGTTTATTTCAGGGCAACAATATCCTTTTAAAAGGACATTATATTTCAGTAACTGGACGCAGTTTGCCCTACCCCCTTCATTACTATATGCTCACTTTGTCAAAGACAGGACAAGTGTCATTGACTCTAAATGTGGGAGGAGCCAGAAGCTTGTAAGTAACTGCATTAGCTTAGTGCCCCTATAGTAATACATGAAATTTTAAGTCACAACTGAGTTTGTCTTTCATCTGAGGGAAGGGATTTTTCTTTCACTTAAAAAGGGATTTACAGCAGCATTGATAATGAAAGGTGCACATATCAATAATTAAAGCAAAATGATTTCATATATAACATTTGAAATTAATTTAGATTTTTGACATCAAAACATTATTTTATTATAATACTCAGTTGTCACATCATTACAAATAAGAAAGTCTGTGTAATTGTGGCGGCATGTTGTTGTAAAGGGCATACCCAAACCTTATTACAAAAATCTGGCTACCTACTAGTTACCAGTCCCCAACCCTAATATATCATTTGAACAAATACACTATTAACCAGATATTTAAGGAGACATCCTGCCCCTATTTTGTTAAAGGAAGCGGCCTCCTCCTTGCAATCATATGCACAACAATTTTACAGCCAATCGTTGATTGTGTATCTTCTGCACTTGCGCATGGGAAGGATATGGCTCTCTCAAAGAGTGCTGGAGAAAACCGGGGCAGTGCATCTGCTAAAACATCAGGAGAGTAGTGTATCTATTAAAGTAATAAATATAGTGGTTGGAGTTGGTTTTTGTGTTAAAGGACATGCCTATACTTGTAAGTTACCATCCCCAAATTCCAACCTATATATTCAGGACACTTATTTGTATTACTAACTAGATATTTAAGGATAATTATTGCTTCTATTCTGGCAGAGAAAGCTGGTTTCTTCCGGCCAATCAAGGCTGTAACTGATGACATCACTGCCAATACTTGACTGCTCTTTTGTCTGCTGTCTCCTATCTACACATGTTCAAGCTCCTAAAAGCTCATTGAGCAGTGGAAGAAAGCTGCAGCTTCTGCCAAAAAGGGAGAAAGTGCGAGCAATACTTATCACTAGATATCTGGTTTAAAAAAATGCTTAAAATAGCAGTTGGGGATAAATAAATAACAAGTGACATTTTTATTGGTTTTAAGGGTAGAGATGGTAGCCCTTTAAGGAAATGCAGTGTGATATTTTCCTGCTCTCATCAAAAATACCAATGAGCCCCTTCTGGATCTCACAGGGTCAATAGTGAAAGAAAAAAAAAAGAATCCAAATAGAGTCAACGTTAATGAGAATCAGAGCTAGAAAACTGATGGCTAAAGTTTAATTCTTGAGAAGCAAAAAAAAAAAAAGTAATATCAATTGATTTCAACATTTCTTCAACTCAGTGTCTGATAATAATGCAAGACTTAGGCAGGCTAAGAAGATTTCTTGCAAAAAAATGTCTGGCTTAGATGCAACTCAAAGGACAGACATAGGTAGGAATGTAAAAATCGGGGATTCATTTTAAATATTGTCAAAGGTGAAAGAACAGTGGAGCACCAGTATTTACTAAGAAACAACTTCTAGAAGCAAATCCAAGTTGATGGGATGTTTATTCTTCCACGTACATCCACAGCTCATAGTGATAGCCACTCATACTGATATGGTTGCCAATTGTTTTTCCATGTATTTGGCTCTACAAAATGACTGCAAAGAGGGGCACAGACTGACAATCTTGGTTACTCAGTAGGTTAGAAGATCGTGAAGTCCTAGGGATATAGGGGTCCCCTAATCCTATCCCAGAGGGATCTACATCATAGTACACACTTGGATCCTCACAGTAAAATTATAAGGGGGCGCTAAGTCTCTTATCTATTACTACTTACCCAAACTACAATCCCATCATTGGTACCAAGAGTTACCCACCAAGCTCTTCCACAATTAGCACTGCCATTCACAGCTATGAAAAACGGTACCAGTTATGGAGACCCATGAGGAGGTCATCAGAAAATTGTGATCAAGGTGCCTGTTAAGAGGCTTTAGTTGACTATAGTGTTTCTTTATTTGGGACCACTAAGGATTGTGGTTTGACAATCAAATAATTTGAAATTCTCACTATAGTGTTGACCCAGGTGGTCAGAAGCATGGAATCAGATGAAACTGTGTGTGTAAACCAGTAAAATGTTAACATGGCTTAGAGGACACTTTCTATAAGATACTTTATAAGTCAACTGTATAATCTTTAACATTCCATTATTCAGTGAAATAAAAGTACTAATCACAGAGAGACAAGTTCAGGCACTACAGCATAAGCATGCAACAAGGTCATATACAGTGAGGGGAAAGGATGTGGGTGGGATAGAGGAAGAAACGTTCACTTTGTGCATTGAACAAACTTAACTTTGTGATTACACAACCACAAAATAGAAACGATTTTACGGCATAGTAAGGCTGAGTGCTACATTCATGTGTTTTTTTTTTCTTTATACAACAGCAACAGCCGAGTTTAAAAGGTGTAGAAATATAAGTCTCGATGCTTTCAAAACACGAAGGTTATGTAAGAATAGAGTTCATTTGGATGCAAAGAAAAACATTTTTAGACAATTAAAGTGCCTTCTGATCTGGTGCAATTCATAGCAGATCAATCTAGGTTGGGAGACAATGCAGCTCTCTAGGTGAGCGCACGCTCGTCGTTTAAAAGTCCCCCGTACAAACAAGGAAGAGCAAAAGTCAATAAAAACCAGGAATTTCTGTACAGTCAATGACAAAAGACAATGAAATGACACTTCAATTACAAACTTATTGTACATGTAAGTATCGGCGATAATCATCCGTTTGTATTCTACATGCATCGTAATTATGCATTTTTATTCATCTAATTAAATAATAATAAAATAACACATTTGCATACAATGGTATTAGCCATAGAATGTTAAGAAAATAGTGGGAGATAAAAAGGGCCCCAACTTTTTAAAGAAAAATCTAAAAATCAGAGAGATATCCAACTTGTTTTCCTCCCGTCAGAGACCTGCATGTTAGAGTTTAAACTACCCAGGAGAGGGGACATTATAAATAATTCTAATACACTAACAGGGTTATTCAATAAAAGTTTTTATCGTTAAAAATGGTGCTAATTTTGCCCCAACCAGCCAGATGTTATTTAACATTTGAAAGCTAACATTTGATTGGTTGGGGAAAATTAGCACCATTTTAAACGATTTTATTGAATAACCCTGTATAATTCAATATTATAACAGGGCTGATTTAAGGCTGTCAGTCAGTTGGGAAATTGCCCTATCAAGGTTATATTTAAGACCTCCCTGACCATAGGCCAGGTGGGTGTCATGGTAAGAATCCTTTTTACCATGTTAGGGGGTGTGGCCTTTAACTATTTTTGGTCTACAGAGGCGTTCGACCCGTTTGAAGACACTATCAGGTTGTCCTAAACCCCGCGCTGAGTCTCCTTCTCTACTCCACGCCCAAATAGCACTTGGTAAGAAGTAAGGCGTGGAATTAAAAGAAAGATCGCTCATCATTTGGAGTATATAGCTTTAATTAAATTGAAATAAAATCTGAAAAGAGGTCTAAATCATTTAAAAAGTAAACATAAGGTTTAATACTATACATCTGAAGTGATTAGTTCCGTTCATTAGAAAGTATGTAAAATATATATATATTTATATATCAAGGGCTTTTGCCTAATGAGGCGCCACATAAATATAGAAAGTCCTGAAATGTAGTTGAAGTATACACAGAATAGGGACTGGCGACTCGATCGCACGGATCTGGCCCGCAGTTGTCGCAAACGCCCCAACAAGGTACCTGCACTGCAGAACCAATTTCAGGGGTTATTTGTCAGAGACCAGAGGTTGGTTCCAAATTGGCACAATTAGAACCTTTGTTTTTTTTTTTTTTAAAGTTTACATCTCTATCCTCGATCCACATGGTAAAACTGTACCGTTCTTCCAGCAATGCCGTTTTACCATAGGAAACAGTTTAATTGCATCCAACAGTCTACAACGTGTAGCTACCGGAGCGAGCAATGCACGAATGGAAAGAGGCCTTGTCTCTTTTTAGTAATTTTATTGGCAATTGTCCTTCTTGGATCAGTGGTAACATCCGTATCACAGGTTCCCAGTGCAAGCTATGCTTTTGCTGGAGAGACAGAGAGACAGAAGGCCACTGTCTTAATCGACACCTTCAAATCCCTGAGCGTTCTCTACAGCCATGAGAAGCTTTTCTCGTAGATCTTCAAATGTGTCATACGGTGGCAAGTCCAAGCGGTTAAAGCTAAAAGAAAGCGGGAAAAGAATGGAATTTACGTTGGATTAAAAGGTTTTAAGCAAAGTTAAAGCAGTGGAGAAATGATATTGGTCTACGAGTCAGTGATTCGTAATGGCCGACTCTTATGCCTGTGGCAAATGGTCAGTCGAGAAATATTTGTCAGTGTGTACCCAGCCATAGTGGTGCTGTCCAATCTCTCAAATCTCTCAAATCTTTCCACAGATATCCGCATCCACTGGAAAGGCCCCCACAGAGCAACAGAGGTAAGTAAGTAATGCTACGTAAGTATAAAGGTGGTCTTAGAAGTAAGAACTGTCTTACTGTCTTACTTATAATATTCAAACATACAGATCAGTAGCACTTCCGCTAAATGTAGTTGTAAATTAGCCTAATTGGAGTTCTTCCACAATCCTTGTATTGTATATATATATATTTAGAGAGTGACACAGTATTGGAGGAGGAGGCACCACATGGCCTCAGTCTGTAGTTACGATTAAGCACCCACGATACTCCACTGGCAAATTGTTTGTTTCTTGCTAGTGTGAGCTGTGACATCACCAGCATCACTGCCCAGCCCCCAAGTCTCAGGTTGGAGCATGCCCACTGCTGGGACAGAGCATCATCAGCTGCATCATAATCCCCACCCCCAAACTTCTAAAGCCTTTTTAAAGCTAGCTACCAGCCTGAAAATATTTTTTTTCTCTTCCCAAGAAGCCCATAAGTAGAGGAAAGGATGGACAATAGTTGCAGCTTTGTCACAGACTCAGACAGTCAGGACAGACAAGGAAGTGTAAATGTACATGCCTAAAATTTAAGATCTAGAGAAGCTAAAGACATTCTAGGCTTGTTTGAAAAGGTATGAGAGTGTTCTTTTAGATATGGACACTTGAATATAGATCACAGTTACCCTTTTAAGGGAATGTCCAGCCTAAAAATAACTTGCCTAAAATGTTCATTACCCCCCCAAACCCCACTTTCGCAGGGTTGATATATTTTAAAGATTCCCCAGAACTTACTTACCTGACTGAGTCCCTCGCCGCTTCTACTCCACGGCTGCTGCTGACATCCACTCAACTTCCTGGTTGTGGCTGTCAATTACGGCACAACATGATGTCACGCCCAATCGCCTGACAGCCGTGACCAGGAAGTGAAGTGCCTGTCAGCGCAGAAGTCTCCTGCTCCTGTTTTTGCTCAAACAGGAGCAGGGGCGGCACCTAGACGGCAAGGGACCAGGTCATGGTTCTGGGGGTTCTTTGAAATATATCAACCATGTGAAAGTGGGGTTTGAGGGGGGGGGGGGTTAAAAAAATTTTAAAGGCAAGTTATATTTAGGCTGGACTTTCCCTTTAAGATGCATCAATGCTTGCTGAGTGGGTTGAACTAGATGGATGTATGTTTTTATTCAACCTCAAATACTCAAAAAATACGCAGCAACTCAAACCAGCACTGCAGAGAACCTGAAGGTCAAGATTCCAAACTTCTAAGTCAAAACAGTCATTAACATCACTGTTGGGGGAGGTATAACCCAAGATCCCAGCACACAGAGAATGCATGTGCGATCATTTATAGAACATACAACTATAAAATGATACAATACATAATATGGTCTTTGGTTACAGTCCAGCAGAATAAGAGTCAGGGGCGTTTATCCAATATATCTATCTGGTCTTGTTCCACCCATAGGGAGCCATCCTAGCCTTGGACTTCTTCTCTGGACCACCCCCTACAAGGCTTACACGTTTTATTACACTTACCATGTGTGAGCTCTGGGCAGCTTGTCTGGACTTCCCCACTGCTCTATTGTAAACAGCTGAGGACCATTTGAACCTACAGGAACAGACACAAAAATGAAATAAGAAGGTAAGACAAAAAGAGACAAAGCATCTATTCCCATTTAGGCTGAACACTTCACAAATAGGGAGGAGCTTACACAAAAGTGAACTGGGCTATGTTGCATTGTGGGCAATTTTGGACATTAGGTAATCTGTAGCATGTGAGGCGGACATAAGTAAAGGGCGCTAATAGAAAATTCGATTGTGTTGCGGATCCTTAAAGGATACTTGTATTGCTCAATGCATTTTTTGTTTTGAGTAAAGGTAGGCACTTACCATAGAGTTCAGCAAATCCATTCATAGGCACGCGGGACGTCCCGGTTACAAACTGCAGCAATCGGATCCGTTTCTCAGCATCCATCAGCAGAACCGCCTTAAGCGGGAAAAAATAAATAAATGTAACCCAGTTATATGAACTAAGGCGCTGATCTTTATTTTCCTTTTAATCCCTCAAATATATATGTGAGCGAGTTTTAGCAGTGAGTTTGCGGGTGCAGGTCTTGAGAATGAGACCCACGCATGTTGTGGCCTAGACATGAAAGACGTGCCCTGAGTCTTCCTTTATATTCGCAAATCATTTCATAACTGGGCAAATACGAATGGCAGGGGCGGAGTTTGATTGATGTTCCCTAGGCCTCACTGTGTACTGGGAGAATCTGCCATGTCTGTGCATATTGGATACTGATCCTTGGAGGATTTTCTTCATCAGAAACAATTTATTAAAGAGATCTTTCCACAACATACATTCCCAACATTGCTCTGGGCACGAGAAACATTCAGGGTTAAATTAATACTGGGTGCAATAAAAATGATGTCATTTAATATTGCACGACGAGAAATAACCCTATAAATACTGAAACCACCAGGGCCAATTCCCAGTCTGATCTACACTTTTTCATACCTGTTGACAACACTTTAAAATTCTATGCGAGAGACAATGTAATGAGATCCCCCCCAATTGCAGCATTATCAGCAATGCACAAAGTCTGAATGAATGTGTTGCCAATTAAAGGGGAACGTTGGCAGCTTCATAGACCTTTCCTTTAACAAGACACACATACATTTACTGATGGTAATGGAAGACAATTTTAGCCATTACTAGTAAGAGGGTGATCTAGATACAAAAGCTTGTCTTTACATTTAGCTCAAGAAAATCAGCCAAACATTCAGTCCCCCTTAAATTGGCAGTTAGTTCCCCCATCAGGAGCTGACGGGTTCAACAGACATTTTCCATTTGGACCGATAGGTTATGATGCTGACGGCGGTAGTTTATTTGCATTGAAATCTATCCATAAACATGCCAGATATTTAGCAAATCCAGATGTCACCTGTTTCATTGAATGGAAATGCCTGATAATCCTTTTATTGATTACACCACCAAATTTTACACATTCCACTGTATTATATACATGTCAACATCCTTATACAAGGGATACTATTTACTATGTAGATTCTTTTTCTTCATCTTTCATTCTGGAATGTTTATTTCCATCTGTCTTCCCCTAAACTGTCTAAAATGAACCTGGAGATGTAACAGTTGAAACCCTGTGCTGTGCTACATGTCGTCTGCTCTCTGTACCATTACCTTATAAAAAGAGAAAACCTGCCCGAATACAAGATTAAACCCATCTCCGTAAACCCTGCTTGGTAGGTTTTATGTAGATTCTTCGTCTATAAGATATTTTAACGGGAATGATTTAACCTAAGTGCCTTGGGGTACATTGAAATTATTGCTGGACAGTTGCATTTTTTTGACATTTGTGTTTAGAATTAAAGGGAATTAAAGTTTACATAGTGCGGCCATCTACTTACTAATCAGCCATGAAGCAATAGGGTTGATCTACGCCCAATATGACCCCAATCCACACAGCTTTTTAATGCGTACCTGCAAATTTTAGTAGCTAAATACCGCAGGCCATACTAAGCTGGCCATACAGTACATGTGACGGAGCGATTGTTCAATGCAGCCACACACTGTAAAATGTTATTGCCGCCTTCTGCAGTAGGCAGGGGTAGTTTGGATATTTGTGATCTATACATACAAGTTCCCATGGGGATTACCAGAATATCATCCATGTGTATTTCTTTACAATGGCTGGTTTATTGAGTCTCCATCGGTTCTACTACATCACCCAGACAGACCACATTACTCACTAAAAGATTTCATTGATGATAAGATTACAGATCACGTACAGCAAAGCAGGAAATGTAGATGGGGAAGACCATACCTTCCAGTACCACTGTATTGCAGGGTGGTTAGGGCAGTATCCATTCTTATAAAGCGTGTGCTGCCTCCAGTCATTCACATCAACGTCCCCAAGGCCACACATTAGTAACTGTTAAAGAAATAACAAATAAATAATAGCAACCACAATAGGTAGTTATGCCACAAATAACGATTCGTGTCCAAGGGATGAATCTCAGATTATGTTGCCCTCTCCTCCCTCTGCTATTCGTGGATCTTTTATTCCTTTGACCCATTCAGAAGTCTCTCGCCTGCTTTTGTCCTGTCCACTCATGGTCCTGTCCTCTTGATCCCATGCCCTCTGTATTACTAAAGCACTGTAATCATGTGCTTACCCCTATATCGCCCACATATTTAACGCCTCCCTTACATCTGGAATTTTCCCTTCCGTCTTTTAAACTAAATAAGCCCTCACTAGACCCCTCTTGTTAAGCTAACTACCGCCCGGTCTCTCTCTTACCGATAGCCTCTAAACTGCTAGAACGATTAGTCTTCTCTCGTATCGCTAACTACCTTCATGCTCATAACCTATTGGATCCTTTGCAATCTGGATTCCTTTCTGCACATTGCACTGAGGCGGCTCTGTGTAAGGATGTGAATGATCTACAAGTTGCTCCTTGACATATCCTCTGCTTTTGATGATCATTCCCTCCTTATGTGTATACTTCACTCTTTGGGCATTCGGAATGAAGTGGCTTCCTGGTTTCTATCCTATCTCTCAGAGAACTTACTCTGTATCTTATGCTAGCAATACCTCTTCTCTGGTTCCTATTAGTGTGGGGGTGCCGCAGGGGTCTGTTCTTGGACCCTTATTGTTCTCCCTCTACACTATTTCCTCGGGAGATGTCATCAGATATTTTGGCTTCAAGTATCACTTATATGCAGACGATACACAAATCTACTTATCCAACCCTGCGCTAACTCCTGACATCCAATCACATGTCCCCGACTACCTCCTTGCCATCTCCTCCTGGATGTCTCAACGCTACCTCAAATTAAATCTTTCTAAAACTGAACTGATCATTTTGCCACCTAAACCTGGTCCTGTCCCATCTTTCTCCATCTCTGTTGACAATACGCCCATTTCCCCTATCCAATCTGCTCGCTGCCTAGGGGTAATTATTGACTCCTCTCTCTCCTTTTCTAGCCACATTAACTATGTTGCTAAAACCTGCCAAGTTTTCCTTCGTAATATAGCCAAAATCTGCAGGTTCCTTTCTCTCCCGACCACCGCTATGCTTATGCATGCTCTCATCCTATCACCCCTGGACTATTGCAACCTACTACTTTCCTGCTTCCCACCTCTCCCCCCTTTAGTCTATACTTAACTCTGCCACACGTATTGTTTCACTGTCTAATTAACCAGGATCCCAAATCTCCTCTGTACCGGACAACCTAGCTCCCTGTTAAACAGCGCATTGTATATATAATCCTTCTCCTAACATTTAAATCCCCTTGCTCTGCTGCTCCTTCTTATATTTCCTCTCTATTGTCTCCATATGTTCCCTTCGATTATCACAGAACCAGCTCCTGTACAGACCCCCCACTCGTACTGCTTCCTCTGGCCTTAAACCTTTCTATCTTGTGGCCCCCATCCTCTGGAATTCTATTCCCCTCTTTCTACGTCAAGAAACCTCAATTAGAAGGTTTAAATCTAGCCTTACATCCTACCTATCTGGTAACCAGTACAGTATATGGTATCTATATATCTATATATGATAAATCTACCCTTACATCCTACCTATCTGGTAACCAGCACAGTATATGATATCTATATATGATAAATCTACCCTTACATCCTACCTATCTGGTAACCAGCACAGTATATGGTATCTATATATGATAAATCTACCCTTACATCCTACCTATCTGGTAACCAGCACAGTATATGGTATCTATATATGATAAATCTACCCTTACATCCTACCATCTGGTAACCAGCACAGTATAGGTATATCTAATAACTATATATGATAAATCTACCCTTACAATCCTACCTATCTGGTAACCAGCACAGTATATGGTATCTATATATCTATATATGATAATCTACCTTACATCCTACCTATCCGGTAACCAGCACATTATATGGTATCTATATATCTATATATGATATCTCTACCCTTACATCCTACCTATCGGTAACCAGCACAGTAAATGGTATCTATATATCTATATATGATAAATCTACCCTTACATCCTACCTATCCATACACCAGCACAGTATATGATTCATATATCTATATATGATAAATCTACTTACCCTTACATCCTACCTATCTCGGTAACCAGCACTATGATGTCTATATATCTATATATGAAAATCTACCCTTACATCCTACCTATCTGGTAACCAGCACAGTATATGGTATCTATATATCTATATATGATAATCTACCCTTACATCCTACCTATCTGGTAACCAGCACGTATATATGATATCTATATTCTATATATGATAAATCTACCCTTACACCTACCTATCCGGTAACCAGCACGTATATGGTATCTATATATCTATATATGATAAATCTACCCTTACATCCTACCTATCTGGTAACCAGCACGGTATATGGTATCAATATATCTATATATGATAAATCTACCCTTACATCCTACCTATCTGGTAACCAGCACGGTATATGGTATCTATATATCTATATGATAAATCTACCCTTACATCCTACCTATCCTGTAACCAGCACAGTATATGGTATCTATATATCTATATATGATAAATCATACCCTTACATCCTACCTATCCGGTAACCACACAGTATATGATATCTATATATCTTATATATGATAAATCTACCCTTACATCCTACCTATCTGGTACACAGCAGTATATGAGTATCTATATATCATATATGATAAATCTACCCTTACATCCTACCTATCTGGTACCACAGTACAGTATTGGTATCTATATATCTATATATGATAAATCTACCCTTACATCCTACCTATCTGGTAACCAGCACAGTATATGTATATATATCTATATATGATAAATCTACCCTTACATCCTACCTATCTGGTAACCAGCACAGTATATGTATCTATATATCTATATATGATAAATCTACCCTTACATCCTACCTATCTGGTAACCAGCACAGTATATGATATCTATATATCTATATATGATAAATCTACCCTTACATCCTACCTATCTGGTAACCAGCACAGTATATATATCTATATATCTATATATGATAAATCTACCCTTACATCCTACCTATCTGGTAACCAGCACAGTATATGATATCTATATATCTATATGATAATCTACCCTTACATCCTACCTATCTGGTAACCAGCACAGTATATAGATATATAATAATATATATATATATATATATCTATATATATATATATATATATATAATATGATCATCTCCCCTTACATCCTACCTATCTGGTACCGCCAGTATATGATATCTATATATCTATATATGATAAATCTACCCTTACATCCTACCTATCTGGTAACCAGCCAGTATATGATATCTATATCTATATATAATTAAATATTACCCTACATCCTACCTATCTGGTAACCAGCACAGTATATGATATCTATATATATATCTATTATATATAATATATATAATAATATATATCTATAATATATATATATATATCTATATATATAATATAATATATATATATATATGATACATCTACCCTTACATCCTACCTATCTGGTACCCAGCACAGTATATGATATCTATATATCTATATATGATATCTAACCCTTACATCCTACCTATCTGGTAACCAGCACGTAATATGGATCTATATATCTATATATGATAAATCTACCCTTACATCCCCCTATCTGGTAACCGCACCAGTATATGGTATCTATATATCTATATATGAAAATCTACCCTTACATCCTACCTATCCGGTAACCAGCAGTATATGGTATCTATATCTATATATGATAAATCTACCCTTGCATCCTACCTATCTGGTAACCAGCACGGTATATGGTATCTAATATCTATATATGATAAATCTACCCTTACCCGCATCCTACCTATCTGGTAACCACACAGTATATGGTATCTATATATCTATATATGATATATCTACCCTTACATCCTACCTATCTGGTAACCAGCACAGTATATGATATCTATATTCTATATATGATAAATCTACCCTTACATCCTACCTATCTGGTAACCAGCACAGTATATGATATCTATATATCTATATTGAAAATTACTACCTTACACATCCTACCTATCTGGTAACCAGCACAGTATATGATATCTATATATATGTATGATAAATCTACCCTTACATCCTACCTATCTGGTAACCCACACAGTATGATATTCTATATAATGATAAATCTACCCTTACATCCTACCTATCTGGTAACCAGCACAGTATATGGTATCATATATCTATATATGATAAATCTACGCTTACATCCTACCTATCCGGTAACCAGCACAGTATATGATATCTATATATGTAAATCTACCCTTACAATCCTACCTATCGGTAACCAGCACGGTATATGGTTCTATATATCTATATATGATAAATCTACACCTACATCCTACCTATCTGGTAACCACCACATTATATGGTATCTATTATGATAATAAATCTACCCTACATCCTACCTATCTGGTAACCAGCACAGTATATGATATCTATATATCTATATATGATAAATCTACCCTTACATCCTACCTATCGGTAACCAGCCACAGTATATGGTATCTATATATCTATTATGATAAATCTACCCTTACATCCTACCTATCTGGTAACCCAGACTAATATGATATTTTATATATCTATATATGATAAATCTACCCTTACATCCTACCTATCTGGTAACAGCACAGTATTTACTATATATTTATATTGATAAATCTACCCTTACATCCTACCATCTGGTAACCAGCACAGTATATGATATCTATATATATATATATGATAAATCTACCCTTACATCCTACCTATCTGGTAACCAGCACAGTATATTGATACTATATATCTATATATGATAAATCTACCCTTACATCCTACCTATCCGGTAACCAGCACAGTATATGGTATCTATATATCTATATATGATAAATCTACCCTTACATCCTACCTATCTGGTAACCAGCACAGTATATGATATTTAATATCTATATATGATAAATCTACCCTTAACATCCTACCTATCTGGTAACCAGCACAGTATATGATATCTATATATTTATATATGATAAATCTACCCTTACATCCTACCTATCTGGTAACCAGCACAGTATAGAATCTTATATTATATATGTATAAATCTACCCTTACATCCTACCTATCGTAACCAGCACAGTATATGATATCTATATATGATAAATCTACCCTTACATCCTACCTATCCAGTACACCCACGGTATATGGTATCTATATTCTATATATGATAAATCTACCCTTACATCCTACCTATCTGGTAACCAGCACAGTATATGATATCTATATATCTATATATGATAAATCTACCCTTACATCCTACCTATCCGGTAACCAGCACAGTATATTGTATCTATATATCTATATATGATAAATCTACCCTTACATCCTACCTATCCGGTAACCACACAGTATAGATATCTATATATCTTATGATAAATCTACCCTTACATCCTACCTATCTGGTAACCAGCACAGTATGTATCTATATATCTATATATGATAAATCTACCCTTACATCCTACCTATCTGGTAACCAGCACAGTATATGGTATCTATATATCTATATTGATAATCTACCCTTACATCCTACCTATCCGGTAACCAGCACAGTATTGATATCTATATATCTATATATGATAAATCTACCCTTACATCCTACCTATCCTGGTAACCAGCACAGTAATGGATCTATATATCTTATATGTAAATCTACCTTACTCCATCCACTATCCGGTAACCAGCACAGTATATGATATCTATATATGATAATATCTACCCTTACATCCTACCTATCCGGTAACCACAGCAGTATATGGTATCTATATATCATATATGATAAATCTAACCCTTACATCCTACCTATCTGGTAACCAGCACAGTATATGTATCTATATATCTATATATGATAAATCTACCCTTACACTCCTACCTATCCGGTAACCAGCACAGTATATGGTATCTATATATCTATATATGATAAATCTACCCTTACATCCTACCTATCGGTAACCAGCACGTATATGGTATCTATATATCTATATATGATAATCTACCCTTACATCCTACCTATCTGGTAACCAGCGGTATATGTATATATATCTATATATGATAATCTACCCTTACACCTACCTATTCCGGTAACCACGCACAGTATATGGTATCTATATATATCTATAATGATAAATCTACCCTTACATCCTACCTATCTGGTACCAGCACAGTATATGGTATCTATATATCTATATATGATAATCACCCTTACATCCTACCTATCTGGTAACCAGCACATATATTGGTATCTATATATCTATATGATAAATCTACCCTTACACTCTACCTATCGGTAACCAGCACGGTATATGGTATCTATATATCTATAATGATAAATCTACCCTTCACTCCTACCTATCTGTAACCAGCACATATATGGTATCTATATATCTATATATGATAAATCTACCCTTACATCCTACCTATCGGTAACCAGCACAGTATATGATATCTATATATCTATATATGATAAATCTACCCTTACATCTCCTATCTGGTAACCAGCAAGTATATGGTATCTATATATCTATATATGATAAATCTAACCCTTACATCCTACCTATCTGGTAACCAGCACAGTATATGATATCTATTATCTATATATGATAATCTACCCTTACATCCTACCTATCTGGTAACCAGCACAGTATATGTATCTATATTCTATATATATAAATCTACCCTTAGGCATTGCTATCTGTAATCCCCCGTCCGCTCTTCCCCTTTCAACATCTACCTATCTGGTAACCAGCACAGTATATGGTATCTATATATATCTATATATATATGATAATCTACCCTTACATCCTACCTATCTGGTAACCAGCACAGTATATGGTATCTATATACTATATATGATATAATCTACCCCTACTCCTACCATCTGGTAACCAGCACAGTATATGGTATCTATATATCTATATATGATAAATCACCCTTACATCCTACCTACTGGTAACCCAGCACAGTATTGGTATATATATATATAAATCTACCTTACATACATCCTACCTATCGGTAACCAGCACAGTATATGGTCTATATATCTATATATGATATCTCACCCTTACATCCTACCTTCGTACCCAGCACGTATAGGTATCTATAACTATATATGATAATCTACCCTTACATCCTACCTATCCGGTACCAGCACAGTATATGGTATCTATATATCTTATATGATAAATCTACCCTTACATCCTACCTATCTGTAACCAGCCGTATATGATATCTATATATCAATATATGATAAATCTACCCTTACATCCTACCTATCTGGTAACCAGCACAGTATATGGATTATTATATATATCTATATATGATAATCTACCCTTACATCCTACCTATCTGGTAACCAGCACAGTATATGGTATCTATATATCTATATATGATAAATCTACCCTTACATCCTACCTATCTGGTAACCAGCACAGTATATGTATCTATATATCTATATATGATAAATCTACCCTTACTCCTACTCTCGGTAACCAGCACAGTATATGATATCTATATATCTATATATGATAATCTACCCTTACATCCTACCTATCTGGTAACCAGCACAGTATATGGTATCTTATCTAAATATGATAAATCTACCCTTACATCCTACCTATCTGGTAACCAGCACAGTAATATATCTATATATCTATATATGATAAATCTACCCTTACACCTACCTATCTGGTAACCAGACAGTATATGATATCTATATATCTATATATAATAATCTACCCTTACATCCTACCTATCTGGTAACCAGCACGTATATGGTATCTATATATCTATATATGATAAATCTACCCTTACATCCTACCTATTGGTAACCAGCACAGTATATGGTTACTATATATCTATATATGATAAATCTACCCTACATCCTACCTATCTGGTAACCAGCACAGTATATGGTATCTATATATCTATATATGATAAATCTACCCTTACATCCTACCTATCTGTATCCAGCACAGTATATGGTATCTATAATATATATGAAATCTACCCTTACATCCTACCTATCGGTAACCAGCACAGTATATGTATCTATATATCTATTATGATAAATCTACCCTTACATCCTACCTATCTGGTAACCAGCACAGTATATGATATCTATATATGATAATCTACCCTTAAATCCTACCTATCTGGTAACCAGCACAGTATATGGTATCTATATATCTATATATGATAAATCTACCCTACACCTACCTCTGGTAACCAGCACAGTATATGGTATCTAATATCTATATAGATAAATCTACCCTTACATCCTACCTCTGGTAACCAGCAGTATATGGTATCTATATATCTATATATGATAAATCACCCTTACACTCCTACCTATCGGTAACCACACATATATGATATTTATATATCTATATATGATAAATCTACCCTACATCCTACCTATCCGGTAACCAGCACAGTATATGATATCTATATATCTATTATGATAAATCTACCCTTACATCCTACCTATCTGGTAACCAGCACAGTATATGGTATCTATATAGATCTATATGATAAATCTACCCTTACATCCTACCTATCTGGTAACCAGCACAGTATATGGTATCTATATATCTATATATGATAAATCTACCCTCCATCCTACCTATCTGGTAACCAGCACAGTCTATAATTGTTTTATTTGCACTGCATACATCCCACTCCAGCACTTATACCCATTCCATTGTATCTGTATGTTACCCACCTATGGCGCTCCTGAGAGAAGGAATCTTGCCTTGAAACCATCTCTTTCTCATCGCTCTCTGCCGCCTCCTTTATGGCTTTGTGAGCTCTAATTGAGATCACATCCACAGCCATAAAGTGGGCTGTCACGGCCTTGAGTGATGGCTGCATCCAGAAGAGCAGCGACTACAAGATTCCTTCTTTCAGGAGCTCTGGAGGGGAAAAAACAGTATTGGGAAACTGGGGTTTGGGGTGTGTGATTAGTGTAAAACCTTTTATGGGGTGTTCAAAACACACCTTCTTCTATAAAGACATGTTCGTATCACAAATCAGACGAACGCACGATTGGTCATGTCCGAAAATCACGGCTGATCATTTGGACCTCCATGCAGCACCACACGCTGGAGTGGGATACAGTCCAATGGTCGGTCAGGAGGAAATGTTGCATGTTTGTACCATGCTTACACAATATAATCACGTCTACATACTGCTCTGTAGCTTATGAATAGACTCACCTCAAGCTCATTTTCATTCGAAAATTTTAATTAGATCAATAGGAATGAGTTCAGTAAAACCCTGGAAATAAATAGAAACATAAATAAAAGGAACTAAAAACACATCGCAATAATCCTAAAGGAAAGCAAATAACACAACATATGCCAAATGAATCTTGGTATACACATCAAATACACATATTCTTTGTACCCCCTCACAAAATGGCTGACAGCACAATGGCTCAGTGGTTGGTAGAGCCAAGTCCTGATTCAAACCAGAGACTTTCTGTCCTCCCTGTGTTTGTGTTGATTTCCTTTTTTTCTATGACCATAAGCACACACTGATTGACTGAAAGCTCTTTGGGGCAGGGTTTAGGGGGAAGGGATAAAGAAAAGGTTACCTACAATGTTTTATGCTATAAAGACTATAAGAAAGTCACTACATATTTGCTCCCTTCTTTCATTTGGCTCGATCCTATTACAATGTTATTATAAAAAGGAAAGACAGAAAATCCCAATTGTTTGCCATAATAAACACCCCGTACGCTATTATTCAATCACAGGGACGGCTGCCATGATGGATTTTACTGATTCCCCATCGTTCTCCTATATACATATATATAAAGTATAGAGAAAGTTAGTGACTGCCATACTCCTATATAAGTAATATAAAGTATAGGGAGAACGTTAGTGACTGCCATACTCCCTATATAAAGTATATATAAAGTATAGAGAAACGTTAGTGACCGCCATACTCCCTATATAAAGTATATAAAGTATAAGGGAGAACGTCAGTGACCGCCATACTCCCTATATAAAGTAATATAAAGTATAGAGAGAACGTTAGTGACTGCCATACTCCCTATATAAAGTATATATAAAGTATAGAAGAGACGCTAGTGAACGCATACTCCCTATATAAAGTTATATAGTATAGAGAGAACGTTAGTGACCGCCATACTCCCTATATAAGTTATATATAAGATTAGGGAGAACGTTAGTGACCCCATACTCCCTATATAAAGTATATATAAGTATAGAGGAACGTTAGTGACTGCCATACTCCATATAAAGTATATAAAGTATAGAGAAACGCTAGTGAACGACATACTCCCTATATAAGTATATATAAAGTATAGAGAGACGTTAGTGACCGCCATACTCCCTATTTAAAGTATATATATAAGTATAGGGAGAACGTTAGTGACTGCCATACTCCCTATATAAAGTATATATAAAGTATAGAGAGAATGTTAGTGACTGCCATACCCTTATATACAGTATATATTAAAGTATAGGGAGAACGTTAGTGACGCCATATCCCCTATATAAGTATAATAAGTATAGAGAGAACGTTAGTGACCACCATACTCCTATATAAATATATATAAGTATAGGAGAACGTTAGTGACTGCCATACTCCCTTATATAAAGTATATATAGTATAGGGAGAACGTTAGTGACCACCATACTCCCTTTATAAAGTATAGGGAGAAAGTTGTGACTGCCTACGATCACGGCCAACTTCATATACTTTTTTTTCTGGGCAGAACTAACCGTTTCCGATGCCAAACGTTCGCTGGGATCTGCCCTTTACCACTAATGTGAAACAGAAGATACAGAAAGCCAGAGCCCTTTAAAATAAATTCCTACATTTTGATTATTTAGAGGCGATTACTTTAGAATCATAAACACGTGTCTACATTTTGAAGTCTATCATGGTAAAAAGTGGGAGCTGCCATACTGCTAAAGGCATTCTCCATTGAGGCTTCACTGTTGTACAAATCATATTGCTGTCTATGGGAAAAGGCAGTATAGATATATAGATTTAAAAGCACATTTAATAAAGTTGCTTACTTCAAGAAAGGCGTTCATTTGCTTCTGTACACGGTTAACAAACCTCCACTGGATGACAAAGACTGTAAAAAGAAACAAATAATATATTGACTGCATTTGATGTGCAGACTTATGGAGTAGGGAACTTAGCGATGTTCCCCAAGCTTAGCAGAGAACACTGAGAATGTGCATTGTCCGGACTAAAACAAAACAACTAGAAAAAGACGTGACCCCTAGTGGGCAACTTCAGAAGCACTGATTTTTAGGCCGCTGTAAGTACTATGTAAGTATATAGTAGGTATAGTATTATCTATGCATCAGGTACAGTTTATTAGCTAGTCATTATTTGGTTATAGTCTCCCTTTAAAACAAGCCCTAATGATGTATTTTTTTTGTTAGCTTCTGAATACAAAAAGCAAATTTATCACCAGCTTTTATGAAAACCTATAATTCCTCATTATGTCGCTTCAAGAATGAAATATTAAAACAAGCAGAACAATAATACTGTAGCTTGAAACAACTGATGAAAATAACTGCACTAATATCATTTATAATAAGGTAGCGCGGGGCTACAATATACATGAAAACACAGAGCTACTGTAAAGGTAAAGCAAAGGTAGAATTGACCCTGATGTCTGAATAATACGAATTGGCTAAGTGTGCATAATAAGAATTTACCCTGGGGAAGCCAATCATGGACAGGGTAACCAATCTAAGTTGCCTTCTCTAAAAATGTAGATCTATGTGTGCACCTTTTTTATTAAAAATAAATTCTACAGATTTTCTAACAGTGATTTATTTTAAAGGTCAATAACCTGCCCCCTTCTTAATTAACATGCTTTGTTTTAAAGGGCGTGTCCAACCCCACCGGTAAATTTCACATGTATGAAACGAGACAACCCCCTTACCCTAAGACTGAAATACTTACCTTGGTCCCTTAGTTCCTCCACAGAGCAATTCCATTGGGCCCTCCTTTTTCTTTCCTGTCCCTTCCAGGTAGGCATTGTCGTTATGGCCAATGACTGGGGTGGCCCTCTCTTTGGTTGGTGCGAGCTTAGGAGGATTGATGAATGACACTGTTCTGAAAACGCTATCCTGGTGTTGAGTGGAGGGGGGTCCTGGCCATATGTGTTAAAAGCCAGAATTAAAAAATTCCAAATTGCATTACATGCTTGGAAATAGCATGGGGCCATACCAATGGCCAAATACTGCGATTACTATTGCAGTTTATGAGACTGTTTTCCAATAAAAACTTGCCCTGACACTAAGGATCTGATCAGAGGATCAACCTCCAAGCTAATGGGGAACTATAACCTCCAGGTAATAGAGTTTACAAACACAAGCACCCACTGGCCCTGGTAATCTGTCAGTGGTCGTAAATGTGCTAAGATGAAGTGAGCAGGCATAAAAATAACAATGCGCGCCCTAAACCTTTACAGCAAACCAAAGAAATGATGACATTTTGCTGGGAATCCAATGGGACAAATGGTAATTTGGTTGTTTACAATGAAGAGTAGATTTATTTCTATAAAAATCATTACTAATACTAGCTAACCCCCCCCCCCCATATATTTATTTTACAACAGGAAGCCCTTCCAACCCCCTGTAACGATTCTGTAGGAATAATGTGGTTTTTGTTCCCTCGATGACTCAACAGAACTAACAGACAAGTAAATCTGTGGAGCAGCTGCTGGCCCTTTTTTTATAACGGAAAATCACACAAACTGCATTAAATTGGTGACTGAAATAGGATGACTAATTTCCCATTCTCACTTGACATTACCTGTATTAGTTTTATGCATCTAAAAATGATCCAACTCCATTGGCAGTTTATTTTAAATATGGTTTTTCACTTTACAAAAGGTTGACATTATGGCTTTGGAATAAAGGAAAATGTCAAATACATCCTGGTCTATCATCTACTAGAGAAGGCTCAGTCTCCCCGCCCCTCTTCTGCAAGGTAGCCAATAGAACAACTTAGGAAGTGATGTATTCCTTCCCCGAGTGGAGCACAGCTATCAGTCACTTAATGCGCCAATCGCTTTCAAACTGATCACTCCTCTTAGCAGTTCAAATGAGAGGTAGGAGGGTATCAATCCTACCTCCCCTACAAATATAAAATATCCATTAAATGTGAATTATGGGTATAGTTACCCTAAAAGATGGCGCTAAAGAATACAATCACCAAAAGTGTTGTCTCACCCTGGTACAGCCTAGTGCCCCTTTCTGCCATAGCTATTTATCTATTTATTTTGCAATGTTATTTTCTCTTGTAAGGTTCTTACACACGTGCATCGCGTTTCCAAGCGTGTGTACGAGGCTTAAAATTACCCATTTTCATGATGTATTATAAAATATTTCTACGAATTTAATTCGTATACAAGAACAAGGATGTAACTTTAAGCGTCAGAAGACCCTAAATGCACTGGATTCGGGGTACTTAGTAAGCTCTGTTGCAAGATGTTGAACCTTGGCACTCCAGATGTTAGAAATCTTTCGCATTCTGCAACCAAGGCATGCTGGAGTTAGAGGCTGCTCTATAGTTAATAAGAAACAATCTTAAAAAAACAAACTACTTAAATATCAGAGATTCTGTTTCAGAGATTTCTTGTTTACACGTTTTTATTCTTTATCTCTTGCCAATACATGGGATCAAAATGCAATTATCTTGTCATCTCGTATGGCCACTTATGTTAAATCTCTACTGATATCCAGATCCTTCTAAAACCTTTACTTCCTAGAAAGAGTATATAACAGCAGGAAAGCGGGCTCGGTGTCTCCTGCTGTCGTGTGCTATTAACCTCTCCCCGCAGTGAGATCTTCTATTAAATAGAATTGCAATGGAACGCGAGAATGAACAGGAAATTGAATATTAACAAGAAATCCCCATGAAAACGTACTCAATGTACTCCTCTTATTGTCATTAGTCCACCACATCTCTGATCCGTTGGCTTCAGATCCACCTGGTAAGTCTGAAAAACAGGCAAATACAATATGGTTATTAAAGAACCAGACACCATGATCGGGCTACAATAACAGTTCTGCTGGCAAAAAAAGGAACCGAAATGTGAATGTTGGCGTCGTTTGTTATTCTCTGAATAAATATTTCAGACTCATTCCTCAGTTTCTGAATCTTCGTTCTGTGGATCCTGAGCTATTAATGAAGAATTAGCTCCTTATCCTCCCGGTCTTCAATCAATACATTAAAGGAATAGTTCACTTTGAAGGAACTTGAATGAACTATTCCTTTAAGGACCAAAAAAAAAACTAAACCATAACACAACATTGACCCCTCTGAACCAATAGTTGTACAGGAAGTAAGAATATAATACACATTATGTTTTTTTTAATTAAAAAGTTTAGGTTTTGACGTTTTGTACTCACAGTTTTTTATATCCCTAGCTATCTTCAATAAAAAATGCTGTTAAAAAAGTCAGGAGTCAGGCAGGGAATGACAAGTGTATTGTATTAATATTTTCCATTCAAGTCGGCCAGGTAGACCGAGAGCTGAATGCGAATGTGGAAAAAAGTTCTAAAGCCAATTATGAAAATGAGAGGTAGGAATACTTGCTTTCACTTCCCATAGAATTATATATTATGGGGTGGGGTAGAAACGCTATTTCCTCCTTTGCTCTGATTGGCAAGGTAGAACAGCCAATATCTATCTCTTTTTGTCTGATTGGCAGGGTAGAACAAGCGGTTTCTAGATTGTTCATTCCGATTAGCAGGTAGAACAAATGATTATTAGCACTTTTTAATTTAAATTTAGATAAACTAGCAGAACATTAGAAGGAACCTTCTTCTGCCCCAAACCCTGAACAGAGTTATTACATTTTGGACAACCAACTGGTTTACCTACCTGACCAAAATTTTCCTCGTCTATGCAAAACCTGAGATCCAGCTCAGTTGGTGATTTTCTAAGATCCATTTAATAATTAATAGTATTCACTATCCTATTGAAACAAAGCAATCACATGTCAGCATGTTAATATAAAGCAAATTTACTTAAATACAAAATACCCTTAACAAACACGCACTTCAGGTACATATCATAAAAGTGCCCAATTAACTTTTACTAGAACATGTAAATGTGCTGCCTGCTAATTGCTCCACTTTGAAGCAAACTACACCTATAATTTTACACCTATAATATATTTTCATTATTATTAGAATTGGCTGCATACAAGATGGCTGCCCTTTAAGACAATCTGCTAGCCCACAGGAAGTAAAGAAGATAGTTTTCTGCCTACAGGAAATCGATTCTGAGAATCTGCTCTTTATGAAGCGATGTACAATATTATTTAGGAACCCATTCAACACGAATCCATTAGGGTAATTTCTTGTCCCGACGTTCAATTAACAAACAGTTAGGAAGTAGGAATTTTAAAAAGAAGCTAATCTATTAATGTCACCCAGTTAATTGCTAAAGTTTCCCCCTTACCACTGACTCCATGTCTTTCAATGTATTTGTTTCCCGAGCATCATCTTGTAGAACGGCCTAATGAAGAAACCTAAAAGTGACAGGTATTAGTCACTGACTCCAGTTTGATATAAGGCACACGGGGGAATAAAAACCAAGTGGAGCTTTTTTTTAAATAAAGGAATGACAAGGAGCAATCACAAAAAGAAATAGAAAACAGACATGACTCAGGGCACATATTCTATTCCCACAAGGCACTGCACCAGCGTTCTGTAACGGTGATATATTATACTGCGGTTATGGCTAATGGCTCTGTAAATCCACATCAAATTTACTTTGCCTATTAGCAAAAATGAATTTTTTTTCCTGCTCCAGCGAAGGAAAAAAACAAGAATGAATATCATCTCTCACTGGTAAACGAGGCGAAGGCAGATCTGACAGCACTAATAGGAATACGGAGAATGATGTGTCAGAACAAACTTACCATTCTAAATGATTGGGAGAGAATCCTGTCTCCCTGCTAGAAAACCATCACTGTCAAGCTTACAGAACACAAGTCCATCAAGTTATGTTTCTATCACCTCCCTTTCTATCTTCTAATACGCAAAGTTACCCTTTACAACTTATTGCATGCATTTGAAACCAATATTAAAGTTCTCTTCTGTTCTGGAAAAGGTATCTGCCTTCCCCCTCTGCTCAATGAGCTTTTTATTAGCTTAAGCATGTGCAGAGCAGGCAGCAGGGAAACATTAGTCAATCATTGGCTGTGATGTCATTGTCACAGCCATGATTGACTGCTGGAGGGAGGGGCCAGCTTACTCTGCCAGAATGGGGCAATAGTTATCCTTAAATATCTGGTTACAAATACATGTTATAACTGGTATAAATAGCAGTTGGGGTTGCAGGCAGATAACCAAAAAGTCCCCAGTTTTTTGTTTTAAGGGTGGACATGCCCTTAACAAGGCCATAAACATGCTCGACATTACAATGTTTCTAGGTTCAAACGTTTGGGCCAGGAAGCAGTTTCCCAGATGGATAATGCTTTGCAATCTGCATTATGCCTGGCGGTTTTGGGTAACGTCTGAGATAAGTCTAATAAATGCTTGGTCCGTTAAATTCAAGGGTAACCACGTCCCTAGCTTCCTTCTTCAACCACATACAGTGGTTGGCAAAAGTATTTGCCCCCCTTGAAGTTTTCCACATTTTGTCACATTACTGCCACAAACTGAATCAATTTTATTGGAATTCCACGTGAAAGACCATACAAAGTGGTGTACACGTGAGAAGTGGAACGAAAATCATACATGATTCCAACAAGTCCAAAGAACACACCAGACAGGTCAGGGATAAGTTATTGAGAAATTTAAAGCAGGCTTAGGCTACAAAAAGATTTCCAAAGCCTTGAACCTCCCACGGAGCACTGTTCAAGCGATCATTCAGAAATGGAAGGAGTATGGCACAACGTAAACCTACCAAGACTAGGCCGTCCACCTAAACTCACAGGCCAAACAGGAGAGCGCTGATCAGAAATGCAGTCAAGAGGCCCAAGGTGACTCTGGACGAGCTGCAGAGATCTACAGCTCAGGTGGGGAATCTGTCCATCGGATAACTATTGTCGTCTACTGCACAAGTTGCCCTTTATGGAGAGTGGCAAGAAGAAGCCATTGTTAAAAAAGCATAAGAAGTCCGTTCGCAGTTTGCCACAAGCCATGTGGGGACACAGCAACATGTGGAAGGTGCTCGTGTCAGATGGACCAAAATGGAACTTTCTGGCCAAAATGCAAAACGCTATGTGTGGCGAAAAACACACACTGCACATCACTCAGAACACACCATGCCCACTGTCAAATATGGTGGTGGCAGCATCATGCTCTGGGGTGCTTTCTCTTCAGCAGGGACAGGAAGCTGTCAGAGTTGATGGGAAGATGGATGGAGCCAAAATACACGGCAATCTTGGAGAGAAAACCTCTTGGAGTCACAAAAGACTTGAGACTGGGGCGGAGGTTCACCTTCCAGCAGGACAACGACCCTAAACAAACCAGGGGCAGCAATGGAATGTAAAACAAAACATATCCATGTGTTAGAATGGCCCAGTCAAAGTCCAGATCAAATCCAATTGAGAATCTGTGGCAAGATCTGAAAACTGCTGTTCACAAACGCTGTCCATCTAATCTGACTGAGCTGGAGCTGTTTTGCAAGAAGAATGGCCAAGGATTTCTATCTCTAGATGTGCAAAGCTGGTAGAACATACCCTAAAAACTGGCAGCTCTAATTGCAGCAAAAGGTGGTTCTACAAAGTATTGACTCAGGGCTGAATAATTATGCACACCCCACTTTGCAGTTATTGATTTGTTAAAATGTTTGGAATCATGTATGATTTACTTTCCACTACTCACGTGTAAACACCACTTTGTATTGGTCTTTCACGTGGAATCCATAAAATTGATTCATGTTATGTCTATAATGCAGAAGAGGAAGTTTTATTTAATTTTTCTGGCTGTGTGCATTGCTGGTTTTCCATCACTTACCACCAATAGTTTCATCCTGGAACACTGCAAGTCCGGCAATTCGACCAATGAATTGAATGAAAAGGTGATCTTCATTGCCCAGACCAAATTGGGATTTATCTGAAGAGTGTAATTATCCCTGAACACAAAGAAAAAGGAATAAATAATACTCACAAGTAAAATGTGATATACAGGTATAATGTGCCCATTATTGTTCTGTTTATACCAGGGTTCCCACCTACTTAAAGGCAACTAAAGTCTCCTAACAACACTGAATCAGAAGGCAGACACCATTCTAACATGGGATGGAATATTATTTTCCAGCATCGCACAGCTTGGTCACCGACCACTGTGTTCTTTGCACGCCCAAACCTTAACTACTGCAGACTTGTTACAGCAAGTCATGCCTACTAGTAATATCTAGCCAACCTGTTACAGTTCTATTAGGCAGGGGAGCATTGACTAAATCAGGAGGTGTGGCCATTACACACAGTTATCTAATCCATTTCTTCAGTGGATTACATTTATTTTAAAAGATTTACTAGTGGTAAACTTGTGAAGGTTCTCATTCATCCAGGTCATGGCATATCTGTTATATTCATTAGATCAACTGGACTTGAAGTTTAGTTCTTGAAGACGTTTCGCTAGTCATCTGATGGATGTCCTCAATTCAGAATGACTTGTACAAGAATCTGTGGCATTAGACCCTGGAAAATCCCAACACCTGGCTGTGATATGCTAATTGGGATTTTCCATGACTAGCGAAACGTCTCCAAGAACTAAACTTCAAGTCCAGTTGATCTAATTGAATACACATATATTTACTAGTGGTAATTTACAGTTTTTGGTGTTGTTGGCAGACGGGTGCCTTCAGATTATAGAGTACAAATTTTTAGTTTAGTTCTCCTAGCAGAACTTTTGTTACTGGCCACTCTATATAACCCCCTCCCAGATCTGCAACTCAGCCCTTCTTTCCTTACCCCACCCACATAGTCTGCATGTTGGACACTATATATAACATATCTACTACAAACTGAACTAGAAAATAATGACTAAAACCCCACCTTTATTTTACACAGTATTTAAAGTAAAACTATTTCTCTAAAACACATTCAGTTTATTTTGTAATAAATTGTAATCACCACTGTCACTTTAATTTTCACTCCTCCTATCCAAAACACAGATAGTAAAACACACATTGAGCATGTCTGTCCCACTGAAGAGAGAGAGGAGTTTTTATAAAAAAATTCTACTAGTCACTGAGAATTTTTTTTGAGCCATAGCAACAATTACATCAATAAACCATGTGTGCCACTAGCCTTAAAACGAACTAATTATTAAGTGAATGGATTACACCACTCCACACTGTAAAGCCATAAAACAAGCGAAGAGAGAGCTAAAGCTACCTGTTCGCTACAAATATATCACACATGCAGGATCATATTTTACACTTAAAGAAAGCGCAGGTGAATGTAGACACCGTTTGGACTTACGTTGCGGAGTATTCAAAGAGTCCATAGTAAGGATTGAACATCTCTTGGATAAAAGGAAGAAACCATTCTCGGGCTACTCCTCCATAATCGAGGCCTTTTCGACTAAATTCAATCCACAGCCTGGCTTTAAGACATCCGGTCCGTTTCACAGACATAATCCTTCTGTAAGATTCTTCAAAGATGTTGTTCCTGTGCAGCTTCATTTCAAATCTGTTTGTATAAGGAGAATTAGTGATGAGTGAGTGAGTGAGTGAGGGCTTTGCCTTTTCGAAACGAAACCTGCTTAACTTTTGTAAGTAAGGTGCAATGAATGAGCCTGCCAAATTTAAGCCGTCTGCCTCCTTGGCAAGTTGGAGAATTAGTGATGAGTTAGTGATGAGTGAGTGAGTGAGTGAGTGAGGGCTTTGGTAATCCTTACATCCTACCTATCCGGTAACCAGCACAGTATATGGTATCTATATATCTATATATGATAAATCTACCCTTACATTATACCTATCTGGTAATTAACCAGCACATTATATGATATCTATAGATCTATATATGATGAATCTTCCCTTACATCCTACCTATCTGGTAACCAGCACAGTATATGATATCTATATATCTATATATGATAAATCTACCCTACCATCCTACCTATCCGGTAACCAACACAGTATATGATATCTATAATGATGATAAATCTACCCTTAACCCTTACATCCTACCTATCTGGTAACCAGCACTATGATTCTATATAATCTATATATGAAAATCTACCCTTACATCCTACCTATCTGGTAACCAGCACAGTATATGGTATCTATATTCTATATATGATAAATCTACCCTTACATCCTACCTATCTGGTAACCAGCACGTATATATGTATCTATATTCTATATATGATAAATCTACCCTTACACCTACCTATCGGTACCAGCACGGTATATGTATCTATATATCTATATATGATAAATCTACCCTACATCCTACCTATCTGGTAACCAGCACGGTATATGGTATCTATATCTATATATGATAAATCTACCCTTACATCCTACCTATCTGGTAACCAGCACGTATATGGTATCTAATATATCAATGATAAATCTACCCTTACATCCTACCTATCTGGTAACCAGCACAGTATATGGTATCTATATATCTATATATGATAAATCATACCCTTACATCCTACCTATCGGTAACCACACAGTATATGATATCTATATATCTATAATGATAAATCTACCCTTACATCCTACCTATCTGGTACACAGCACGTATATGAGATCTATATATCTATATATGATAAATCTACCCTTACATCCTACCTATCTGGTACCAGCAGACAGTATATGGTATTCTATATATCTATATATGATAAATCTACCCTTACATCCTACCTATCTGGTAACCAGCACAGTATATGGTATATATATCTATATATGATAAATCTACCCTTACATCCTACCTATCTGGTAAACCAGCACAGTATATGGTATCTATATATCTATATATGATAAATCTACCCTTACATCCTACCTATCTGGTAACCAGCACAGTATATGGTATCTATATAGCTATATATGATAAATCTACCCTTACATCCTACCTATCTGGTAACCAGCACAGTATATGGTATCTATATATCTATATATGATAAATCTACCCTTACATCCTACCTATCTGGTAACCAGCACAGTCTATAATTGTTTTATTTGCACTGCATACATCCCACTCCAGCACTTATACCCATTCCATTGTATCTGTATGTTACCCACCTAATGGCGCTCCTGAGAGAAGGAATCTTGCCTTGAAATCCATCTCTTTCTCATCGCTCTCTGCCGCCTCCTTTATGGCTTTGTGAGCTCTAATTGAGATCATCATCACACAGCCATAAAGTGGGCTGTCACGGCCTTGAGTGATGGCTGCAATCCAGAAGAGCAGCAGACTACAAGATTCCTTCTTTCAGGAGCTCTGGAGGGGAAAAAAAGTATTGGGAAACTGGGGTTTGGGGTGTGTGATTAGTGTAAAACATTTTATGGGGGTTCAAACACACCTTCTTCTATAAAGAATGTTCGTTCATCCAAATCAGACGAACGCACGATTGGTCATGTCCGAAAATCACGGCTGATCATTTGGACCTCCATGCACCACACGCTGGAGTGGGATACAGTCCAATGGTCGGTCAGGAGGAAATGTTGCATGGTTTGTACCATGCTTTACACAATATAATCACGTCTACATACTGCTCTGTAGCTTATGAATAGACTCACCTCAAGCTCATTTTCATCGAAAATTTTAATTAGATCAATAGGAATGAGTTCAGTAAAACCCTGGAAATAAATAGAAACATAAATAAAAGGAACTAAAAACACATCGCAATAATCCTAAAAGGAAAGCAAATAACACAACATATGCCAAATGAATCTTGGTATACACATCAAATACACAATTCTTTGTACCCCCTCAACAAAGATGGCTGACAGCACAATGGCTCAGTGGTTGGTAGAGCCAAGTCCTGATTCAAACCCAGAGACTTTCTGTCCTCCCTGTGTTTGTGTTGATTTCCTTTTTTTCTATGACCATAAGCACACACTGATTGACTGAAAGCTCTTTGGGGCAGGGTTTAGGGGGAAGGGATAAAGAAAAGGTTACCTACAATGTTTAATGCTATACAAAGACTATAAGAAAAGTCACTACAATAGATTTGCTCCCTTCTTTCATTTGGCTCTGATCACTATTACAATGTTATTATAAAAAGGAAAGACAAGAAAATCCCAATTGTTTGCCATAATAAACACCCCGTACGCTATTATTCAATCACAGGGACGGCTGCCATGATGGATTTTACTGATTCCCCATCGTTCTCCCTATATACAGTATATATAAAGTATAGAGAGAACGTTAGTGACTGCCATACTCCCTATATAAAGTATATATAAAGTATAGGGAGAACGTTAGTGACTGCCATACTCCCTATATAAAGTATATATAAAGTATAGAGAGAACGTTAGTGACCGCCATACTCCCTATATAAAGTATATATAAAGTATAGGGAGAACGTCAGTGACCGCCATACTCCCTATATAAAGTATATATAAAGTATAGAGAGAACGTTAGTGACTGCCATACTCCCTATATAAAGTATATATAAAGTATAGAGAGAACGCTAGTGAACGACATACTCCCTATATAAAGTTTATATAAAGTATAGAGAGAACGTTAGTGACCGCCATACTCCCTATATAAAGTATATATATAAAGTATAGGGAGAACGTTAGTGACCGCCATACTCCCTATATAAAGTATATATAAAGTATAGAGAGAACGCTAGTGAACGACATACTCCCTATATAAAGTATATATAAAGTATAGAGAGAACGTTAGTGACCGCCATACTCCCTATATAAAGTATATATATAAAGTATAGGGAGAACGTTAGTGACTGCCATACTCCCTATATAAAGTATATATAAAGTATAGAGAGAATGTTAGTGACTGCCATACTCCTTATATACAGTATATATATAAAGTATAGGGAGAACGTTAGTGACTGCCATACTCCCTATATAAAGTATATATAAAGTATAGAGAGAACGTTAGTGACCACCATACTCCCTATATAAAGTATATATAAAGTATAGGGAGAACGTTAGTGACTGCCATACTCCCTATATAAAGTATATATAAAGTATAGGGAGAACGTTAGTGACCACCATACTCCCTTTATAAAGTATAGGGAGAAAGTTTGTGACTGCCTACGATCACGGCCAACTTCATATACTTTTTTTTCTGGGCAGAACTACCGTTTCCGATGCCGAACGTTCGCTGGGATCTGCCCTTTACCACTAATGTGAAACAGAAGATACAGAAAGCCAGAGCCCTTTAAAATAAATTCCTACATTTTGATTATTATAGAGGCAGATTACTTTAGAATCATAAACACGTGTCTACATTTTGAAGTCTATCATGGTAAAAAGTGGGAGCTGCCATACTGCTAAAGGCATTCTCCATTGATGGCTTCACTGTTGTACAAATCATATTGCTGTCTATGGGAAAAGGCAGTATAGATATATAGATTTAAAAGCACATTTATAATAAAGTTGCTTACTTCAAGAAAGGCGTTCATTTGCTTCTGTACACGGTTAACAAACCTCCACTGGATGACAAGACTGTAAAAAAGAAACAAATAATATATTGACTTGCATTTGATGTGCAGACTTATGGAGTAGGGAACTTAGCGATGTTCCCCAAGCTTAGCAGAGAACACTGAGAATGTGCATTGTCGCCGACTAAAACAAAACAACTAGAAAAAGACAGTGACCCCTAGTGGGCAACTTCAGAAGCACTGATTTTTATAGGGCCGCTGTAAGTACTATGTAAGTATATAGTAGGTATAGTAATTACTATGCATCAGGTACAGTTTATTAGCTAGTCATTATTTGGTTATAGTCTCCCTTTAAAACAAGCCCTAATGATGTATTTTTTTTGTTAGCTTCTGAATACGAAGAAAAGCAAATTTATCACCAGCTTTTATGAAAACCTATAATTCCTCATTATGTCGCTTCAAGAATGAAATATTAAAACAAGCAGGAACAATAATACTGTAGCTTGAAACAACTGATGAAAATAACTGCACTTAATATCATTTATAATAAGGTAGCGCGGGCTACAATATACATGAAAACACAGAGCTACTGTAAAGGTAAAGCAAAGGTAGAATTGACCCTGATGTCTGAATAATACGAATTGGCTAAGTGTGCATAATAAGAATTTACCCTGGGGAAGCCAATCATGGACAGGGTAACCAATCTAAGTTGCCTTTCTATAAAATGTAGATCATGTGTGCACCTTTGTTTATTAAAAATAAATTCTACAGATTTTCTAACAGTGATTTATTTTTAAAGGTCAAATACCTGCCCCCTTCTTAATTAACATGCTTTGTTTTAAAGGGCGTGTCCAACCCCACACGGTAAATTTCACATGTATGAACAGGACAACCCCCTTACCCTAAGACTGAAATACTTACCTTGGTCCCTTAGGTTCCTCCACAGAGCAATTCCATTGGGCCCTCCTTTTTCTTTGCCTGTCCCTTCCAGGTAGGCATTGTCAGTTATGGCCAATGACTGTGGTGGCCCTCTCTTTGGTTGGTGCGAGCTTAGGAGGAAGTGATGAATGACACTGTTCTGAAAACGCTATCCTGGTGTTGAGTGGAAGGGGGTCCTGGCCATATGTGTTAAAAGCCAGAATTAAAAAATTCCAAATTGCATTACATGCTTGGAAATAGCATGGGGCCATACCAATGGCCAAATACTGCGATTACTATTGCAGTTTATGGAACTGATGTTTCCAATAAAAACTTGCCCTGACAAACTAAGGATCTGATCAGAGGATCAACCTCCAAGCTAATGGGGAACTATAACCTCCAGGTAATAGAGTTTACAAAGCAACAAGCACCCACTGGCCCTGGTAATCTGTCAGGTGTCGGTAAATGTGCTAAGGATGAAGTGAGCAAGGCATAAAGAAATAACAATGCGCGCCCTAAACCTTTACAAGCAAACCAAAGAAATGATGACATTTTGCTGGGAATACAATGGGACAAATGGTAATTATGTTGTTTACAATGAAGAGTAGATTTATTTCTATAAAAATCATTACTAATACTAGCTACCCCCCCCCCCCATATTTATTTTACAACAGGAAGCCCTTCCAACCCCCTGTAACGATTCTGTAGGAATAATGTGGTTTTTGTTCCCTCGATGACTCAACAGAACTAAACAGACAAGTAAATCTGTGGAGCAGCTGCTGGGCCTTTGTTTTATAAACGGGAAAAATCACACAAACTGCATTAAATTGGTGACTGAAATAGGAATGACTAATTTCCCATTCTCACTTGACATTATCCTGTATATAGTTTTATGCATCTAAAAATGATCCAACTCCTATTGGCAGTTTATTTTAAATATGGTTTTCACTTTACGAAAAGGTTGACATTATGGGGCTTTGGAATAAAGGAAAATGTCAAATACATCCTCTGGTCTATCATCTACTAGAGAAGGTCTCAGTCTCCCCGCCCTCTTCTGCAATGTAGCCAATAGGAACAGACTTAGGAAGTGATGTATTCCTTCCCCGAGTGGAGCACAGCTATCAGTCACTTAATGCGCCAATCAGCTTTCAAACATGATCACTCCTCTTAGCAGTTCAAATGAGAGGTAGGAGGGTATCAATCCTACCTCCCCTACAAATATAAAAATATCCATTAAATGTGAATTATGGGTATAGTTACCCTAAAAGATGGCGCTAAAGAAATGACAATCACCAAAAGTGTTGTGCTCACCCTGGTACAGCCTAGTGCCCCTTTCTGCCATAGCTATTTATCTATTTATTTTGCAATGTTATTTTCTCTTGTAAAGGTTCGTACACACGTGCGATCGCGGGTTCCAAGCGTGTGTACGAGGCTTAAAATTACCCATTTTCATGATGTATTATAAAATATTTCTACGATATTTAATTCGTAATACAAGAGACAAGGATGTAACTTTAAGGCGTCAGGAAGACCCTAAATGCACTGGATTCTGGGTACTTAGTAAGCTCTGTTGCAGAGATGTTGAACCTTGGCACTCCAGATGTTTAGAAATCTTTCGCATTCTGCAACCAAGGCATGCTGGGAGTTAGAGGCTGCTCTATAGTTAATAAGAAACAGATCTTAAAACAAAACTACTTAAATATCAGAGATTCTGTTTCAGAGATTTCTTGTTTACACGTTTTTATTCTTTATCTCTTGCCAATACATGGGATCAAAATGCAATTATCTTGTCATCTCGTATGGCACATTATGTTAAATCTCTACTGATATCCAGATCCTTCTAGGAAACCTTATTACTCCTAAGAAAGGAGTATATAACAGCAGGAAGAGCCGGGCTCGGTGTCTCCTGCTGTCGTGTAGCTATTAATCCTCTCCCCGCAGTGAGATCTTCTATTAAATAAGAATTGCAATGGAACGCGAGAATGAACAGGAAATTGAATATTAACAAGAAATCCCCATGAAAACGTACTCAATGTACTCTCTCTTATTGTCATTAGTCACCACCATCTCTGATCCGTTAGGCTTCAGATCCACCTGGTAAGTCTGAAAAACAGGCAAATACAATATTGTTATTAAAGAACCAGACACCATGATCGGGCTTTACAATAACAGTTCTGCTGGCAAAAAAAGGAACCGAAATGTGAATGTTGGCGTCGTTTGGTTATTCTCTGAAATAATATTTCAGACTCATTTTCTCAGTTTCTTGAATCTTCGTTCTTGGATCCTGAGCTATTAATTGAAGAATTAGCTCCTTATCCTCCCGGTCTTCAATCAATACATTAAAGGAATAGTTCACTTTGAAGGAACTTGAATGAACTATTCCTTTAAGGACCAAAAAAAAAAACTAAACCATAACACAACATTGACCCCTCTGAACCAATAGTTGTACAGGAAGTAAGAATAATTATGAACACATTATGTTTTTCTTTAATTAAAAAGTAATTAGGTTTTGACGTTTTGTACTCACAGTTTTTATTATCCCTAGCTATCTTCAATAAAAAATGCTGTTAAAAAAAGTCAGGAGTCAGGCAGGGAATGACAAGTGTATTGTATTAATATTTTTCATTCAAGTCGGCCAGGTAGACCGAGAGCTGAATGCGATTAGTGAAAAAAGTTCTAAAGCCAATTATGAAAATGAGAGGTAGGAATACTTGCTTCTACTTCCCATAGAATTATATATTATGGGGTGGGGTAGAACAGCTGATTTCTCTCCTTTGCTCTGATTGGCAAGGTAGAACAGCCAATATCTATCTCTTTTGTTCTGATTGGCAGGGTAGAACAAGCGGTTTCTAGATTGTTCATTCCGATTAGCAAGGTAGAACAAATGATTATTAGCACTTTTTAATTTAAATTTAGATAAACTAGCAGAAACATTAGAAGGAACCTTCTTCTGCCCCAAACCCTGAACAGAGTAGATTAACATTTTGGACAACCAACTGGTTTACCTACCTGACCAAAATTTTCCTCGTCTATGCAAAACCTGAGATCCAGCTCAGTTGGGTCATTTTCTAAGATCCATTTTAATGAATTATAGTATTCACTATCCTATTGAAACAAAGCACATCATGTCAGCATGTTAATATAAAGCAAATTTACTTAAATACAAAATACCCTTAACAAAACAGCACTTCAAGGTACATATCATAAAAGTGCCCAATTAACTTTTACTAGAAACATGTAAATGTGCTGCCTGCTAATTGCTCCACTTTGAAGCAAACTACACCTATAATTTTACACTCTATATGATTTTCATTATTATTAGAATTGGCTGCATACAAAGATGGCTGCCCTTTAAGACAATCTGCTAGCCCACAGGAAGTAAAAGAAGATAGTTTTCTGCCTACAGGAAATCGATTCTGAGAATCTGCTCTTTATGAAGCGATGTACAATATTATTTAGGAACCCAATTCAACACGAATCCATTAGGGTAATTTCTTGTCCCGACGTTTCAATTAACAAACAGTTAGGAAGTAGGAATTTTAAAAAGAAGCTAATCTATTAATGTCACCCAGTTAATTGCTAAAGTTTCCCCACTTACCACTGACTCCATGTCTTTCAATGTGATTTGTTTCCCGAGCATCATCTTGTAGAACGGCCTAATGAAGAAACCTAAAAGTGACAGGGTATTAGTCACTGACTCCAGTTTGATATAAAGGCAGCACGGGGGAATAAAAACCAAGTGGAGCTTTTTTTTAAATAAAGGAATGACAAGGAGCAATCAACAAAAGAATAGAAAACAGACATGACTCAGGGCACATATTCTATTCCCACAATGCACTGCACCAGCCGTTACTGTAACGGTGAAATATTATACTGCGGTTATGGCTAATGGCTCTGTAAATCCACATCAAATTTACTTTGCCTATTAGCAAAAATGAATTTGTTTTCCTGCTCCAGCGAAGGGAAAAAAAACAAGAATGAAATATCAATCTCTCACTGGTAAACGAGGCGAGAGGCAGATCTGATCAGCACTAATAGGAATAACGGAGAATGATGTGTCAGAACAAACTTACACATTCTAAATGATTGGGAGAGAATCCTGTCTCCCTGCTAGAAAACCATCACTGTACAAGCTTACAGAGACACAAGTCCATCAAGTTATGTTTCTATCACCTGCCTTTCTATCTTCTGTAATACGCAAAGTTACCCTTTACAACTTTATTGCATGCATTTGAAACCAGATATTTAAAGTTCTCTTCTGTTCTGGAAAAGGTATCTGCCTTCCCCCTCTGCTCAATGAGCTTTTTATTAGCTTAAGCATGTGCAGAGCAGGCAGCAGGGGAAACAGTAGTCAATCATTGGCTGTGATGTCAGTTGTCACAGCCATGATTGACTGCATGGAGGGAGGGGCCAGCTTACTCTGCCAGAATGGGGGCAATAGTTATCCTTAAATATCTGGTTACAAATACATGTTATAAACTGGTATAAATAGCAGTTGGGGTTGCAGGCAGATAACCAACAAGTCCCCAGTTTTTTGTTTTAAGGGTGGACATGCCCTTTAACAAAGGCCATAAACATGCTCGACATTACAATGGTTCTAGGTTCAAACGTTGGGCCAGGAAGCAGTTTCCCAGATGGATAATGCTTTGCAATCTGCATTATGCCTGGCGGTTTTGGGTAACGTCTGAGATAAGTCTAATAAATGCTTGGTCCGTTAAATTCTCAAGGGTAACCACGTCCCTAAGCTTCCTTCTTCAACCACATACAGTGGTTGGCAAAAGTATTTGCCCCCCTTGAAGTTTTCCACATTTTGTCACATTACTGCCACAAACATGAATCAATTTTATTGGAATTCCACGTGAAAGACCAATACAAAGTGGTGTACACGTGAGAAGTGGAACGAAAATCATACATGATTCCAAACAAGTCCAAAGAACACACCAGACAGGTCAGGGATAAAGTTATTGAGAAATTTAAAGCAGGCTTAGGCTACAAAAAGATTTCCAAAGCCTTGAACCTCCCACGGAGCACTGTTCAAGCGATCATTCAGAAATGGAAGGAGTATGGCACAACGTAAACCTACCAAGACTAGGCCGTCCACCTAAACTCACAGGCCGAACAAGGAGAGCGCTGATCAGAAATGCAGTCAAGAGGCCCAAGGTGACTCTGGACGAGCTGCAGAGATCTACAGCTCAGGTGGGGGAATCTGTCCATCGGATAACTATTAGTCGTCTACTGCACAAAGTTGCCCTTTATGGAAGAGTGGCAAGAAGAAAGCCATTGTTAAGAAAAGCATAAGAAGTCCTGTTCGCAGTTTGCCACAAGCCATGTGGGGGACACAGCAAACATGTGGAAGGTGCTCTGGTCAGATGGGACCAAAATGGAACTTTCTGGCCAAAATGCAAAACGCTATGTGTGGCGAAAAACTAACACTGCACATCACTCAGAACACACCATGCCCACTGTCAAATATGGTGGTGGCAGCATCATGCTCTGGGGTGCTTCTCTTCAGCAGGGACAGGGAAGCTGGTCAGAGTTGATGGGAAGATGGATGGAGCCAAATACACGGCAATCTTGGAAGAAAACCTCTTGGAGTCAGCAAAAGACTTGAGACTGGGGCGGAGGTTCACCTTCCAGCAGGACAACGACCCTAAACATAAACCAGGGCAGCAATGGAATGGTAAAACAAAACATATCCATGTGTTAGAATGGCCCAGTCAAAGTCCAGATCTAAATCCAATTGAGAATCTGTGGCAAGATCTGAAAACTGCTGTTCACAAACGCTGTCCATCTAATCTGACTGAGCTGGAGCTGTTTTGCAAAGAAGAATGGGCAAGGATTTCAGTCTCTAGATGTGCAAAGCTGGTAGAGACATACCCTAAAAGACTGGCAGCTCTAATTGCAGCAAAAGGTGGTTCTACAAAGTATTGACTCAGGGGCTGAATAATTATGCACACCCCACTTTGCAGTTATTGATTTGTTAAAAATGTTTGGAATCATGTATGATTTACGTTCCACTACTCACGTGTACACCACTTTGTATTGGTCTTTCACGTGGAATTCCAATAAAATTGATTCATGTTATGTCTATAATGCAGAAGAGGAAGTTTTTATTTAATTTTTCTGGGCTGTGTGCATTGCTGGTTTTCCCATCACTTACCATCCAATAGTTTTCCATGGAACACTGCAAGTCCGGCAATTCGACCAATGAATGTGAAGTAGGAAAGGTGATCTTCATTGCACAGACCAGAATTGGGATTTATCTGAAGAGTGTAATTATCCCTGAACACAAAGAAAAAGGAATAAATAATACTCACAAGTAAAATGTGATATACAAGGTATAATGTGCCCATTATTGTTCTGTTTATACCAGGGGTTCCCAACCTACTTAAAGGGCAACTAAAGTCTCCTAACAACACTGAATCAGAAGGCAGAGCACCATTCTAACATGGGATGGAATATTATTTTCCAGCATCGCACAGCTTGGTCACCGACCACTGTGTTCTTTGCACATGCCCAAACCTTAACTACTGCAGGAACTTGTTACAGCAAGTCATGCCTACTAGTAATATCTAGCCAATCCTGTTACAGTTCATATTAGGCAGGGGAGCATATGACTAAATCAGGAGGTGTGGCCATATACACACAGTTATCTAATCCATTTCTTCAGTGGATTACATTTATTTTAAAAAGATTTACTAGTGGTAAACTTGTGAAGGTTCTCATTCATCCAGGTCATGGCATATCTGTTATATTCAATTAGATCAACTGGACTTGAAGTTTAGTTCTTGAAGACGTTTCGCTAGTCATCTGACTGGATGTCTCAATTCAGAATGACTTGTACAAGAATCTGTGGCAATTATGTACCCTGGAAAATCCCAACACCTGGCTGTGATATGCTAATTGGGATTTTCCATGACTAGCGAAACGTCTCCAAGAACTAAACTTCAAGTCCAGTTGATCTAATTGAATACAACATATATTTACTAGTGGTAATTTACAGTTTATTGGTGTTGTTGGCAGACGGGTGCCTTCAGATTATAGAGTACAAATATTTTAGTTTAGTTCTCCTAGCAGAACTTTTGTTACTGGCCACTCTATATAACCCCTCCCAGATCTGCAACTCAGTCCCTTCTTTCCTTACCCCACCCACATAGTCTGCATGTTGGACACTATATAATAACATATCTACTACAAACTGAACTAGAAAATAATGACTAAACCCCACCTTTATTTTACACAGTATTTAAAGTAAAACTATTTTCTAAAACACATTCAGTTTATTTGTAATAAATGTAATCACCACTGTCACTTTAATTTTCACTCCTCCTATCCAAAACACAGATAGTAAAACACACATTGAGCATGTCTGTCCCACTGAGAGAGAGAGGAGGAGTTTTTATAAAAAAATTCTACTAGTCACTGAGAATTTTTTTTGAGCAACATAGCAACAATTACATCAATAAACCATGTGTGCCACTAGCCTTAAAAGCGAACTAAAAATGTTATTAAGTGAATGGATTACACCACTCCACACTGTAAAAGCCAATAAAAAAAAGCGAAGGAGAGAGCTAAAGCTACCTGTTCGCTAGCAAATATATCACACATGCAGGATCATATTTTACCATTAAAGAAAAGCGCAGGTGAATGTAGACAGCCGGGTTTGGACTTACGTTGCGGAGTATTCAAAGAGTCCATAGTAAGGATTGAACATCTCTTTGGATAAAAGGAAGAACCATTCTCGGGCTACTCCTCCATAATCGAGGCCTTTTTCAGACTCAAATTCAATCCACAGCCTGGCTTTAAGGACATCCGGTCGTTTCACAGACATAATCCTTCTGTAAGATTCTTCAAAGATGTTGTTCCTGTGCAGCTTCATTTCAAATCTGTTTGGTATATCCGCCTGAAAGAGGCATTAGACTTGCCGATCACCGTGTAGGATTACTTACACTCAGGGTACAGATTAAGGGATTTAAGGATTATTACGGACACTTTCTGCACAGCTTTGATTTGGAAACATTAATAAGTATGATCTACTATATTCTTGAAATATTCTTTATTTTTCTCTTCAAAAACTATTTTAAATTAAGAGGTTATATCCTAGACTTTTCAAGCAAATCGCTTACTGTACGCTTTAGCAAATATTATACGGCAACTAGCTTAAATGCATATTATGAATTCTAAAAGCACATTTAGTATACCAGTGCCGTGAGATGGATATTGGCTGTAAAAGAAGGCCTGCCTGGTAAATGTATAATGCACGAGAGCACTCTTAAAACAAAACTTTATATTCTTAAACTATAAAATACCATTGCCCAACAAATAAATCAATTCCAGAATTGAGGGCAAAGACTCATACTCATTTCTGAGAACTTTGAGGCTCCTTTAAGCCCAATTTAGTGACACTATACTCATGTAGTAACCAACTGTTCCATGGCTCATCCCACAGTCAGTGTCATTGACACGCTTCCTATGTCTGATAAAACCGAGCATTTGTTAATGAAAGGAAGGGCACATTGTGGGTGGAGCTACAGACCAGTGCAGAATAATATCCTTATAAATCTAAGGAAGCATTTCTATCATTCCTTAGTCATGTCATCATTTACCATTTAATGAAACGGGCCTTTTTTAATTTAGGGAAACAATGTAAACCTATGAAATTGTTCTTAGAATTTTAATTTATAAAGAAAACACAATCAGGGAGATGTAATAAAAGTTCTAATGGTTAAAATTGCTAATTTTGCCCTAACCAATCAGATGTTAGCTTTCAAATGGTAAATAACATCTGATTGGTTGGGGCAAAATTAACACTATTTTTAACCATTAGAACTTTTAGTGAATCTCCCTGATTGTCTTTCGCTTCTCTATATAATACATTATCACTGTCCAACATTATAATTAGGAAAGATTCTCTGAAAACAAGCAGTAAACATGTCAGGATAATTATGCTAATTGCTTTACAATGGCAGCTACCTCAACCTTCCATAATTATCCCCCAGAAATAAACTTTAAAGCTGGGTACATACAGTACAGATCAGTGATCTGCAAGATCCTGTCTGTCATCTTTCAAAGATCTGCATACACACAGTCCCGAGCGTTCTCCTTATACACATCAAAGGGAGAACGCTCGGGACTGTGTTTCCCTCGGCCGCGGCAGACTCCTCTATAGGGAGTCTAGCGCGGCCGATGGAAATTTTCGGTCTTTCCCGAACGAAACGAAGGTACACACAGTATCGATAAAGCCTTGATACCGTCGGATCCGACATTATCGGGGCTTTATCGTTATTGTGTGCACCCAGCTTAACACTTTATAACAAAAAACTGCTCACATGTCTATTACCTGCCCCCAACACCAACATATATATTTAAAACATTATTAAATTTATTATTACCAGACATTAAGTATAATTATTGTCTCCATTTTACATGCAGTTAAACAAGGCGGTGACTGCTGACATCACAACCAATGATTGACTGCTGTGTCCCCTGCTGCCTCAAGCACATGCTCAAGCTTATAAACAGCTCATTGTGCAGAGGGAGGAGGCAGATACCTTTCCAGAACAGAAGAGAACTTACAATGCATGTAATAGGTTGTTAAAGGGCATGTCTACCCATAAATCTAAATTTCACATACAGATGCAGTTAATTAAGGAGAATATTTAGAACCAACAAATTAAGGTCATTTCATTGGATTTTGTAGCCAAGGTTTTGCCCAAGAAAGACAAATTCAATGGCCAAATCCCAGCAGATAAAAAGCCAGTAACCAACATATGATGTTGAATGGCTGAATTGGAGACATGTCAGATAATTGTTAACAATAGCATTAAACGTACACTATTACTTACAGGCTTCTTTAACTTCTTTCGGAAGTAGTCGTACTTCTGTTTAAATTCTCTAGAGTATGGGACAGCCTAAAAAAAAAAAAAAAGTTTACTCAGGTTCACAGTATAGTACATTCTTATAGGACAACTGGCCCATGGCATAACCAATGAGAAGACACGCTCGGCAAGAAATACCTTTTCCCATTGGATAGATCCCAGACTGTGTGTGTATGTGTGTTGTGGTGGGGAGAATGAAACAATATAGTTGTCATTCGGGGGGAAAAGGCTTCACACGTTATCCCTTAAATCGTGAGACTTAAATAGGTATCTAATTCAAGGCAATACCATTTACCGGACAACTGTCTTGGGATTATATTGATAAAGGGTTGTTTGGAATGTACGATTTACAATGAAGGTAGACCTCAGTAAACTAATGGATGTATAGTTTACCTTCCATTGTTTTTTAATACAGCCAAAGGAGTTAAAGATAAGACTTCTCTGTCTTGTGTTTATTTCCCTTAAGATGGTGCCCCAGTAAACAAAGCACATTTAGGCATACAAATCCCAGCTGTACCCGTATTATTATACTGGTAATAGAGTATTGTATTATCTGCCATTTAATGCCTCTGATATCGAGAAGCTCGCTGATTGCAGCGAACAGGGAAATTCACTCTGCAGTGCTCATTAAAGTAACAGAAAAAATGATTTACCCCATAGTATTAATGTTTTCATAATGACACAACTGAACTCCCTATAATTTAGTCACTAGATTTCGAACGTTACTAAGCCTCTGTTTATCAATAGAATTCTCCAGGGCATTTTATTTAACTCATTTTGAAGACACTATGAAAACAAACTAGGAAGAAGCAGTGATATGCTAAATGGAAAAGAAGATCCAAACTGTATTAAATTGGTTTATTGCATCAATTTCCACGCGGTGAGTAATCAGCGTTCCGGGAATGGAGCAGTTGTGTTCGTTAGGGATTGTGGAAATAAGTTTAAAAATATGAAGTTTGACTGAGTCCCTGAACTTCTACTTGGCCTTAGGCCGAGTTATAAGAACTGATCCTGCAGTCAGACTAGATAAACCAGACGAAGAACAAACCCAGACAGAAGCATCCTCAGGATTTGGTATAGAGCTATGAGGCTCATACAGTGAATGCCATTAAATACATTACTATGAGCAAACCCAGACGGGCTTTCTTTTTTTTGCTGCAGACAATTAAGGCATCTACTGCACCAAAATCAAAAGTAGAACAAGATGGGAGATGGTGGAAGCCTTAAAAGGCAAGTCCAGCCCTAAAATGAAAACTTACATACAGGTAAATCACCCCCCCAAAACCCTAAACGGTAATAGTTTGAAATCTGAAATATATAAGTCTAACCTGAAATCCTGCACAATGTCCTGTTTCCCATGTTTCTGCTTCCTGGTTCTTCCAGTTAGCAACTGTCAGTTATGGATTTGACAGTTGACATCACAGCCAATGACTGAATGTTAATCCCCTGTCTGCCTCTTCTGAGCATGCCCAGGCTCAGTAAAGGCTCAGTACAGGTTTCTAAATTGCTCAGTTTCCATGACACATCCAGAAGCATAGCAGGCATACAGTAATGAATTTATTGGACAAAGTATGATATATCAACATATTTTAAGGAGGCCTTTCTTTCTAAAAGATGTTCTTATGAGGGTGGAGTTGTCCTTTAATCTAGTATATCATTATGGAGACACAGAATCCACAATTACGAATGTAAATAAACATAAATAAGATTTAGATAATCAGAACACAAAACCAAACTGTAAATGTTCGTACACACGTGTGATCGCTGGTCCCAACCTGCGACGCATGATGTGTACGACCATTCGTTTCGGCCAATAAAGGCCCTACACACGGGCCGATTATCTGCTGAAATGAACGGTCGTACACATCTTGTGGCGCAGGTCGGGACCCGCGATCACACGTGTGTACGAACCTTTAGGCTGTGTATAGGCTGACCAATCCCAATCACCATTGTATTAAAATAAATAAACCTGTAAATGGTTGGTAAATTCCAGATTCCCAGGTAACCATTAGGATAAAGAGGATCTATTCTACATATATACTCAAATTCCATGTTTTTCTTTTATTTTATACTTATCAGGACAGATGTTACATTAGATTTGTACCCCCCTGTTCTGTTGTTACAACTGTGGCCAAGTGGTTTACTATATTAAAGGAATCCCCTTTCTACATCACACAACGTGTATTTTAATACAGGGACTAGTAGATTTTCCTTACAACATATACCTATATAGCACTAAAGCACTAAATAGCGACACAATAATAATGTTCCCAATAGTGACACCATATTCTTTAGATATTGGCTTGTAATAGACTTAAACAATGTCAAACCTATCAATTCTAATAATAGACACATCAGACTATTACACAGATGGTGCGTTGTACAGAGAGGATCAGACATGTAGAAAATAACAGCTGTGGAACATCTTTGTTGGAAGGTAACATAGACTGGAGCACTCTACAGGGGATCCTTAGTTGACCGGTGTATTGCTAGTCTAACATACATTTTACATTTGTTACATTGTTACTGTGTTTTCCTTAAAGGGCAACTATAGTGAAAAAAAAACTTTGTCTGTATACAATGTATAGATCACTTAGTATAAGCTGCCTTACTTTCATGTTTCTGTGTGGCTTCGTTTCTTCACACTGGCAGAAGTTTGTACCAAGCTGTGTAGTCCCCCTCCCCTCTCTGTCTACTCCCCCTCAAGCAGTGACGGGCTGTATACAGAGTCCGAGCATTGTCAGTTGAAAGGACTTTAAATGAAGTGCTGACATCCTGTTGACCCCTCCCTTCCAGAGCTAGACTGCAAGCAATCAAAGTGTGGAATAAAGTAGCAATATGCTGAAAGGAGGGGCAGAGGGGGAGAGAGGAGGACAAGTGGTGCTGAGATTCTTTACAAGTAAGTTACTGAACTCTGCCTGTTCTCTAACTTTGCTAATTGTTATTTACTTTTTACCTTAAGTTCATCTCTCCCCCTGCTTAGCTGAGATCATAATCACTGAAGAGAGAGTCAGTGTAACAGCAGCTTGTAGTGAGACCTTCACAAACACAGTGACACTGCTTGTTGTCCTGTTACATTTCAGTTGCTTTAGTCTATATATTTCATACATTGCACTGTGTGTCTTGTTTGGTGTATAGTCTGTATTACTGTATTATATATACTGTATTAGTGTTCCATTTGAGTCACTGGTTTTGTATGTATATAAGATTTTTTTGGGGGGGAGGGTCTGTTTTATAGTGTGTTATGCTCATATTGCTGGGTTAATGGTTTATTGATTGTGTTTAGCACTACAGCATTTGACTATATGTTGCACATGGTACATATAGTGTGGGTGAGAGAGTGTGTGACAGTACTGCAGGGGAGCTTTGGATTGTGTGGGTGTGTGCCTTTGAGTGACAGATGAGGTGTAGCAGCTCCTACAAATCACAGCATATTCAAAGGCTTATATCTCGGGGACTATGTAGAATTTAAAGAAACTAAAGGTACAATGGTGGATGGGATGACTTATAGGATACATTAGAAGAAATTAAAAAAAAAATTTCTCACTATAATTGCCCTTTAACAAATTATTCTTTAAGTTGCTGCCATTTTCTTCTTTTATTTGGTCTACATAGAGTATATAATACATTTTATATTCCTTGTCTGTTACATAAACCTTGTGCTGGGGATCCCATCTAGTGATTGTGCTATTGCGGAACTCAGTGAGGGCTCCATTGGATAAAATGTTATGGACTATCCTTCACCTGATCTGAGATTTCTCTTCTTGCAGGAGGTGGGACATTCCAAGCCCTTTTGGTTATACAGGAGACACTGGAAGAGGTTCAGTGTAGTAAACTGGGGGTTATTTTATTTAAGTTGATCCAAAACAGGACAGAATGGGGATGGAATTACCCAGACTTTCAAACTAGATAAAGATCCAAAATGGAGGCAACATTCTTGTAGCCAAATATTTCTCAACCTTCACAAATATGGATTTTCCCTAATTATGACTATTGTCCCTATCACCCTCAATGAAACCAAGGAAAGTGTAAGTGTTCCCAATAGATTACACACCCTTGAAATAATCTACAGTATGGTTTTATAGTTGTAGATCAGTTTATTGGAGAACCAATTAGTTGCATTTGATACTTACTGGACCAGTTATTGCAGGATTCTGCAAGCGAGGGTCCTCCCACTGGGTTATTTTGTTATCTGCAATTAAAATGTACACACATCTATGAATCAATACCATTTTATATATTGGGAATTATTAGAATAAAGATATAGGCGTATAGAGAAGACAATTCCTCAGTCAGGGATTTTGCACACAAAAACATCATTAAAGTAAAACTAAAGGTAATATACATAAATATTCTCATACTGATAATTAACAAATTGCTGCATTTCTCATCTCTATTTGGAGACGTTTAATTCTGCAGGACAGCTATACATTTGCACATGATCATTCATTAATCTAGACTACCTCCCTCCTCTCTGCCAGAGCTGTCAAGTAACTAATGGATGACTTTCCTATAACCTCTTCTAAATCAAGACTAAAGCCTTGTACACACACAATTTTAATGCCTATTCAAGGCCACCAAGTGTGTGCACATGCGTGACAAACGTCTGTTTCTGCTTGGGGGTTGTTCATCAGTCCGATGTGTGTACGGACCGTAAGCAGTGAGAATACCAATTGTTACTCACTAGGATGGCTGCAGAAATCAGAAAATGCCAGAAACTTGAACAATGACAAATGATTTCTAGACAATGCTGCGGATCTTTACAACTGTCAGGTAGTGATGAATAACAGAATTCATTCATTGTGGCTCATTTTTATTTTATAAAACAACATGATTTTAAAAATCCAACCTCCTCCCCTTCTTTACCTCTATTGTCCTCCCGGAATATAATGCCACTCACCAATGATTGGGTTGAAAAAGGTCTCAGCATTACCAAATTCAAATATTAACAACATTTCAACGGTTATAAAACTCTTCTTTATTATTCGTATAAATTAGCATATTACTAATAACTACTAGTAACAAATATATTAACAATATTCAACAGGTTCCTTACCAATTCTACATCTTATGGACCATAGTGCAATGCCCTAACTCGCTTTCTGTTCTCCCTCTAAACCACCCCTTTACTCGTTCTGCCCTCGCCTCACAAGATTCTAACATAAGAAAGGAGGGATCGAAACCCCTACATTCCCGGCTACCCCACAGCAAGTCCTGCCGTCAGAACTGTTAAAAGTCTCGCAGGACCTCGCTTCCCCTTCACCCTTCACCTACCCAGGAGAGCAGAACCTCTTACAGGTTCATCCACTCCTGCTCTTTTCAAGACCTCTTTTCCAGCAGGAAGATTTGTCTGTTGCAGTCAAAGTGACTAAATGAGATGGCCCAATAAAGTTAGGACCGTTCTTATGGGACTGCCCATGTAAAGTCATTGTTACTCTAAGGTAGTAACGCAATAAGAAGTCCAAAAGTTTTCCTGTGCTATTCATTTGCAGCAACCAATCAAATGTTTGTTTTATTACTGGGTTAATGCAGTTAGACAACATCTGATTGGTTGCTACAGATTAATAGTACCGGGGAAACCCCAGGACTATTCAACTCCATGTGTCCATCCAGTAAGAAAGAGGCTGTACTAGGCAAAAAGATTACACCACTGGGGGAAAGCTGGTGGGATCTCGAAAGTGGGATTCCCAGGATGTTTTAGGTGACATTTCATTTAGGCTGCAGTGTATTACAACAGGGCACAATATCCACATTTACGAGAACACTAAGAAACCAACGTATAGAGAATCAGAGGTTACCAATATTCAGTATTGCTTATTAGCAAGCAGCTTTCATTAGGTAGCAATGACATGTTTTGCATGTGTTTTGGCAAGCGTAAAGCAAGATATAAATGCGTAACAATGAGTTCTGTGCTAAAAATAAAAGCAATTTAAGATATATTTCTGTGTGGGGTTAAACTGTCAAACACAGGTGTGATTTTCAGGTATTTTTGTGCAAAAAAGTTAAATTGAGCTACTGATCTTTTACATTATGTTATTGTTCTGTACATTAGGGTGGGTAGATACAGAAGGATATACATTATGTTATTGTTCTGTACATTAGGGTGGGTAGATACAGAAGGATATACATTATGTTATTGTTCTGTACATTAGGGTGGGTAGACACAGAAAGATATACATTATGTAATTGTTCTGTACATTAGGGTGGGTAGACACAGAAGGATATACATTATGTTATTGTTCTGTACATTAGGGTGGGTAGACACAGAAGGATATACATTATGTTATTGTTTCTGTACATTAGGGTGGGTAGACACAGAAGGAATACATTATGTTATTGTTTGTAATTAGGGTGGGTAGACACAGAAGTATACATTATGTTATTGTGCTGTACATTAGGGTGGGTAGACACAGAAGGATATCAATTTATTGTTTTACTTAGGGTGGGTAGACACAGAAGGATATACATTAGTTATTGTTGTGTACATTAGGGTGGGTAGACACAGAAGGATTACATTATGTTATTGTTTGTACATTAGGGGTGGGTAGACACAGAAGGATATACATTATGTTATGTTTGTACATTAGGGGTGGGTAGACACGAAGGTATACATTATGTTATTGTTGTGTACATTAGGGTGGGTAGACACAGAAGGATATACATTATGTTATTGTTCTGTATACATTAGGGTGGGTAAGCACAGAAGGATATACATTATGTTATTGTCTCCAGATTATTACTTAGGGTGGGTAGACACAAAGATATACATTATGTTATTGTTGTGTACAATTAGGGTGGGTAGACAACAGAAGGATATACATTATGTTATTGTTTGGTGATACATAGGGTGGGTAGACACAGAAGATTACATTATTTTTAGTTCTTAATGGTTGGGACTCGGGTACCACATAGGTATTACATACATTAAAATTAGTGGTCTTTTGTTGTCGGGTGGAGATAGGGTCTGGGTAGACACAGAAGGATATATCGTACATTATGTGGTAAATGTGTTATGGTGACATAGCGGTTTGGGTTGACACCAGAAGTGCATATACAGTTATGTTACTGTACTCCACTACCTAATGTGACAGGGTAACACAGACATTAGTTTGTTTGTACAGAGCAAAATACAAGTTTGGGTAACTCGGGGGGTGGAAAGAGGTATTAGGCATAGAGGACATAAGAGATCACCGAAATTCATTTCTGTCATCAAAACACAATATGTATATTGTTCTGTTCTCCCCACCCTAATGTACACAACAATAATGTATATTGTTCTGTCTCCCCCCCTAAGTACACAACATAATGTATATTGTTCTGTCTCTCCCACCCTAATGTAACAACAATAAGTATATTTTCTGTCTCCCCACCCTAATGTACACAACAATATGTATATTGTTCTGTCTCCCCACCCTAATGTACACAACAAATAATGTATATTGTTCTGTCTCCCCACCCTAATGTACACAACAATAATGTATATGTTGTCTGTCTCCCCACCCTAATGTACCAACATAATGTATATTGTTTCTTTCTCCCACCCTAATGTACGACAACATAATGTATATTGTTCTGTTCCCCCCTAATGTACACAACAATAATGTATATTGTTCTGTCTCCCCCCCCTAATGTACACAACAATAATGTATATGTTCTGTCTCCCCCCCTAATGTCACAACAATATGTATATGTTCTGTCCCCCACCCTAATGTACACAACATAATGTTATTGTTCTGTTCTCCCCACCCTAATGTCACAACATAATGTATTTGTTCTGTGTCCCCCCACCTAATGTCACAACAATAATGTATATTGTTCTGTCCTCTCCCCACCCTATGTACACAACAATAATGTATATTGTTCTGTCTCCCCACCCTAATGTACACAACAATAATTATATTGTTCTGTCTCCCCACCAATGTAACACAATAATGTATATTGTTCTGTCTCCCCCCCTAATGTACACAACAATAGGTATATGTTTCTGTCTCCCCACCCTAATGTACACAACAAATATGTATTGTTCTGTCTCCCCCCTAATGTCACAACAATAATGTATATTGTTCTGTCTCCCCACCCTAATGTACACAACAATAATGTATATTGTTCTGTCTCCCACCCTAATGTACACAACAATAATGTATATTGTTCTGTCTCCCCACCCTAATGTACACAACAATAATGTATATTGTTCTGTCTCCCACCCTAATGTACACAACATAATGTATATTGTTCTGTCTCCCCACCCTAATGTACACAACAATAATGTATATTGTTCTGTCTCCCCACCCAATGTACACAACAATAATGTATATTGTTCTGTCTCCCCACCCTAATGTACACAACAATAATGTATATTGTTCTGTCTCCCCACCCTAATGTAACACAACATAATGTATATTGTTCTGTTCCTACCCACCCTAATGTACACAACAATAATGTATATTGTTCTGTCTCCCCACCTAATGTACACAATAATGTATATGTTCTTCTCCCCACCCTAATGTACACAACATAATGTATATTGTTCTGTCTCCCCACCCTAATGTAAACACAATAATGTATATTGTTCTGTCTCCCTAATGTCACACACTATGTATTGTTCGTCTCCCACACCTAATGTACAACAATAATGTATATTAGTTCTGTGTCTACCACCCTAATGTGCTAACAATAATGTATATGTTCTGTCTCCCCACCCTAATGTCAACAATAATGTATATTGTTTCTGTCTCCCTCCCCACCCTAATGTCACAACAATAATGTATATTGTTCTGTCTCCCCACCCTAATGTACAACAATAATGTATATTGTTCTGTCTCCCCACCCTATGTCACAACAATATATGTATATTTTCTGTCTCCCCACCCTAATGTACACAACAATAATGTATATTGTTCTGTCTCCCCACCCTAATGTACACAACAATAATGTATATTGTTCTGTCTCCCCACCCTAATGTACACAACAATAATGTATATTGTTCTCTGTCTCCCCACCCTAATGTGCACAACAATAAATGTTAGTTGTTCTGTTTTCCCCCCTAATGTACACAACAATAATGTATTGTTCTGTCTCCCCACCCTAATGTACAACAATAATGTATATTGTTCTGTGTCTCCCCACCCTAATGTACACAACAATAATGTATATTGTTCTGTGTCTCCCCACCCTAATGTACACAACAATAATGTATATTGTTCTGTCTCCCCACCCTAATGTACACAATAATAATGTATATTGTTCTGTCTCCCCCCCTAAGTACACAACATAATGTATATTGTTCGTCTCCCCACCACTATGTACACAACAATAATGTTATATGTTCTGTCTCCCCACCCTAATGTGCCAACAATAATTATATGTTTCTTGTCTCCCACCCTAATGTACACACCAATAAATGTTATTTTCTGTCTCCCCACCTATGACACAACAATATGTATATTGTTCTGTCTCCCCCCCACCCTAATGTACACAACAATAATGTATATTGTTCTGTCTCCCCACCCTAATGTGCACACAAATATGTATATTGTTTCTGTCTCCCCCCCTAATGTACCAACAATAATGTTATTGTTCTTGTCCACCCACCTAATGTACACAACAATAATGTATATTGTTCTGTCTCCACCCTAATGTACACACAATAATGTATATTGTCTGTCTCCCCACCCTAATGTGCAACAACAATAATATATGTTTGTTCTGTTCCTACCTAATGTACCCAATAATAATGTATATTGTTCTGTGTCTCCCACCCTAAGTGTACACAATAATGATGTATATTGTTCCCATTCTCACTAAGTGCACAACAATAATGTATATTGTTCTGATCGTCTCTCCCACCCTAATATGGACACAACAATAATGTATATTGTTCTGTGTCTACCCACCCTAATGTACACAACAATAATGTATATTGTTCTGTCTCCCCACCCTAATGTACACAACAATAATGTATTGTTGTGTACAATACAGAACAATATACATTATTGTTGTGCACATTAGGGTGGGGAGACAGAACAATACACATTATTGTTGTGTACATTAGGGTGGGTAGACACGAACAATATACATGTATTGTTTTGTACATTAGGGTGGGAGACAGAACATATACATTATTGTTGTGCACATTAGGTGAGAAGAACACTATAATATTATTGTGTCCATTAGGGTGGAGAGCAGAACATTATCCATTATTGTTGTGTACTTAGGGTGGGGAGACACAGAACAATATACATTATTTTGTGTACATTAGGGTGGGTAGAGACACGAACAATATACAATTGTATATTGTGTACATTAGGTTTGGGGAGACAGAACAATATACATTATTGTTGTATACATTAGGGTGGGGAGACAGAACAATACATATTGTTGTACATTAGGGTGGGGAGACAGAACAATATACATTATTGTTGTGTACATTAGGGTGAGAAGAGAACAATATACATTATTGTTGTGTACATTAGGGTGGGGAGACAGAACAATATACATTATTGTTGTGTACATTAGGGTGGGGAGACAGAACAATATACATTATTGTTGTGTACATTAGGGTGGGTAACACAGAACAATATACATTATTGTTGTGCACATTAGGGTGGGAGACGAACAATTACATTATTGTTGTGCACATTAGGGTGGGGAGACACAGAACATATACATTATTATTGTGTACATTAGGGTGGGGAGACAGAACAATATACATTATTGTTGTGTACATTAGGGTGGGGAGACAGAACAATATACATTATTGTTGTGTACATTAGGGTGGGGAGACAGAACAATATACATTATTGTTGTGTAGTAGGTGGGGAGGCAGAACAATCCATACATTATTGTTGTGTACATTAGGGTGGGGAGACGAACCAAATACATTATTGTTGTGTACATTAGGGTGGAGACACAGAAGAATATACATTATGTTATTGTTCGTACATTAGGTGGGTAGACACACAATATACATTATGTATTGTTCTGTACATTAGGGTGGGTAGACACAGAAGGATATACATTATGTTATTGTTCTGTACATTAGGTGGGAGACAGAAGGATATACATATATTGTTTGTACATTAGGGTGGGTAACAACAGAAGAATACATTATTTATTGTTGTTGACATAGGGTGGGTAGACCAGAAAATACATTATGTTATTGTTCTAATTAGGGTGTAGACACAGAAATATACATTATTTTGTGTTGTGTACATTAGGGTGGTAGACACGAGAGATACTTATGTATTGTGTCTGTACTTAGGGTGGGTAGAACAGAAGGATATACATTATGTTATTGTTGTACATTAGGGTGGGTAGACACAGAAGGATATACATTATTGTTATGTTCATTATAGGGTGGTGACACAGAACGGATTACATTATGTTATGGTTGGTACATTAGGGTGGGAGATAACAGAATTATCATTATGTTATTGTTCTGTACATTAGGGTGGTAGACACAGAAGGCATATACATTATGTTATTGTTGTACATTAGGGTGGGTAGACACAGGATATACATTATGTTATTGTTTGTACATTAGGGTGGGGAGACAACAAAGGATATACATTTTTATTGTTTGTACATTGGGGTGGAGACACAGAAGGATATACTTATATTTTTGTGTTTACATTAGGGGTGGGGAGACACAGAACAATATACATATGTTGTGTACATTAGGGTGGGGAGACAGAAAAATAACATTATTGTTGTGTACATTAGGGTGGGGAGACAGAACAATATACAATTAGTTGTGTACATTAGGGTGGGGAGACACAGAACAATATACATTATTGTTGTGACACATGGGTGGGGAGAACAGAAATATACATTATTGTTGTGTACATTAGGTGGGGAGAACAGAACAATATACATTATTGTTGTGTACATTAGGGTGGGGAACGAACAATATACATTATTGTTTGGTACATTAGGGTGGGAGACACAGAACATATACATTATTGTTGTGTACATTAGGGTGGGGAGACAGAACAATTACATTATTGTTGTGTCCATTAGGGTGGGAGACAGAACAATATACATTATTTTGTGTACATTAGGGTGGGGGACGAAACAATACAATTATTGTTGTGTACATTAGGGTGGGAGACACAGAACAATACACTTATTGTTGTGCACATTAGGGTGGGGAGACACAGAACAATATACATAATTGATTGTGTACATTAGGGTGGGGAGACGAACAATATACATTATTTGTGTACATTAGGGTGGGAGACAGAACAATATACTTATTTTTGTGTACATTAGGGTGGGGAGACAGAACATATACATTATTTTAGCAATTAGGGTGGGGAGACAGAACATATCATTATTTGTTGTGTACATTAGGGTGGGGAGACAGAACAATATACATTTGTTTGCCATTAGGTGGGAGACACACAAATACATTATTGTTGTGTACATTGGGTGGGGAGACAGAACAATATACATTATTGTTTGTGTACATTAGGGTGGGAGACAGAACAATATACATTATTGTTTGTGTACATTAGGGTGGGAGACAGAACATATATCATTATTGTTGTGCACATTAGGGTGGGGAGACAGAACAATATACATTATTATTGTGCACATTAGGGTGGGGAGACAGAACAATATACATTATTGTTGTGTACATTAGGGTGGGGAGAATTGTGTACATTAGGGTGGGGAGACAGAACAATATACATTATTGTTGTGCACATTAGGGTGGGGAGACAGAACATATCCATTATTATTGTGTATTAGGGTGGGGAGACGAACAATATACATTATTGTTTGTACATTAGGGTGGGAGACAGAACATATCACTTTTATTGTTGTGTACATTAGGGTGGTAGACACAGAACAATATACATTATTGTGTGTCAATTAGGGTGGGGAGACAGAACATATACATTATTGTTGTGCACATTAGGGTGGGGAGACAGAACAATATACATTATTATTGTGTACATTAGGGTGGGGAGACAGAACAATATACATTATTTTGTGTACATTAGGGTGGGACACAGAACAATATCATTATGTTGTGTACATTAGGGTGGGAGACAGAACAATATACATTATTGTTGTGTACATTAGGGTGGTTAGACACAGAACAATATACATTATTGTTGTGTACATTAGGGTGGGGAGACAGAACAATATACATTATTGTTGTGCACATTAGGGTGGGGAGACAGAACATATCACATTATTGTTGTGTACATTAGGGTGGGAGAGAACAGAACAATATACATTATTGTTGTGTACATTAGGGTGTAGACACAGAACAATATACATTATTGTTGTGTACATTAGGGTGGGGAGACAGAACAATATACATTATTGTTGTGCACATTAGGGTGGGGAGACAGAACAATATACATTATTATTGTGTACATTAGGGTGGGTAGACACAGAACAATATACATTATTGTTGTGTACATTAGGGTGGGGAGACAGAAAAACATTACATTATTGTTTGTGCACATTAGGGTGGGAGACAGAACAATATACATTATTGTTGTGTACATTAGGGTGGGTAGACAAAGAACAATATACATTATTGTTGTGTACATTAGGGTGGGTAGACACAGAACAATATACATTATTGTTGTGTACATTAGGGTGGGGAGACAGAACAATATACATTATTGTTGTGTACATTAGGGTGGGTAGACACAGAAATATACATTATGTTGTGTACATTAGGGTGGGGAGACAGAACAATATACATTATTGTGTCACATTAGGGTGGGGAGACAGAACAATATACATTATATGTTTACATTAGGGTGGGGAGACACAAACATATACATTATTGTTGTGTACATTAGGGTGGGACACAGAAACAATATACATTATTGTTGTGCACATTAGGGTGGGGAGACAGAACAATATACATTATTGTTGTGCACATTAGGGTGGGGAGACAGAACAAAATACATTATTATTGTGTACATTAGGGTGGGTAGACCACAATATACATTATTGTTAAGCACATTAGGGTGGTTAGACACAGAACAATATACATTATTGTTGTGTACATTAGGGTGGGGAGACAGAACAATATACATTATTGTTAAGCACATTAGGGTGGGTAGACACAACAATAACTTTTATTTTGTTGTACATTAGGGGGGAGGACAGAACAATATACATTATTGTTGTGGCACATTAGGTGGGGACAGACAGAACAATATACAATTATTGTTGTGTACATTAGGGGGTGAGAAGAACATATACATTATTTTGTGTACAATTAGGGGGGGAAGCACGAACAATATACATTATTGTTGTGACATTAGGGTGGGGAGACAGAACAATATACATTATTATTGTGTACATTAGGGTGGGAAACAGAACCATTATACTTTTTGTGTACATTAGGGTGGGGAGACAGAACAATAACATTATGTTGTGTACATTAGGGGGGTGAGGGAACGGGGGAGACAATATACATTATTGTTGTGTACATTAGGGTGGGGAGACAGAACAATATACATTATTGTTGTGTACATTAGGGTGGGGAGACAGAACAATATACATTATTATTGTGTACATAGGTGGGGAGACAGAACAATAACATTATTGTTGTGTACATTAGGGTGGGGAGGAAGCATTACATATGTGTACATTAGGGTGGGGACGATATATTTTGTGTAGTCATTAGGGTGGGGAGACAGAACAATATACATATTTGTTGTACATTAGGGTGGGGAGACAGAACAATATCACATTATTGTTGTGTACATAGGGTGGGGAGACAAGACAATATACATTATGTGTACATTAGGGTGGGGAGACAGAACAATATACATTATTGTTGTGTACATTAGGGGGAGACACAGAACAATACAATATATTATTGTGTACATTAGGGTGGGGAGACAGAACAATATACATTATTGTTGTGTACATTAGGGTGGGGAGACAGAACAATATACATTATTGTTGTGTACATTAGGGTGGGGGACAGAACAATATACATTATTGTTGTGTACATTAGGGTGGGGAGACAGAACAATAACATTATTGTTGTGCACATTAGGGTGGGGAGCAGAACAATATACATTATTGTTGTGTACATTAGGGTGGGGAGACAGAACAATATACATTTGTTGTTGCTACATTAGTGTGGGGGACAGAACAATACACAATATGTTGTGCACATTAGGGTGGGGACACAGAACAAATACATTATTGTTGTGCACATTAGGGTGGGGAGACAGAACAATACACATATTGTTGTGCACATTAGGTGGGGAGACAGAACAATACACATTATTGTTGTGCACATTAGGGTGGGGACACAGAACAATATACATTATTGTTGTGCACATTAGGGTGGGGAGACAGAACAATACACAATATTGTTGTGCACATTAGGGTGGGGAGACAGAACAATACACATTATTGTTGTGCACATTAGGGTGGGGACACAGAACAATATACATTATTGTTGTGCACATTAGGGTGGGGACACAGAACAATATACATTATTGTTGTGCACATTAGGGTCCTCCCGAAATGAGGCTGCTGGTTAATAAGACACATGTAAATATAATCCACCAATTTCTTGTAGAGCTAATAAACTTCAATGGGAAGTTTCTTCATAAGTATCACAAAAAAAATCAAATTACGATGAAAAAAAGAAACTGACTTGTTAATGTGACATATTTCACAATTTATAGATACAAACGAATGCAGAACACTATTGGAAACCATTCTATTTTACAATTGTTAGGGAACAAATAAAAACAAACTGTTAGAACTTGTGTTACGCCACCAGCCGTGACCACTAAAATGAAGGTGTATTACCGTGGAGGGACAAAACCAGCATGCCGCAAGCATCAAATCAAATTTAGAACAGCTCTGTGCCACGTTCCACCATGTGACTTTGTTGGCCACATGTAATAAGAAATGGATGGCACTAAGACCGTTCTAAACCTGGTTCCTAGTGCACCACGAACAACTCATCCAAGATACAGTGGATACACAGTATATGTCAATATCCACGATATTAAGGTAAAACAAAAGAAACGTTAATATTTTACAAAGCATTCCCATGGTGCAGTTACCGTATTGGGGCACGGCATGTCTGGTGTCTCCATACATCAGTCCTGGACTTCCTGAATAAGGATTGAAATCACATGGCTTTGTAAACACGCTCACTGTAGCGCATTGCAATGGGGCATTGTTATAGTTCGGTAGAGGGTTTAATGGCCTCTTGCCTACTTACTGTGATCAATGTAGAATGTTCTGCCATCCATATGGATTCTTTCTTCCCAGCCAGGCTGTACAGACAAAGGAAATACCTTCATTAGTACCCACAGTACAACCATGCTTTATAATATGCCTATTTCCATAGTACAGACATTATTTATACAGCTACTATCAATACAAACTACTGACAATTCATTTAGGAAAAAAGGTACTGTTACTAGACACTAGAGGGCGATGGTGCTATAGGTGTCTATGGAGCATATTTACCTGCATCTAGGCAGCTTATACAGATATGCTGTAAAAGGGATATTCCCCGATGTTAAAAAATTCCAAAAAAACATTACTGGTGTTTTTTTTTTTATTAAATTCTAAAATAGAGAGATAGCAGAATCCCTCCGGGTTATCAGATTCATTTCATAAACATTGTAAAACCAGCTATCACCAACCAGTTCTTAGCTAGCCAACTGCTCGAGTTAAAGGGATATTGGGAGAGATGCAATACATTTCGCTATTGCAACCATCCTGAAACTCATTCCCATGATGTATTAACCACTTTGCAACCATTGATACATCACGGAAAAGCGAGTTGTGGGACTTTAAAGCCACAATTGAAAAGGGCATTGATTTTCACGCCGAAAAGGAGTGCATAGAAACATGAAATGGAGCCAGCAGTGCAAAGTGAGTGCAAAATCCTCAATAACGAGCGTTTCGGACGGTAATCGGCCGGTGTATGGGCACTTTATCAACCGAAACAGCCGCTCATTCAGAGATCCGCCCAGCGGATCGGGCAACGATCTCTGAACAAACAGCTGTTTCGGCCGATAAAGTGCCCATACACAGGCCAATTATCGTCCGAAACGCTCGTTCGTATACACATTGTGAGCTGCGCACGTGTGTACGAACCTTTAGTGTGGGTTTTGCACATTTTCCCCCATAACAGGGGGAATAATACACCTCCCTGATTGTCATCAGCAAAAACACCCATTGCCTGAAACCTCACATGTGTAATGCAAATCAGTATTTACAAAACATATTTTACTGGTAATATACAGCACTGTATCCTGCTGATAAATGGAGCACAGATATCATAAAGGACTGACACAGACATGAGCCCTAAGGCTCTGGTCCTTCTGGCTCAGTAAGTTCTCAATGACTGACTGCTAGAAGATCTTTAACTGGGTAAAGCTGTTTATTGAACCAGCAGTGATAGTGATGTCAGATGTTTAGAAGACTAAACAAGGAAACTAAACGAGGGCAGCAACAACTGATTAAGGCCAAATAATTCAACTTAACATTAATGGCATTCTCAATGACAGCCTTTCTTAATATATCCATACTTACAGGAAGGGGACCCAAGTCGTTAGGGTTTAATGATGCTTTAGTTCTCATATGTACTGGGAATTTTAGTCGTGGATCCTCCTAAAAGAAAACAAATATCCAAACTATTGTATTCTGTGTAAACATAATAAATACACTTATATTATACAATGCTAAGACATTTATCCCAGTCTTCTTATTACCCTTTAAATATACATTTCCTGTAAATGATATGCTTATAAACGGTGCTTAGCTAGGTCATCAGTTACAATTGCTACTTAATTACATCATCAGGGCCGGATTTATACTTTTATTACCCCTAGACCGACAAGACTGTGGCTGTCCCCCTAACAAATAAAATCATGCTGCCCTGGTTCTACAGTTATTGCCATACATTTTTATGCCGTCCATCTAGCAGTTGTGCCGCCCAAGGCCTAGAGAGAAATCCGGCCCTGTACATCATCAACGAATTCCTTAAATGCATTAGGATATTAGAATTGCCGTTAGAGAGTACCAGGCCTTTGTTTCTTTGTTACAATCATCTACATAACAATGTTAACAATCACTGTCCATTTAAAGTATCTCACATGGTGTATTTATTTCATTTCACCACCCAATTACACTTTGTGACATTATTGTGTGAAACGAGACTTTCTGTGCCATGGCAGCCATTGCTAAGGGTAAGTAGACTTCTACAGGGCACGCATGTGCGGCAATAGGTTTGATGCATGCACACTCCATTGACATCTGAACGTAATGGCTTCTTTATTTACTTATGGTGACGTCTGCCATAACAGGGATAATGGAGAGATAATGGATAATGTCCAGAAACGCCAGTGAATGGTAAAATTAATAATAACAAGAATGTTATAAAAAGCATAAAATTTTTTAAAAAGTAACTATTTAAAAATAAATAAATATGGAAAAATTTGAATATTATGGGAAATAAAAATATGGGGTGCGCTTCATGTTTCTATATGTCAGGGGACTCCACGGAGATGTAATAAACGGATAGTACACTGGAAGGTGTGCATTACCCCTTATATGCTCTTATTATTATTTTATTAATGTAGACCTAATATTCATTTGTGACCTAGAGGCATTTTCCGATACAAATGGGTAGAGGCATTTTACAGAGAATTGAAGATATCAAAGGAGTTTGTACACAAGAAGCCTTTTCATATGGCTACAACAAACCAATCATTCATTTGTGGGTATTCGGTAGTACATGGGAAGGGAGACAGTATCCTGCTCGTCCAATCACTTTGCACCCAAAACAATAAAACATAAATGGGTAGGAATGATTGGTCTGCTGATTTTCCATTAAATCTCCAGGCAATACAATCAATTATCAACCTGTGTGTACCAGTCCTAAAGGTAGGTGACCATACATAAATCCTGGGATTTTCCTAATATATGGGCTAAAAACATCATGGTCGGTCGATATCAAAAGAAAGATGACAGTCAGCACAGCGTTTGGTTGGGTTTGTGTACGTAGTATCTTGCTGACAGATTCCATATGTAGGGGGACCTTAAGCCCTGTGCATATACTATGTAACTGATAGACAAATGGCGGGCAACAGCCATCTAGCATGCTCAGCAGGTTATGGTTGGGGGACAGGACGGGACATAAAATTAAAAGCAACATTAAAGTAAATGTTAGAAAAAGCTTTTAATTAGTCAACAAATTATGCAATACCTTACCTGAAATGTCAACAAAGAACCAATTTTCAATAATTAGCAAGCACAAGTAAAAGCAACAATCGTTTTCACTTGAAAGGGGCACATTAAAAATGAATGGCTTTTGGCTGGAACTTGACCTGATGTAATGATAAATATTTATGAAGAATTTACAAAGAGAAACAGGTCTCCACTTGTGAAGTAACCTTTAAACTTTAATTCCGTCTTTAAGAATTTCAAGAGATTTGCTGCTTCTTGGAGTATGGGAGTCAGTGAGGAAGCTTACAATGCTATACCCTTTAATTTGCGCATTAGATAGTCTTGGATAAAACAGTAGCAGCAGGTTGGCCTATCATTAAAGGACAACTCCACCCTCATAAGAACATCTTTTAGAAAGAACGGCCTCTTTAAAATATGTTGATATATCATAGTTTGTCCTATGAAATCATTACTGTATACCTGCTATGCTTCTGGATGCCTCATGGAAACTGAGCCATTTAGAAACCCGTACTGAGCCTGTACTGAGCATGGGCATGCTCAGAAGGGGCAGACAGGGGATTAACATTTAGTCATTGGCTGTGATGTCAACTGTCAAATCCATAATTGACAGTTGCTAACTGGAAGAACCAGGAACCAGAAACAGGGGAAACAGGACATTGTGCAGGATTTCAGGTTAGACTTATATATTTCACATTTCAAACTATTACCGTTTAGGGTTTTTGGGGGTGATTTACCCGATACGTAAGTTTTCATTTTGGGGCTGGACTTGCCCTTTAATAAGTTCCATTGTCAGAGAAAGGAAGCCCATGTGTCTGCCTCCAGTAAAAGAGTCAAAAGAGAAGGACTGTAAATTTCAGTGTAGAAATAAGAGTATTGGCAATGCTTACCCATGTGGTAGTTTTTGTATTATGGTCAATAAAGAATGGTCTGCCATTAGGAGCTATTCTCATCTCCCAGCCTGGTGGTAAGAAGCTCTGGGCCCCCTTGTGTTGTGGTTTTGGAGAATTATAGGGAGACGGCTGTGGAGACTGTGGATTAGACAACGTATCCTTCACTGCTCTGCGCACTGGGAAGTCTTTTGCACCCTGTACGGTTAAACACAATGCAGACGTAACCAATATTAATTCAATTAGTGTGGTGAGAGCTTATCATGCAGAACAGTCAGCAAACAAAACTGAAAGGACGTACAAAATGACAAAAAAAAAAAAAAGTAAACAAAGAAAAGTTGAAGGAACTTGGGTTGTAATCACGATTCCCATGAAAATGAGTATTCCAACCTTCAACCATTGGCTTTAATTGGACGATCTACAACAGCATGAAAACCAAATAATGGAGCACCCTCAGCATAAAGCTTGCTTTTTGTTTCATATGCCAACCATAGCATATTGTTAACATTTCATGGTGACCCTTTAGCTACACATCACAACTGCAGTTCAGCTAAATCAATGATGAGATATGATGGTCCCTTTGGAATTTTTTGAAGAACAACACTTAGTACTGTATGACACCAAAATAAACAAAACATCCCAAACAGTTTCCATCTTTGCTTACACATATATTGATCAGGTAGTGGGAAACATTTGTTAAGACAGTTTGACTTTTGAAATCTATCATGCCAGTCTTGGCCAACCATTGGTGTAACCACATTGCACTCAGATCGGCTTATTTAGTCTAGTTGTTAAACAAGCATATCTAAGCATGAATGACACATTAAATTGGTCATTCTTAATCCTTTAAAATATCTCAACTGTACCACTCACCTTGAATTAAAGAAACAGAACGAAAAAGTAAAATAGGCACAGTCTACTAATCATAAGATGCGGTGTTCCTTTTATTACAAAGGTGTCTGGAAGCCCTTTATACCAACCCTCTGGGACAAGCAGATGTAACAACCACAATTTTAAAAGGCACATCTCATCCAACACACTATAGCTAGGGTTATCATTCTCTCCACAACCTTACTCTCACCCAACTCAATTGTTTCTCTAAGACAAATGAAAGAATATGTAGACCATTTTCAATCCACTTTGCAGCAATAGCCAGAGATATATCATGTCCACCTGAATGACACACAGATACACAATCCGCTGTACAACAGCAAAGATAAGCACAATTGTTTTTAGAACTTAAAATAGAAAATGGTAAAATAAATAAAATAATGTTAGCAGAAAAAAAAAAATAAAGTTATCGTTAAAAAAGTGAAAGAAACCGAATGAAAGTAGTACTTCTTATTGCAAGCTATGAAGCATAAGAGAGACAATGACTGCAAGCTTAGGAGCCACTGACAATGCCAGAAGAGGACAGTGTGAAGAGGAGAGGTCCCAGATTGATGAGGCAGACTCTCACCTCCAGTGGTGCAGATAAGGTAACTGTGGGTGAACTGAGGCTACGAGGCCGTCTGATCTGAGGCTCGCTCAGATGATTACTACTGTTTGATGTTGATCCCACTGCACCATCCTCGGCGTGCTAATTTAGAGGCAAAAAAAAGGTTAGCTTCCTTTCTCCCCTGCAAACAGTTTAGAAACGAGTTAACAAGCTTGGCTACGTATACAGTGTAAATATTATTATAAAAGGCATGTCCACCCTTTAAACAAAAAACTCTTCACAGGTTGGTTAACTGCCCCCAAGCCCAACTGATATATTCAGCAGATTATTCTACGTGTTATTAACCAGATAATAATTGCCTCCATTCTGGCAGAGTTAGCTGGCTCCACCCACCATGCAGTCAATCAAGGCTTGGACGGTTGAAATCACAACCAGTGATTATTGACTGATGATTCCACTGCACATGCTCAAGCTTATAAAAAGCTCACTGAGCATAGGGAGGAGGCAGATACCTTTGCCAGAACAGAAGAGAACTTATCATTAAATATCTGGTTACAAATGCATATAATAAACTGATAAAAAAAGCAATTGGTGTTTTGTTTTAAGAGGGAAATGCCCTTTTAATGATCAAAACCTTTATCGTGATACAAGGACCACATACATTACATGGATACGGAACCTGCTGTTCAAGAGTTTTTCTTTAAAAGCATAAATATAGAAAGAACTGTTATCTTTTATGTATTTTCCCTACAAATAACCAAAAGGGGATTGCTTTACTCCTGGAGTTGACATATATTTAGCACAGATAGTAACAGAATCCTTTCTACAGTAATTATTAGGGATCCTAAGGTTTAATACACAAAGAATATCACATGCATCAATAACTTTTGACATATATTTTCCAGCATCTTTAAAGGATAACTAAAATTAAAATGGAAATAATCCTGCATAAATTCTGTAATGAATGATCAATGGCTCCCAATTCAGCCCCATTTTAAAGAAATTGTTTCACGTTTCTGGCATTTTTACCAAGTGGGTCATGGACCAGAAACATAGTTGCACATGGTCAGTAAATTCTCTCGTCTCCCTGTCCTGTTGGAGTTGTCAAGTAACTACTGGGTGACCTTCTTGTGACCAGCCCTACTGCAGAAATCAGGAAATGCTAGAATTGAAATGATTTCCACCCAATGTTGCTAGTGTTATAGAACATTCTGGCACAGTTACATTTTAACTTTAGTTCTCCTTTGTGATAAAATAGATGCTATATATGGTTCATATAGAATGATTCCTTTTTTATTGTTGTTGACATTCAGTTTTAACAGAGGTGACAAAAGATTTGTGCTAATGTCCGGACCATCGCAAGACAAATGGCCATTGCATTGGTACATTTTACCGATATCTTCAATGTAGCACTAGGAGATCTGTCAGGATTAGCCATCAATTTCCTGGCTGGCATTATGGCTCGGGAATTCGTATACTAATGGTGTATGGGGATATTTGTAAAAAGATACTAATATCTTTAGGGTGTGTACATACACAACTCATTTTTGGACCAATTCAGGTCACACATGGGCCAAAATCCGACAGATGTTCAATCAGATTGGGTAAATTCCAGCAAACTGCAGTTTTCAATTGACTGTATGATTGGCTGCGGTATGTTCCAGAGTGACAGACAATATTTTAGCCCGAGTCAATAAAATGGCCTGTGTGTACCCAGCCTTAGAAACAGTAAATGTAGTAAATAAATCTATTCTCATCAAAGAGAATTATATACCATGAGAATTACCCAGAAATCTCCGTTTTCATAAGGCCTATTTGCATATTAATCAGCGGAATGACAGAAAAGGGCTTCCACTCTCCCTGCTTAAGTCTCCTTGTTCCTAACACAATTATAAATGTTTTACATTCATAAACTTCCTTCATTATTTGCAATGACCAGCACAGCATAAATAAGGGCACTGAATTTAGTTAGTCTACTATTATTTTATTCCCATGGGTCTGACCTCGTACCTGTACAATTGGCCTGGTCCATGTTGTAGTGCGATTGTTATGATTGACATAATAGGTACGTCCTTTAGCATCTTTCCTTTCCTCCCATCCTGACGGTAACCCCGGAGTAGTGTGAACATAGGCCACGGAGGGCTGTTTGTGTGCAGAAAACTATTATCATACTGCAATAACGCACAATGATTATGTACAAAAGAGATCAGCCTTCAAATACACAAAAGGAACAATCCAAACAACAAACAAAACAAATGTTGTCACTTGCTTAAAATGAATACAGAACTGCGACAGATTCAATATAAAATGGTAGCCAAGCTTCTTCTCGGGAAGATTTCGATTGATTTAAATAGTTGCAGGTTTTCTGCAATGAGAAATTCAGGTAGGATTGACAGCACCATAGAGATTAAGTCTCTAAACAATCTTTACCAACGGACACTAGATTAATAGCCACTAATTTATAACAGTCCCACAGTTCAATTACATTTTTGACATGTTCAAGGAAATGGCGATACCATTTAAGAAACACAGAGGGTACGCAGTTATTTTCATTTACTATTGTGTCTCTAAAATGATGAGACAAGAATAACCTTGTGTTTTATTTAAGTTTTGTAGAAAAATCTGCTGGCCCATCTGTGTCCATAACGGATTAAGGAAAGGGATACGAAGGATAATATTGCCTTTTTGCAGTGTAGTTATATACTGTTATATCAAGTACAGTTTATCCTAATGCTTGGATACATACATAAGGCTGTGGCCCCACTTGGGAGAACGAGCGGTTGCGGTGATGTGTGCTGCTTTTTTGGAGCTCATGCGTTACGCTCCAAAAATGGAATAGCGCACAGAAGCGCAGCGTATGTAGTGGGTCCGCGGTCCCATAGGGTTCTACATGCCCCGCGCTTCCACTAGCATGATCGGATCACAAATCGTATCCGAAGTGTGCTACTGGGACCTAGCCCTTGGTGAAATCTCCCATAATGCATACTTCTACTTAGGACAATAAGAATTATTTCACGTTACATTAGGGTCAATTTGCATAACATCAGGTTTTAAAAATTGCACAGGTAATATTTTGAACATGTCTTTTTGGAAAATATTACCCAGGTTTTTTTTTATTTGTAAAATATACAGTATACCAGCACAGGCCATCATTAAAAATAAAAAACATCAAGAAAAAAACAAGAAAAGAAAAAGACCAGAAAGAGACCTAGTCATTAGTCCTAAGTGATGGTGTTATTGTGTATTGCTTACAAAGTTATATAGAAGATTTACTATTGGCTTGATATCAGTCACTTAAAGTACAGTGTATTCTGTCCTGTCATCATTGGATGGGAAAAGAAGGTTTTGTTTAATTCCAATTCAGTTGCTGTTTACTTCTCGCTTATACAGTAAATTATATTATATTATCTGCATCTGTAGGAATTACTAATTCGTATTCCCTTGAAACACCTTGTCAATTTGAACACCTTCAAGTGACTTAACTGCAATCCCCAAACCAAACAACCACCAAAAAAGCTTCTTAATGATGTAGAAACCAGTGTAAGGTAACAATAAATGTTTGGATGTATAATTATGTATGTATTTCTATAAGCGGACCATTTTATTGCTCCTAGATATGACAGTAGAAAATAGCACCACTACACAGACAGTTTCTATAGGGCTGACAATGGCAATTGCACACTTGCCAAAAACAAATGTGGATAAAATGCATATTAAAGGACAACTACACTGTAAAAATTAAAGGGTATCTCCACCCCTAGGAGATAGGGCACCCCATCCCACCTGCCGATTTTCTTTTATAAAAAAAATCCCCAGAAAAATACAGTCCTTCTATCCCCCAGCGCTCTGTTCCCGGGTCACTGCTAGCCAGAAGCAGCACAGAGGGGTGGGACCTGCAGCCGCGTCTGTGCTTGTCTAGCTGGCAGCCAATCACAGACGCAGCTGCTGAATATGCACACAGCCGGGGCAACGAAGTTCTGTAAGTATCTTTCTGGGGCTTGTTTTACAAAAGTAAATCGGCAGTTGGGGGTGGGCTGTGGTGCCCTACACAAGGATGCAGCAGACAGAAGGGTCCTGGAGAGGGGAATGAGCTCCCCTGCGCATGCCAGAAACCTATCTTAGGATAAGGAAGCAATAGGGACCAGATGACTCACAGACAGCTCCTATTCTACACTTTTTTTTGCACTACACAGTGGGGCCAGTATTGGGTTAAATTTTAATTTGGGGGGTGGACATGCCCTTGAACTTTTTAAAAATTAAATGTACCTGGGGTAGGAAGGTAGGATTCCTACCTCCCAATATTGTTTTGTTGAGGAGCTACAGCACATTCAGTTTTCATCAGCCAGATTAATGCCCTGAGTATCCCTGTATTAAAGATAATACTGAAGCACATAGGAAGCCTGGCATAAGCAGTTTTCTTTGTGCTGCCACTCCTCATAGAAATCATATTGGGAGGTAGAAATTCCCAATCCTACCTCCCTGCCCCAGGTACTTTTAATTTTGAAAAACCTTTATACGCCCTATAGTTCTCCTTTAAGATGGCTAGAAACAATTTTCCTGCACTAAATCAGCAATGTAAACAGAGGGAAAGCCCAGGATGCACTAAATATAGATGATCCTACCAGAGGACCATAAATAAAGAGGTATCATTCTGCATGCCATCCTTTAGGGATCTCATGATATTAATATCCTAATTAATGACACACTTTACATTCATGCAAACCCTGTTGGCTGTTCACTGTACCAAGAACAGATGTAAAAACATTTACTGTAAAATTCATTTGCTTCCTGTTTGATTCTCACACCGTTTAATAGCAGAACTCAATGGGAAATGTATTTGATGCATTATTACTATTCCTCACTTAATGCTAAAATGTTCTTATCGGTTATCTGGCCTCAAATTTGAAGGTTACCAATATCGCCCTTCTGTTTTACCCCCTGGTCAATCTCTGATTGCTGTCAGACATTCACTAAAGAGATTGAAGTTACCCAGAAGTCTCCATTTATTCACGTTATGAAAAGGAGCCAATGAAAACACAATCCTTTCTGACATGAGTTTTACATGGTGTCATTTAAAATGCACTTCACAAAGCAGGTCAAACATGCCTACTCTGTGCTGAAGAGCCTGAGTAAAAAAATCAAACCAGTCAACAGATCCTATAATACACACACAGGGTGGGGTGTTCACTAGAAAGACAACATTACCCAGAAGTCTACTCTTTATTAAGGGTTATAAGCATATTAAAGGACAACTAAAGCCACAGAACAACACTGAACCAGAAGGCAGAACACCTTGATATAAATCCAGTAATCTGTGTCTTACCTCTCATTTTGATACGGGCGCTGGGAAATTTACCTAAATAACATATGGTTTGTGCTTTACTTCCCAGCATTCTAGTATCACACAGTTTGGTCAATGACCATAATGTTCTGCACATGCTCAGTCCTTAGCTATGGCAGAAACTTGTAACAGTTGGTCGCGCCCATTAATAATCTCTAGCCAATCCCTATACAGGACAGATAAAGCAAGGAAGCTTCCGTTACAAGGAATATTGTCTTTAGGATGAAGATATCCTTTTACATTTATTTATACAATAAGCTGTGATTTCCAGTGGCTAATTGCAACCGGGACAAAGGTTCAGTGAACTAATATAAACTAGAACTGATAAGCTGTACAAGTGCCAGTTGAAAGCTGATAATGGCAGATCCCTTTTACCTACAACAGCACTTTAAATGCCAGAATAGCGAGTCTCCTTCTCAAGTGTTAACTAAAGTAAAAATATAAATGAGGGTCGGTTCGTAATAAGCCCGTCCTTTATTACTTGTATCATTATTATTTTACGGCAAGGTCAAGTCATTGGAGTTTTGTAAAGCCCCATTTTCAACTACAACTAATCTGAACTCCTGTTTACAATCACAGCTCTTGGACTTCCGTTATGGTTGAAGCCCAATGTCAGTCCGGAGATAACAATAAGAAGTGAGAGGGACATCAGTGCTGACAGGTGTGATGTTTTTCCAAGCTATCTCTACTGTGACAACCAGAATAACTTCACCGTATCTCCATCAAACTTACATTATCTCCGGAGCTCATAAAACTGTCCTGCGACTGTCAACTTAATGAAAGGAAATGAAATGATACCAGGAGAGAAAGAACATTCCTGCGTTAAGAACTCCAAGCGAATGTTGAACGGAAGTTAAAAACCAGACAATAAGGATCTCACCCACGGCGTTATCATTAGCTAAGCTACAGGTTTTAACTTTTAACTCCTGTAATATAAATGCATTGATGTCTTCACATATTCACTCTTAATTGTGATTTGCAGGTTTATAAATCGAAGGACATGTTCACCCTAAAATCTTTTACAGATATGTTAATCACCGGCCCCAAACCCCATTTTTCGTTCTACTTACCTTTCCTTAGGTCGCTCCTGAAAGGACTTGCAAAACCCAATCCCTAGCCAGCTGGTTTACGCCTCCTTTACTGCGGAAATGTGTTGGTTACTAACATGCATTGCAGCAGAGGAAGCAGCATTGGTATCATATGGCTGCAACGTCACTGTAACTGCTTTGCCTGATAGCGGATACCCATAAGCTGTGGCACTGAAGAAGAAGTGCAGGTGTGGGATCGAGGTCAGTAAGTTCTTTCAGGAGCGTCCTAGGAAAAAGGTAAGTATAACGAAAATGAGGTTTGTAAAAAATAGATTTTGGGGAGAGCATGCCCTTTAATTTTATATTGTCAACCTGCGGTTTCTCAGGCTAGTATTTAAAATGCCGTTTACTTTTTAGATCTGGCTAGCGCCAGAACTACTGTATAATGGAACTGGCATTTTTATTTAGAGATTTGAAAGTTTTCTGGATGTTGCACATCTCCCTTCTAAGTACACGGCTCTGCCCTGCCTCCTAAATATGAGACTGGAGGCACCACGTTGGGGCACGTGATTCTTAAAGGAGAATTATATATATTCGTGCAGTAACCGACTGCTTTCTAGCAGTAACTGACCGTTTTCAAGCTCCTCCCCCTGCAGTAACCGACTGCTTTCTAGCAGTAACTGACCGTTTTCAAGCTCCTCCCCCTACTGCATTGACATATGTTCTCCGGTGTCAGAGATCGGAGAATTATCAGTGGCAATAACTGTGGGAGGAGACAGTCAGATACTGCATAAGCAAGACTAAGAAAGGGGGAAATTATTAAAAAACAAAGTTAAGGCAGATTAAAAAAAAAAAAAAAGACCAACTAATGACTTTTTAGGTGAATGTTTCATTCACCAAAGTAATACAAAGAGCACAGAACGATTCATATCATTAAGAAAGGAATGAATGGCACAAGGGGCCGCTGCAGAGTTAAAAAGAACATTACCGTGGAATCCTCACCGCCTGTGACAGTTGATGAACGAGTTCTTCCTGATGATGTGCTTGGCTGTTGAATGATAATGTGACTATTAACAATGATTGTTCAATAGGTCATTACACATGAAAGGGTCAAGCTATTTTTTAATTAACGCACTGCAGGTGCCAGCTTATTGGTTAGTATTGAAAATGAAATTGTGATTTTCAGAAAGCGATTGGAGAGGAAAACATAAAGCGGAAGCTGAGGAGAGGAAGCCAATGAAGAAACACGGAGGCCCTCAAAAAGGAACGTTCGGCTCTACAAACACTGCTGAACTACAACTTCCAACACTAAAGCAATCATTTAGCTATAGCCAGAATAGGCAATTAAAAGACAACTACACTGTAAAAATTTAATTTAAAATTTGAAATACCAGGGGCAGGGAGGTAGGATGGATTTTTCCTACCGCCCAATATAATTTCATTGAGGAGCACCAGCATGTACAGTTTTCATCTGCCAGGTTAGCATCCAGGTCTTTCCTGTTATAAGTGCTGAAGCATGTGGAAGCCTGGAAAAAGAAGAATTCTTTGAGCTTACACTCCCCAAGAAACAATATTAGGAAGTAGGAATAAATTACTAATCCTACCTCCCTGTCCCAGGTACATTTTTTTTTTAAATAAACCTTTATATGAACTATAGTTCTCCTTTAAAAAAACAATCTACCGTATATACTCGAGTATAAGCCGAGGTTTTTGGTTTTTAAACTGGGCCTCAAAAACCAACCTCGACTTATACTCGAGTCAACTTGTTTTCAGCATAGGAGGATGCCGTAAAAACACAACCGGCACTCTAACAGTGTTGGCCTTACCGGTATCAACATGCAGGAAGCTGAATTTGCGGCCGAAACAACAGGACCCGAGCAGCAAGACAGGAACAGTAAGCCGGGAGGAGTCGCTGGCTGTAGGACTGGGTACGTATGCGCGTGCACACCAGCGCGCAGCACTTACGCACACCACGTCTGACTGTAAGGCAGAATGGAGAAGCCTACACCGAACTCAATCTACTGCTAGAGGTGGGCAGGAACTTTTTTCTTTTTCTTCTGCTGCTGCTTTTTACCTATATCATATATTTGCATGGCCAAACAACATAAATTGCTGCTTGATCCTTGCTACTCTAGATGTAATAGAAACTACAACTCCCAGCAATCAAAGCATGCTGGGAGCTGTAGTTGCCAAATATCTGGAGTGGCAAGGAATTGGTGGTTACTGGAGCATTTTTTTGTTTGTTTGCAGGGCTAAAATAACTGATGTTGCTTGCTGAATCTTGCACCTCCAGATGCTTAGAAACTAAAACTCCCAGCAACTAAAGCATGCTGGGAGTTGTAGTTTCTAAACATCTGGAGTGCATTGGGGGTTAGGGGATATTGGAACCAATACTGTATGGGACTACTGTTTGCAGTAGTGGTGATAATTTCTACCCTCGACTTATACTCGAGTCAATCAGTTTTTACTAATTTTTCAGGTAAAATGGGTACCTCGACTTATACTCGGGTCGACTTATATTCGAGTATATACGGTATACATTTATTGGTCAAATTGTGACTCCACAATATGACCAATTTTATCCACTGGTAAAACAACATACGGTTAACCCAAAACAAAACAGGGCATGCCTTTTTCCTAATGGACACAAAAAAATTACACATGCATAGTAATCGTTATGCTAGTTTTAGCCCTTTTGACAGCAGGACATGACCAATTTAATAGGGAAAGGGTTCCAGGGTTTGAGTGCAGGGTGGAATGTCTGTTAGCTGTTCAGGTAGAGTTGTTTTTTTTTTTTACTGGTGGGTGCCATACTGTAGTTTGTTTGTCTTTGGAAGGTGCCACTATTGCACCAAAACGTCACTATAATAAATAGTTTATGGTTAAGACGGGTGTGCCCAGTATTATTGCCATACGGTTCACGCACCAACAGTACCCTGTCAATTCCTTTTAACCAAAAACCCAACCTGAAACTGTGTTATCTGTTTGCAGTGTCAGTGTCCCCAGCAACTAGAAATCAGATTGGATGGAAGCCAGGGTTGCCCTTGTCTATAATGGTAATAACACTTATCTCTATGTCCTTTTGGACATTCTCCTCTTTTTCTTACAGTGTGTTGTTAAACCCTCTGCCCGGTTGCTAGGATTAGGCGACTCTTACAAGCAGATAGTTAACATTCCAAGTTACGAGAGCTGCAGAACCAATGTCAATTCAAAAACCAAACACCCACGGCCCCCTACTTTACAACATACTGACTGGATCAAGATAAAGAGGTAAAGAGAAACAGTCACTATATTACTTTCCTGCAATCTCCTTAAGGATTATTTCTTGGTATTAAAGGACAACTTTTTGCTACAAAATAAAACTATCAGAGAAGATAACCCAACGAATAAGAACCTCATTTGCTATATATGCAACTTAAAAAAACAAGCTTGCACTTTCCTAAACCATAATCTGTATAATGGTAATTCTCCTTTTTTACCCATGCTCCTATACAACAGGAAGAACCTTTCTTGCAGCCAGTGGCCGCCCAACAATAGTGAAATTGAGAAATAACTTAAGTTATCCTTTAAAAGACATTTAAAATTACAATTGAGCGGATTGTATTATTCATACTTAAGATTGCTGGGTTTTTTTTCACCTCTTAATTGAGCAAAATTTTGGAACAATTATTTATAATTCGCAGGTTTCTAGTATAAACTTTCCTTATTCCAGTGAATATGTTTCATCGCTGTGTATTTAGGACAGGAAGATGGCAACATGTGATCCATAGCAAGTAGGTTACAGTTAAAGGCACTGAGTGATCAAGATTACCATACATTCCAACTCTACAACCACCAAACCGGCTTGGGGGTGGAGCCACGGATAGCTCAACCACTAAACTTCACAGACACGCCCCAAAGGATTATTGAGCTGTTCATATCTACAAAATGACCAACCGTCCATTTCAGATGGGGAAACTACAGTTGGCCTCAATTGGGCTCATACTAATAACCTGAATGACTGATTCCCATACAGAGATTTAAGAAGTTTGATTGGTGTGTGTTTGCAAATTGCTTCCAATTACCAACAAATTCTGCAATCAGCCAAAAATGTCTCATGTGTTCGGTCACCTTAACTGTTATGTAGGATTTATAGAATCGATTCAGGCTCAGCTTCCATTCTTACTAAATGCAATGCAGTGTATGGTAAATAAACAGCATATATCTGCACATATCAATATAGACAAATAGGATTTATTTAAAGGGATACATGGACACATTTTTGGCTTATTGTCAACTTTCCATGTACCACATGCATTGGGAGTAATAATACCCATATACATTTATACTAAGCCTCCTACACAAGTCTGATGTGATGGGTGAGGAACGACTCTTGAGCACAAGATACACCCGTGTCAATGCCGTTTCTGTCGATAATCGTACGTGTGTATGCGTGACGGATTAACAAACCACGCCCGGCAATCGCCATCACATTGGACGTGTGTCTCCACTGCAAAATGAAAGTGATCCATAGAGAGAAATCTGAACACCCAGATATAATGGAAATAAACACAGAGCCAGATATATTATTATTATGGATAAAATAGATAGTCCAGACACTGCTTATTATAACAGTGTTTTTACTTGCCCTTTGAAGGTGCCTTCCCCATAAAGCTAGAGTCCTGTGTACTAAATAAAATCTTTTGCTGGAACAGATAGTCCAGCCACTTCCTTTACAATAGACAGATATACATGTTCTCATTGGAGAGCTGTGAAAGATTCTCCTGACTTTATACAAGTGAAAGCAATATAACATTTTAATCAACAAGATTAGGACTGAAAGTAACAAAAGTGTATGTGCTGTAGCACCTCAAAGAAACAACTTTGGGAGGTGGGATAGAATCAATCCTACCTCCTTGCCCCAGGTACTTTTTATTTTGAAAAAGTGAATTTTTTAGTTGCCTGTTCAGCTTGCTTCCGTGCCTTTTCTGTGCAAGGAAGCAAGTTTTTAAAAAAAAATAATAATATAAAGCACTTTTAGCAGAACAGCCCCAGGCCACAAAGGGGGTGGAGCAAGAACCGTTCAGTTGACTTTTAATACATCAAAAGTTATATGGATATAAAATGTAGACGTTCTATATTAAAAAGTAAGGTTTAATATTGCGTTCTTTTTCTGTAAATTCTCTAAACGTCTCCCTGTATGTTAAGCTCTGTACAAACGCCCAAGGCCAAATGTCTGTTTTGGGTTTCATCACATGAGCAGTTGTCGGGCGTTGTATCGACCGTGTTTCCAAAATACAACACCAATGAAATACAAATTCCATTAACCAAATTACCATAACAACGCTTCAGAACTGAGCTCTGGTTTACCTCCTTATGCAGCACCAATGTTAAAATAGAAGTTACTATTTTATTTTTACTATCAATAATCAGAACTTCAAAGTCCGTTCCCTTGAAATGATCAAAGAAGCAGAGAAATCCTCTCCAAACTGACGCCATCTTCCAACCATACAATCCACCAAAACCAACAAGGGAAATATTTCCTTTTTAGAGGCAAAATGGCGCTCACTCAGATTGAAGACTTTTCTAAACAGATTTTTTATTTTACATAAGAAGCACAGATGAAATCAGTGATTTGTGCAGTTATCAGTGTAATTATCAGAGTATAAAGGAAAAGAAAATATGAAGCAGATTTGTCACCTTTTTCCAGATTGAATCAAACGTGTGATTAAGTTAAAGGTGACTTATTGAAAAAGAAATGTCAGTCTACATGAATAACTCAGATCTTTACATTTATACTATAAGGATCCAAATTTAAATGTTTAAAGCAGGAATTTAAGAAACTCAGAACACAATATAAAATAAATGCATATTTAACACATTAACATGGTAAGGTACATAGTTAGACTAAATCCTATTTTCACTTGACTGCTGATTAAAGTGACATATAACTTGTCTTTCTACTCGATTCCTTCACGCAAACAGCAAAATACATGCAAATCTTTCACCCTCTCCCTTAGCATAGGGGGATAGACAGTAGCTATAAGATAGCTGTTATCTCTCTCTCCCTGGATGAAGCTTTGGGAAGAAAGATCCGATTTCAACATGTCCAAAACTGCGACAATGCCATACACACTTATGACCAACTGACATTTTGGGCGATAGTCACACGTCCAGCCGGCTCCATCAACCACTGATGCCCGAAAGGAACAGTTACACCTGTGTGATTAATGCCCAAAACAGCCATTCATCTGGAAGTGTCACCTGCTCGGTGGCTGATGCAGTATCAGACGTATATACAAGCCTTAGATGGTAAGTAGACAGGGTTACCTATCCACTATCTATTCATACTGTAAATACAAAATACAATCTTTCAATCAAATGGCTTTTAACACAACATAAGGGCAATAATATTAAATCTTTTTTTTTCAGTTCAAACGCAATTCCACAGTAAAAGGTCAAACGCCAGAAACAAATAATAATAAATAAAATTTACCATTGATAAATGAGCCTGCTCTGCGACTCCGTCCGTTACACTGCAAGACCTTAATCTGGTGGATGGTTCCCTCTGCTGAAAAGAAACGGTTAGAATTATGGGTAAATTATCATAGCCACTCCCAGTTTTTCAACACCCAATACGGACACAAAAATCTCAGAACTTTTTCCACTTCACAAGAAAGTTTTCCTAAAATATTCACCACATCTGAGGTAGGAAAAAGTTACCTTATGCCTCTCCCAAGCAGTTTGCTGAAAAGTGAAGAAAAGATTTTTTGTCTGTGGTTAGTATTGCTTGTGGCGTCCCTCAGTACGGCAGTTCACATATAGATTTCTAATTTGTGCTTAGTTGGTGTGAAAGTATGAAAGTAATGAAATAGTGGCCACTACTCTATAGGCTTTTATCTATCGCTTCCCTTCCGATGCTTCCTACCTGGCTCATTCATTTTGCAATTGTTAGCCTACCACAAAAAAGATCAGGCCTGGCGGTTCCTCAGAGGAAGGTAAGAGACTAGTGTTTGGGAACCTTTAGGGTTCTAACGTTTCCAATAACCCAAAGTAACCGGATCAGGTCAGTTTTAATGTTGATCTTCATGACAGACGTGTAATTTCTATGGCCTTTATTTGTTCTCTCCCCACTAATCCAATATTTACACATTTCTTATTTGAAGATTTTGATAGAATCAACGTTAGAACAAATCTACTGTATCTAATGTCTAAAGATAGATTTAACTCCTGGTGGTTTGATCTCCCAATGTTCAGAATCTCCATCAAAAAATGATCTTTTACTTTGTCCATTTTAATGAAAACAATAAAAAAAAATACAAAATGGCTGCCTAGTCAAAAATGTTTTCTGTGTAACAAAATATCCAAATAAAAAATCAAACCCTAAGGGGCTGTTTAAAAACAGGCTAAATGTCAAGTAAATATATTCTGCATCGCAGTGAGGTCAACGTTTCTTTTTAGTTCAGTTATGAGCCTTACGAATTTCTTGGGTATACTATATTGGTAGTGCAGTAAGCGCTATGTATAATTAATGGATAAACATCCCAAGTAGAGACAAACAAAACTTAATTCTGACAGCGGTCTGGAATTTCCGACTGAATTGGAATTTTTAATAGCATTTTGGAATTTTCAAGAGACATATTAAATTTCCCTATAAAATGTTTGATTTTCAAATGGAATTTAAAAAAATTCTGATTAAAAGTTCCGAAAATCACTAATCCCTGGGACTAAATCATAGTCAGAAGTCTCTAAGTGTGAGATAATCTCCAACCCAAGACCTTAACCTCAACAATTTCCAACTGCAACCACTCATCTTGAATACACAATAAACTAATCATTCGTTTCTGTTGCATGTTAATTTTGCTCTACATGTCATAATCCAAGAAGGAAATTAAACTGGGCTAAGATGGCATGAAATGTTCTAATCACAGTCCATGTAAATGTGTAACATATATTGTTATTTTTATTATACTTACAATAACAGAACTGAATTGCTCCCCATTTGACTCTGAGCTAATCTGCAACCTCCGATTCAGCTCCTCTGACAGTTCCAGTCCACTGGCCCGGGAGACAGGTGAAGCAGGGGGGGGTAGAGACTGGTTAAGAATGTCTCCACTCAAGCTCATTTCTTCGGAAATGGTTTCCCATGGCTATTATAAAGAAAGGACAAGGCTTACCAGGCATCCAAACAATATCAATTCCCAATGCTCTGTCATTCAAAAATAACAGTGTCCATCATATTAGCTACACTTTTTCTAAAAATCCTCTATATTTCTATATACAAACCAATGTTTTATTTACTTGAATGGTATCTCCATGTCCTTATATTTGCAGTTTACCTGTAAAGCAATTGCCCCCAGACAACACAGAAACCATTTATTGTACAATTAGACTTTAAAGGGCATGTTCACCCTTAAAACAGGTAAATTGTCAGTTATATGCCCCCAACCCCACTTTGCACTTTATAACCTACCTTACTTACCAGATATTTAATGATAATTATTGTCCACATTCTCGCAGAGTAAGCTGGCTCCTCCCTCCATGCAGTCAATCAAGGCTGTGACTGCTGACATCAGAACCAATGATTGACTGCTGTTTCACCTGCTGCCTCCTCTGCACATGCTCAAGCTTATAAAAAGCTCATTGAGCAGAGGGAGGCGGCAGATACCTTTGCCAGAAAGGAATAAAACTTATCATTAAATATCTGGTAAAAATTGCATGCAATCAACTGTTAAAATTACCAGACAGAGAGCAGAAAGAACAATGATTCAAATGTATTTGATTCCATCTTTAAATGAACCTTAATCTGGGCATACGTGGTCATTAAATACAAAATAAGTTGAGTGGTTTTTCCGTTATGCACACTTATGCAACAAGCAATCCAGGCACTGTTTGTGTACCACCACGGCATGCAAGACTGCTTGTTGCCACTGGCTAATTTCCATTTGGTTGCGTTTTGGTCTAGTTTTAAAAAATTTTATCCCAGCAGAATTCAAGATTAGGTAGGCCTGGATGTGCTTGCTCTATCTTAGCAGGCTACTGTTGGTGTCTGCTATACAATTTCTTTGAATATATATTTCACCTATAAACTTCAAAACAGTATTAAATCAAATGTGTACATTTTCAGTACCATAGTTTGCACTGAAATTTGGTTAGTAAATTGGTTACAGGTTTTAGGAAATAATTCATTTACTGTGAGAACACCCCTTTGAAAGTGCAATTGTAGTTGATTATTTAAGTAGTTTAATAAGAGAACTGCACGGTTTCAACCCCAGAGTTTGTGGCTGCCCAATTTTAAAGGGGTTGGAAATGCTGATTTCTGATTGGTTCACTACTGAGATGATGTCTTTTGATGGCATAGGTACCAACAAGTTACAATCCAGGAGGGAAGAGACAACCAGTCGGGAAACCCAACACTCACCTCAGGCATGTCTCCCACATCCAAGTGGTCAGGTTCTAGATCTTCACTGATATGTCTTCTAGATCGGAATACTCTATGGGCCTCTTGCTGTATGTGTCTAATGTTGTTGTCTGATTCAGATGTAATATCTCTGAAAAAGAAGAAAGTAGAATGTAAAAAGAATATACTTGAGATATGATTTGTCGCTCACAGAAACTGCATGTAGGAAAGAAAACATACACACAGGATGATTCTTTGTAAATAAAAATATATTCCTTTGTATAACTTAATGAGTAAAAAAAAGGCGTAACAATGAAGATCTTTCTATATTTTAATTATCCAAGGTCCATTGCTGCAGGGCTTGGTGCCAAATATAAATGTGTCTTACATAGAGACATACAACTAGAAGCAGAGAAGCTTGGGAATTGAAGGGGATCAGAACTAACAATCTCATCAATGTTTAGGCAATTAATAGCATAGTGTTAAAAAAAAAATAGCAGCTCAGGTCCTCATTACAATGTAAACACCTGAACTTCATTTATTATTAAACTTTCATACTCCTTTAATTTTTTTTTTGGTTTCTCATTTTGAGGCTGATGCAATAAGAGGTGCAATTAATTTGCAGCGACCAATCAGATGTTAGCTTTTTACGGAGTTACTGCAGTTTCATAAGATTTGATTGGTTGCTGCAAATTAATAGCACAGGAAACGTTTGAACCTTTTGATTGAATCAGCCATTTTTTCTGTCTAGTTACTCAGTGTATAGGTTCTAACAGCTTGGTGACAAGGCTATGGACAATGTTGACAACACATTCCTCGTATTTTGTACCCTCTGGTTAAAGCGAAATGACAGCAGTGAAAAACTGATATATTTTTTAAAATTATTGATATTAAACAGGCTTGGACAATATTTCGGCAAATTTGAATGGGTTGTGTGAGGCATGGATGACACTGTTTTTACAATGAACTGAAATTTTAGCCTGATTTCCATTAAAACCTTCAATAGGCCAAAATATTAGCGGTACCACCACTAACAGACTGCCTGTCTGTTGCCTTTTACTATCACTGTAGTACAAATTTTTGATCTAGTTTAGCTGTAGCTAAAACGGTGAAGGTTGGTATGTCAAATGCATGGTGCTAAACTCCCTCTCCCAATGCTGCCTGAGCATTACTGATTACTGGGTATGCTTGCCCTCAGAGTCAGATAATCTGGCAGGGTGTGGAAGACTGAGCTTGATCAAAACAAGTAATGGAAGTCATGCAGCAACACAAACACATCAGAATAAGTGCTGCTTAAATGTATTAATTATAGATTCAGATGACGCAAAGTATTTTTTTCATATGCTTGTAAAGTTACACTTTCCACTGTCCTGTCTCTGTGACGGGCATGTGTTAATAGCTGTGGCATAAGCCCAACCCCAAATATATCTTTTTTGAAGTTAGTTACAGACCTGCAACCAATCTCTGTCCATTCCTCTACCTATGGAGATTTTAGGGAGAGAAAACAAAATATTTGCAGGCTTGTGACTTTATAAATGATTTAGAGAGCAGTGCTTATGATACAGCTGATGATGCTCTATCCCAGCAGTGGGCATGCTCCAACCTTAAAGGGTATCTCCACTAAAATTAACAACTTTTGGGTAATCAGCTCTATTGAAGAACGGGAGGTAAAGGAGCTGTGTCTTACCTCCCGTTCTTCAATAGAACAATAAGGAGCAAGGGGAGAAAGTAAGAAACTTACCCGCTTCTCTCCTGGCTCCTGATTGTTCTACTGAAGAACGGGAGGTAAGACACAGCTCCTTTACCTCCCGTTCTTCAATAAAACTGATTACCCAAAAGTTGTTAATATGAGTGGAGATACCCTTTAAACTTGGAGGCAGACTCCAAGTACTAGTGATGTCACAGCTCACAGTGCAGGCAGGAAAAAACACCCTTTATACTGCAGTAACTTTGGATAAACTGCAGCTGGAAGCATGAGCCTGGAGTAATTTTAAAGGTAGGAGTGTGCTCTTTATACTAATAACCACTCGTATGGAAACCACAGTTCCCCTTTAACTACACAGGTTCCAGTTTCACTTCCAAGTTTTCTGTACTTGTCATTAATTATTTAAGTTCAAAGAATGAACATTTGACTTTGTTATTCATAGCCCAGGTTGAAATGCATATTCCCAGGAGGGGTATATTTATCTATATATCAGTCTTAAAACATTTGTGTAATAAAATGTGGCTTCCCTTTTACTCATTACACAGTCAATAATATTTGTCACACAATTAAGGACACACAAATTAATGGGAATTAAGCCCACACATTCTCCCAAATTAATACACCATCTGTATGGCCTGAAAACAAAATGTGATTGGCCGTTTGAAACATTCGCAAGTCTATAAATTCTTTATTTCAAGACTTTAAGTCCCTATAGCAAAGCAGATTAGATTAGAAATCTACCAGCAGGCTACACACAAACCACAACTTGTGCTAAGGGTGATTCCATAAGCAGGTAAACGCCAATTCAGTTCTTGGCTCTTAATTCAAATGTTTTGTGGTCAATACACCTCTGACACTGGATGTCATTATGATTGTTGCAAAGCACTATTCATTATAACCACGGGCTGAAACTCTTTAAGCCCATACCCCAAGTCTTTAAGCCCATCTTCTATTTTGAATATGCATGTAGTTTAATGCGTGCACTGGAGTTTATCCCTGTATATTAGGAACTTAGCTATAAATGAGCATTCTATAGGCACGGTATGTTTTTTCTCAATGAATGGATGGTGTTTTTTGATATTTTACGTTACATTATAAAAGCACTTTTATTGATGAGTAAACAGTAAGAGGAATTAAAGAGTTAATTCAATGTTGATGTATTGTATTTTAATTCCTTTTTTCTGCTGTACCCAAGGCGAGAACCTAAAACCCTATGTATAACCCTGCACTAGGCAAGCAGATAACCTATGGGACATCCACTGGCTCACTGGCCCAGGGGAGGGGGCAGGACCAGAGATACAGTTGTGATGTAATACTTATTCCAATCTTCTGAATTTCCAAGGGCCATGACATAGTGCTTGTGGTCATTGCCCTAGGTACAGTGCGGACGAAAGGAGGAGGGTTGATTTAAGACTTTAGCTAAGGTGCTCCTTAAATAAAACCAATAACTTGAAAAGGAACTATAAATAACTTAGTAGCCAGTTACTACTTACACGAGACTTGGTCTGTGCCACTGTGTGGTCCGGTTATTGTGGTTGACATAATATGTTCGTCCTAGGTTGTCCACTTTTTCTTCCCATCCCGGTGGCATGGGAGGCGCCGGAAGCTCTTGTTGATGTGGAGAACTTGAATCATTTGAATCTACAACATCCCAGGCCTGCTAAAAATAATATGATATTTATTCTGTAGAATGCTGTGACTACACCAGACAAGCAGCAGTGATACGGAGGCTGAAATCCTATACCATATAATAGGATGAGGTGTATATAATTGTGTATCAACCTGCTGTAATGCTTGTGAAGGTTCTCATTCATCCAGCTCATGGTATATCTGTTTTATTCAATTAGATCAACTGGACTAGAAGTTTAGTTCTGTACCTACTGTAATGTATATTAAAATACCCGTTGTAATGCAAATCTATAGAGGTTTTGTACAACAAATTGATAATATTTAAAGAGGTAATAAAATATTTTCAGCCAAATAAAAAAAGGGGCAATTTCCTCAGTCCAATTTCATCAATGGTAACCACACACGATACAATTATCTATTATAACTTTCCTATCCTATAATATTATTGTAGTGTGTAAGGCTACTTTAAATGTAAGCATGTGTATGTAGCAACCTCTAAACACCCAATATGAATAAGTTAGCAACAATTATGATAATTTCTTTAAGAACTTCACATACACAGAAACAGGATTCTCACCTCTGATTCTTCCCTCTGTTCACTATTTTCTTCCTCCTGAACTCCATTCTTTGGCAGGTAGGCCATCTTCAGCCTCAGGAAACCCTTGACACGTGATTTGTGGCTTTAAAATAAATCACATGTTCAGTAACGTTGCTCAATATAGAAACATATTCTGGAAAGATTCCGAATTCCCCCTTGGATCATAGTCATGTTCTAACCTACCTTCTGGGTCGGAGTAAGAAGTCTTTGAAGGTATATGGTCGTTCCATTGTTGGATCTTCTGTCTGTTAACAAGGATAAGTTAATTTTTAACAGCTCCATTCTGTAAACCATGTGTGAAATGGAAGCATTGTTCTGTACAACGAGCTACTAATACAAGTATTTAACTCACATTCAGGTGCAGAGAAAATGAAGTCAAGTGACCTTTCATGTGCACAACCTAGGTTTAGATCCACTAATTGTTCAAGGGACTCATTAAGTCCCTTACAACCTTATGTCAACGTGTTCAAATTTATTGCATGTACAGCCACCACCAGCATATAAACTCCTACTCCTTTCTCTTTATTTACCAAGAAACAATTCAGCCTTCTCAGGGGTAATAAGTACAACATGTAAATTAACCCAGGAAAACCAACTAAAGTTTTTAAACGCATGTCCACCACCACCCCATCAAAATTTAAGTTAAGGAACCCCCCAAACTCAAAGACCATGCTATTTACCTGTATACCTGCGGTCCCTGAAGCAAGTTATTCCTCTAAATCTCCGCCGCAAATGACTGACAGGTTCCCATTTTTTCTGCAGACTCAATAAATCACAGTAACTGAAAGTTGCTACCAGGAAGATGGACTCAGGTGCATGAAAAGGACTAGGGGAGATTGGAAGGTATACCTTGCTTCAGGGACTGCGGGTACACAGGAGAGTATTGCTCTGGATTTGGGGGATCCTTAACTAAAATATCCTTGGGTCTGCTGGAGGGTAGTCATGTCCTTTAAGGACATATAAAGGACATGTTGGTATGAATGTAAAATTGTGGTCTGTTTTGAATTCTTCTTCATGTAGAAGGAGCCGAAACGATTGCTCTTTGACCGACCGATCCTCATACAAAGTATGGTAGGTTGGTTGGGTATACACATCCCATTCATTGTGCCAAGAGATTCCAAAAGGAATCTGATATCATCTATACAACAGCAGTGACATGGATATGGAGGCCTAAACAGCGCTAAGTTGTTGGTACACATAAAGATTTAAGGAATTTGCTAGTCCCTGGGTTTTAAACATTGTTCTGTTCCTGCAGTAAGAATACATATGAATTAATACATATGAATTTATAAAAACAGGGGACGCCAACCAGTTAGTCTGATGAGAAATTGAGCCTATCTGCTATTATATAAACAGAGTATCACAAAATATAGGTCATGTAGACAGGAATTCATAACAGGGGGGTATTTGGAAACATTTTACTTTTTTTCTGGATAGCCATCAATTTATTATAATTAATCCAAATAGCCAGGGATGAGATTATTTGAACAGTGTGAGATTACTGTAAAAAGCAATAAGGTCTCACAGCTTGGATATCATTACAGTGCAGGGCATTTATTATATCATTTATCTATGATATAATGTACATTACCTTTTGCTTTTTAAAGGGCATGTCCACCCTTAAATTTTTTTTTTGATATATCATTCCCCCTGTCCCCCCAGCCCCAACCGCTATGTTAGTATTATTAGAAAATGCCCCAAACTTTACTTACCTTCCCTCTTTCCTCCGCCGCACTGCCAGGCCCTCTGCTTGCGAGAAAATGCAAGCAGAGGGGCGGGACCGGCAGTCGCGTCTGTGATTGGCTGAGTGGCAGCCTATCACGGACGCGGCTGCCGGGAGTTCAGTGCGGCGGAGGAAAGAGGGAAGGTAAGTAAAGTTTGGGGCACTTTCTAAAATAACAAATATAGCGGTTGGGGCTGGGGGGACAGGGGAAATGATATACCTAAAGGGTTTTATGGTAGGGGGAGGGAATCCTAATCGGGAGGGAGAAGGGCTGCAGTACGCATGCCAAACTTCTCCCGAAGGCGAGACAGGAGACAGAGTCCTATTGGCCTCTGCTATCCTCTTTGGGGGCAGTTTTTGGGACTTTGGGGGGGGGACTACAGGAGAACCATATGGAGCTGGGATGTGAGGTAAGGATTTTATTACACTACATGATGGGGCCATTACTGGGGGGGATTATAGTTTTGGGGGTAGACATGCCCTTTAATTATGCTAATTACAGATACAATGTTCATTTGCTTAGAGTATCTAGATAGTGGATTAATTACATCTAACACCTGTGTATGGGTCGAATGCTCCATATCACAGAGACCAGCGTATATATTACAAACATAGTGGATTAAGTAAGAGATCTGCAATCTGAGGTCCCCCGAGATGTTTGAAAACTACAACTCCCATGGGAAAGTAGAGGCGGAGCCTCGGATATACAAGGAAGCCCAGTTGACTGTGGACAAATTTATTTGGAGATGTCAAACAATGGGGACAAGATTTGTTTCTGTATATATCAAAAAGAGCATCAGTTATGGGAGAAGATTCAGGGTTTCAAGGAAATCTGAATTACAACAAAAGCAGATGAGAGCTTTTTGCATTTAATGAAAAGTTTGATGACAAAGTTAAATTGAAATACATAACAGCAGGTAGTACATTGGGGTATTTGTAAATCATTTGAATTAGGTTTTCATTTTAAATTAAGTTATTAATTTACAGTTTTTAAATAGCGCTTCCATGTTAATAGGTATTAGCACCAAGCAATTAAATTAAATTACATAATTAAAGATATGTAAGAGGAGGAGTTGATTGGAACAGACGTTATAAATATCTAAATATCTACCCAGATAATCTGTTTTTATTGGAGGGGGTTACTGTCCTACTTAACCTTACTGTACACATACAGTAAGTAGAAAACATGCAAAATAGAAAGGTAAATGCTTAAAACCCACAGACCCAAAAGGAAAAAATTAATTGAAAAGGGCATGTCCACCCTTTAAAACATAAAACTGGTTAATTGTCATTTATTTGCCTGCAACCTCGAGTTTTTTTCCATTCTGGAAAAGGTATCTGCCTCCTACCTCTACTCAGTGAGCTTTTTATAAGATTGAGCATGTGCAGAGGAACCAGTATCAATCATTGGTTGTGAGTGATGTCACAGCCTTGACTGACTGCATGGAGGGAGAAGCCAGATGGGAGGCAATAATTATACTTAAATATCTGGTTAAAGGGTATCTCCACTGGTAAAAAAAAAAATTGGTATCCAGTTTTATTGAAGAATGGGAGGTAAAGGAGCTGTGTCTTACCTCCATTTCTTCAATAAAACCTGCAGGAGCCGGGAACGAAAGTAAGGTACTTACCCGATCGCCACATAGTCTAACAGGTCCCAACAGACGCAGCGGAGTACGTAGCGGAGGAGTGAGTAATCTGGTTCCCGGCTCCTGCAGGTTTTATTGAAGAACGGTATGGAAGACACAGCTCCTTTACCACCCATTCTTCAATAAAAATGAATACCAATTTTTTTTTTTACCAGTAGAGATACCCTTTAATAAAAAATCGAATAATATGCTGAATATATCAGTTGGGGTTGAGGACAGGTAACGGACATGCCCTTTAAATACAATAATTTCTTATGCAGTCAAAATTTACATTACCGGTAAGTGGTTCAATGGTACATCAACTTGACCCAAGAAATCATCTCTTGTCTGTAAACAAAAACAGGAAAGGTTTAACACAGAGACTAATAAAGATGAAGTAAAGCAGTGCATTAAAAAGATGGCAGAGCAGTTAGGGACTAAAATTCTCACTCCCTGATTGGTTGAACTAGGGAATGTTATTTTGATTGGTTGAGGAGGGGAATGGCAATTTAAATCGACAACTGGCATATTAAAACCCTTGTTGGCTCATATTTAAAAGAACATGAACTGGCATGTTTATATATATATACAAACTTTACAGACCACTGAAACCCAAAACAGCCAATGAGATATCTGCTTTATTTAAATGGAATAAACAAATATACAAAGTAAAGATGAACAGTTGAATAAAAATAGGGGCAGGTCACCTCCAGGTGGCGACAATCATAGCTTTTTCAGTGGAGGGGTTTGGCAGGGCATACATTTAGGAATATGGAAATCAGCACTGAGCCTGACAAACGCACTGAGACTGTTATTTAGATTATGATGACAGAATGATACACACATCATTACATTTCACATGCCACACAGATACCGGTCAGCTGGTATATGTATCAGAACAGAGTCAAAAGGGGGGGATCGTACAATGCAGGAGGGATAGGAATGTCTAACCTGCAATACTGTAGCTAATGTTTAATTATGGTTTCCAGGGGAGTTCTGGGAGAAGTTTAACACAATGGAAAACTGAATCCAATACCATGAACTACATCGTTTATACAAAACTACTACCGTCCAGAACTGAAGTTGGAAGATCAGATGCTTCACATCCAGTAAGTATGGTCAAATGTCAAACAGACCGGGATCTTGATAGAAATGGGAATTAAACCACCACTACTGATCACATGCTGTCACAACATAAACAGGTGTACACTATATTTACATAGAGCAAACCTTGGTTCTTGGTATATACCCTGCAGGCTATAAAACAACAAACTACTTGTTTCATCTGGTATTGGACTAGATAGGACAATTAAACTTCGGTTGGTTACAGCAGCCAATAAGACGTTAGCTTTTTACTGGGTTACAGCAGTTAGAAAACATCTGAACGGTTACGGCAGATTAATAGCAAAGGCAAACTTTTGAACCTTTAATTGCATCAGCCCCTATGTGTTAACATCCTGTATATACAGTAACCAAGCGCTGTCTGGACTGTGTGTCTGTCTGATAAGGTTCCCACCTTAAATTATTCACAATGTTATAATCCTGGCCATGGCTGGAACATTGAGTTAGATCCTTCTAATGAAGGTGCATTGTGAACATATTTACAATGCTTCCCTTCTCTGTGTATTTACATGATTATTGATAATTGGTCACAATGTCCAGTGGCGTGTTTAGGGGTGGATTCCTGCTGCCTGGAATCCCCCCTTTCTGTCTGCTCAGTGCAATCTGCTATTCTACTTCTCCTGGTGTCCATAGACTGTTACATAGATTGTAATATAGACTGTTACATAGATTGTAATATAGATTGTTTTGTTACATAGATTGTTACATAGACTGTTACATAGATTGTAATATAGATTGTTACATAGATTGTTATATATTGTTTTGTTACATAGACTGTTACATAGATTGTTACATAGACTGTTACATAGACTGTTACATAGACTGTTACATTGTTACATAGACTGTTACATAGATGGTTATATAGACTGTTACATAGACTGTTATATAGATTGTTATATAGACTGTTACATAGATTGTTATATAGACTGTTACATAGATTGTTACATAGACTGTTTTGTTACATAGATTGTTACATAGACTGTTACATAGATTGTTATATAGATTGTTTTGTTACATAAATTGTTACATAGACTGTTACATAGATTGTTACATAGACTGTTATATAGATTGTTATATAGACTGTTATATAGACTGTTACATTGATAATTGAGCTGTCAGTGAGAAGCAGCATTTGTATGTTTCAAAAATGTGTCCAGTCTGTCCTGTGATTGACAGCAGCATAACTAATCATAATTGATACAAAACTGTATCAACATTTAACCCTGCAGCTGCTTAAGGTGATTGCTGAGACTGGGTTTATATACATTAATTACTGTACCTACTACCGTTATGGAGCTTATTGAGCAGGAATTAAGAAATCCTGGAGGTGGTAGCTGACTATTAACATGTCATTATATATATTATATATACACAGGAGTGATTGTTCCATATATTCCATATACAGAATGATTGTTCAATGTGGTGATACATGATTTGATGTTATCAGCTCCCCCTACTGTAGTAAAGGGACCGGTAATGGAAATTTCCTGTCTTGTCCGATCCCGATACCGACAATATTCAGCCAATTCTGTCAGATCCACCGTCATTGTCACAGCTCTGACTTTGAAGGACACTAATGATATTGAAGGGCAAATGAACATTAGGCTGGGAACAAATGGCCAAATTTTTCATCTCGTCCATTCACCACTACGAGCAGTTGGCCGGGACAAAGCACTGTTAGTCGCGGCAAATGTCTCCTATGGACCGCACAATCTGCGGTGATTTACAGACATTGGTCGCTGCTGCCGACAAAATCCCCTCAGATTTTTTAGACCAGCCAACCAATACACAGAAAAATTGGCCATTTGGGATAAAAAATCTGCTCGTATGTACCCAGCCTTAATGAAGATACTTTATAACAAAAGTGATATTTGGCTAATTGTGATGATAATTATGATAAGTACAGAATATATAATATTATTATATGATCCATATATAATAGAATATATGGATATATTTGGTCATGAACTTCCTTCTGGGGTTGTTCAGTGGTAACCATTCAGGAATCTCCCTCTTGAAAATCCTGCGTTTGCCCCTGATGTCACCAACACAAGGTAAATGTAAAAGAGGAATAAATAGAGGAATTATAGGAGAAAATCATGTCTCCCTGCTACAGCTCTCACAATTACATTTACTGATCGATATGTTCTTACCCAGAAGCAAGTGTTAAGATGATCAGATAACCTCATGGCAAGCAGGCAGTGTGCGGTTACACTTACACCCATACAACCATTGTCTAAAGAATTTGTCAACAAAATATCCTCAAACCGAATTAATTTTTTTAGCCCCTTAAGGTTCTTTCTACGATTAATCTTTGTTACATTATTAAACTATATAAACATTAAATATAACAATATTTAACATGACCCATGATTCTAAAAATAATGTTACTAATAACTTTCCCTTAACCTTTTAATCAATATTTGATATTATCTTGATTGCCCAGATCAGCAGCAAACAGGACGTAAAATCCATATTCCCGAAAATAAAAATTGGGTAAAAAATAAACGTTAGAAACTACACAAGAAAAATAGAGTTTCAAATTAAGCAATTTTCTAGGCAGACAAGCGTGCGGTCATTTTTCCATGTGATGGGTTTAGACAATTACATTTCAGAATCTTTATTGGGTTCTTAAAATTTACAAAGGATAAAATGGAACATTGGCATTTTCAGTCATCCCACCCTGACGAATCTGGCTTCCGGGCAGGGTGGGGAGAAGGGGGCGGAGCAGACTGATGTGATGTCACAAAGGGGGTGAGGCTAGGGCGGATGGACGTCAATGATGTCACAAAGGGAGCAGGGTTACAGACAGGCCACTACATGTGACGTAATTTACACCACAGAAGAGGCGTGGTTAGGGGGAGCGTGATGTAAATTACATCCCAGAAGAGGCGTGGTGAGGAAAAGAAGGCGTTCCAGAGGCGGAGCATCCAGGTAAGTTCGGGTCACGGGAGTTTGGGGTGGTCTCACGGGTGTGCGGGAGAACACCTCAAAATCCGTTAGACTCCCGGGAAGGGTGGGATGCCTGCATTTTTTTCATAATGGATGGACCCAGAGCCAGTAAATGCCACTGGTAAGGATACGTTGTGATATTGATGTGTGTGGTTCACTATTAAATTCATTTAAGTGCGACTCTCATCTTTGTATTGTTGATATACCACTTTGGCCCCTAAAGGACGGAGGCCCTGAAGACGTCAGCACCTATCCAGGTTTTGTGTGCGTTTGGGACTTCATTGTCTGTTCAGTTACTCTTATCTACATCATTTATCTAGTTGGAACGCTAAAGGCTCATATACATGTATGATTGCGGGGGCCGACGAGCGGTGCACAATGTGTACACAAATGTTTTGGCCGACAATCGTGCCGTGTATGTTTGCTTTGTCAGGTAAAATGCCCGAATATCCTTTTTGCCAGACACAACTCCTATACACAGCATGATTTTTGACCTGCCACCGATCGCACATGTGTATGAACCTTCAATGTTTTCTGTGAGCAATCTTACCCGCCCACTGCTGAAAACCCTGTCTGTAAAGGAATCTTAGGTTTAATTTTTCTTTCTTACACTTGATCACGCACTAACCATTTTCAAACAAAGAGAAATAAATACAGTGTGTAGCTAAACTGTACGCGATAGTCACGTAGCCCCCAAGCCATTAGGAAAAACGGGTCCCAATCTGCCAGAAAATGAGGTCTGAGTGCACCACTAAATGCTTGGATAGCAGAGACAAGGAACCGAGGGACCTGCTCGTCTTACCCTCCAAAGCCTTCAGCAGGCTCCAATTTCATCTTGTAACTGTAGAGTTTTCCATTAGCTGCTCCGAGGAATGGGAATTGCCGTTCAATTAAAAACCACTATCAACAATAATAAAAATGGTATAAATCACTGACAGGCAACTGTCAACACTCCAGCGACAACAGTGCCAGTGTCTGGTGCCAGATGGGATGGGCCAGATAACTTTAAAGGGGAAATGCAGTCTATTTATGAGGCACAGACACTTTCCTTTTTATACATGTTCAGTAAAATAAGCGGACATGCTAAGTCATGTATGCTGTATCAGCTGGAGGTAATATTGGATTTGCATGACATACGGTACACACAATCATAAAAAGGAAGTTCAGTGGGGAAAAAAATATTCAAATTATTTATCTATATTACACATAACTAGGTATTCTAGATGTCATTATTTTTGAAAAAAGCAATTTATTTCCTACCCTTGGCTATGCTGTGGTCAGTTGTAAGCAGCCATTTCAGTTTCTGTAACTGGCTTTCCTCTTCCCAGGATGCACTACTTCCTTGAAATGTTCCTAATGGTAATTGTTTATGATTGGCTATTTGATAGGTCTATCGAACAACTGAACCCAGGGACTGCGACCATAACGGACACTATTAGGGGTCCCGAAAACAGGAAGTCAGGGGTGGGTCCAGCAAACAGGAGGTCAGGGGTGAGTCCCGCAAACAGGAGGTCAGGGGTGAGTCCAGCAAACAGGAAGTCAGGGGTGAGTCCAGCAAACAGGAGGTCAGGGGTAAGTCCAGCAAACAGGAGGTCAGGGGTGAGTCCCGCAAACAGGAGGTCAGGGGTGGGTCCCGCAAACAGGAGGTCAGGGGTGGGTCCTGCATACAGGAAGTCAGGGGTGGGTCCTGCATACAGGAAGTCAGGGGTGGGTCCTGCATACAGGAAGTCAGGAGTGGTTGGACAGATTAGGGTCACTGAAATGAGAAAATACTCCCCTTTTCTTAAAAGCATACGAGTTTATGCTGAAATTCCACTGAAAGTTCAGTGCACATACGTACACAATTCTGTCCACCATCACATTTAACTAGAAGGTAAGATAAAGCTTAGAGCCCATGAAGACAATACAGTAGGAATGACCCTCCACAAGCCTTCAGCAGGCTCCTATTTCATTTTGGAATCACAACACCATCACAAAAAAGATCAGGCCACTTGGTTGATGATGTCGCTGGAATGTTGGAAGGTGATTGTGCAGTAAATGGGCAACAAGAAGACTTAGAATGATGCCTTTTCTGTGATCGATTCCCTGCACAGGGCAATAGCATAGCGGTAGAAGACATGTCCTATTTTCTCTAGTACAGTCACAGATACCGATTGTTCAGTTAAGTGTTTGTTTAGACATTGAGGCACATGGCTCTCGGGTGAATGTAAGAAATGCCAAATGCTTTTAGTGTTCTAAGACACCCACACTTTGCAGTTATCCGTCATTCACAAATCAAAGGAATGCCAGCAGGATAAGAATTCTAATGTGTGGAATTAAGACATATAAAGACAGTGAAGAGGTTTGACACTCACAGAGGAAAAGGGATCAGAATAGTATAAACCAATTTACTGAACTCATCCCCACAAAATAACGAAAATGCTGAACTTATGGCGCGCCCATACATGCGCCAACCACTGTCATGCGCTATCGGGATATTCCGATAACATACAACCATCAGACCGTGAATGGCAAATGATTTTCTCCCTATTTACCGAGATCAATATGATCGCTATTGTTGTGTGTATTGCATGAACCTTCCCATGATTCATAGGGTCAAATATTTGATGGCGTGGTATTAAATACCTCTAGTGAATACCCCACTGAATGTGACTTGCTATAGTGGCAAAGAGAGACGTAACAGCACCAGTAATTGAACTACATTATTTATTATCAGTATTTAAATCCCACCCTAGTTTATCAGGGTAACTTTTGCCCTTTTATTAATATAATATAAATATATTATAAATAGGATAATAAAGGGAAAGGTTCCTATCTTGATGATTTATTTCAGCTACAGTATGAGGAAATGTGTCGGACTGGGCTGGGAAAGACAAAATAGAATTTCTCCAGCCGCTGTTTAAATAGACTGGTTTAGTCTGGAAGGTAGAAGGAAGTCTCCTGGTCTGGGTTTTAAATTTAAAAATCTTGAGGCCAAGACACATTTTGTTCTGACTAACAGCCCAGGAACAGCTTATTAAAGCATTGTATCACTCGCCTTTCTAAACAGAGATCCACAGGAAAGTTCTCCCATTCTACAAATACTCAGAAATTGACCTTTAGCTTTGAACTCGGAGAGAAATGTACAGCATGTTCAGCCTTAATAAAAATTATAAAAGCTGCAATAATCTGTAAAGGGCGATATTCAAAAAAACATGAAATCTGACTTCCAGAGAGGTAGACCTGCCTCCTACCCCCAATATCATTAGATCAGAGTTCTAGCCCTTTAAAGATTGCCACACCCTGCTGTGTCTGGCAACAGACCCGATCCTCCTTGCACCCCTCTGACTCAGAAACGGACATGTGTGTGCCCAGGTCAGCTGTAGCGCCATCTTTAAATAGGTAGAACTCTGACATAAGATAAGAATATAAGAAGGTACAGTAAGCCTCTCTTCTCCCTTATAATAATTCTTTATGGCGTTAAATATTTTTTAATACAGGAATTCCCTGACAAAATTTGACCTATTTTGAAATTTTATAAGGCACCTTATTGGAGTCCTGGGTTTAAATCCCCCCATATGGCTACATCTGCAAGGAGTTTGTCTGCTCCCTCTGTGGGTTTTACGTGAGACATTGTTTAGATTGTAAGCTCCTCCAAGCAGGACCTGATGTAAATAAACACAGTACAATACTGCACATTTCTCTTATGGAAACTTGCCTTACAATAATAATAGTTTTATGTTAAACCTTTGTGCCTCCGTTTCCGCCTCTAAACACTGTAAACTGTTAATGTGCAGGGAACATGTTAGAAAGCTGCCCACTTGTCTTACGCCTTGATGAATTTGTGTTTTCACTATGCTGTTGTTACTGTAATCTGCAGTTTGTTACAGACGTCAGTCTGGGTGGGAGTCAGAGTAGCTCCCCTGCCTGTTCTATTTTGCAGGCACATGGAATAAGTGGTGGGAAGGTGGGACTTGCCTTATCGGTTAGTCTCGAATTCTACAGACTGTGATCCTGTGTCCTGACGAAGGTGCCTTAATAAGCCCTAAAAACACTGACAGTAAAACTCAGCAGGACCAGCTTTGCCTTTTAGACTTTTCTCACTACACCTACAGTACATGACTAACATGTCAATATCCAATGCGTCACCATTTCTGCTTGTCCTGACTGAAAGGAAGTAAAGGAAAACACGCTGATATATGCTAGGAAGTGACAGTGTGCACTCGTTCCATGCAGTGTCAGCTGTTGTCCAAACGTTTATTTGCTGCATCATTAGAAGGTATGTAATTATATACATTTCAATACTGCAGCTCCACGCATTGCCTAACCTTACAGCGCTACTATATTCATATGACAGGAGGCTGAACAAAGGTTTTCTCCAATACCAGGTCCAGAGCATAGGGAACATTAACAGGCAGTGCCTGGGATGGGAGTTGCAGTTCAGGAACAGCTATTTGACAATATTATGTTATATTCTGACTGTTTTAACAGTTATTAAGAAATTAAATGATATTAGGAAAAAGTGTGTCCACCTTTAAAAAAAACAAAAAAAGACAGATATACCTAAAATACAATATAAGTTGTATTAATTATTGAACTAAAATTACCATAGGAGTAGACAGTATCTACTGCACCCATTACGGACATGACAGCTCCCTGCGGTCTTCCATCTCCAGCCTTTTCTGTGAATGCGCATTGCCTACTAAGAACTGCATTCCAGCATATAGAGATTTTTACTGTATAGTTGTCCTTTAAAATACTCCAGTAAGTTGGCCAAGAAAAGAGTGTAAAACCAGGAAGTAGCCATGCAGTCTGCGTCATGCAGCCAAGACCCAAGCCAATGGTAAATCACTAGACATTATTATTTTTATTAAATGTATTAGGATATTGAATGGATCTGTGCTGTGTTATGGGACAACTGCTTCAAAACCTAGGCCAACTAGTGATCAGCGATTTTTAAAATGTGAAGCAGGTGTGATAAATCGTTTGGGAACGCGATCAGTTAAAGGGCAAGTCCAGCCCCAAAATGAAAACTTACTTACAGGTAAATCACCCTCCAAAACCCTAAACGGTAATAGTTTGAAATGTGAAATATATAAGTCTAACCTGAAATCCTGCACAATGTCCTGTTTCCCCTGTTTCTGCTTCCTGGTTCTTCCAGTTAGCAACTGTCAGTTATGGATTTGACAGTTGACATCACAGCCAATGACAATGTTAATCCCCTGTCTGCCTCTTCTGAGCATGCCCAGGCTCAGTACAGGTTTCCAAATTGCTCAGTTTCCATGAGGCATCCAGAAGCATAGCAGGCATACAGTAATTAATTCATAGGACAAACTACGATATATCAACATATTTTAAAGAGGCCATTCTTTCTGTAAGATGTTCTTATGAGGGTGGAGTTGTCCTTTAAACATGCCCACGGTTAAAGCTGCCACATCAGTAAAAAATCAGTGGGCACCTATTAAAAACACACACACAGCAAGGCTGAGTCAGAGGTAATGCATTTGTAATACAATCAGTGAAGCCCATACTAATGACATTTTTGAGAGTGTCCTCCAATCATTAGATAATCTGGTAACCCCATACAGTAAGCCATTGGTATATGGCTCTCTCAGACGGCTACTTTTGGGAAATGACAAATTACAGCAGTTGCATGCCAAGTAATTTATTTTCTTATGGCTGTATATACACAGCACAATATTCGAATAACAGTTTGTCCGGTGGGAAAATAAAGTGGCACCGCTGATATTTCGTGGGAAACATTCGCCCAATCATGTCGTCTTTCATAGGACATATCCGGATTGGTCTTTTTTGCAGGATTTTGACCAAATGAAATCAAGTGAAAATGGCGGTATTTGACATTGTGGATGATATTTTTTACCCCTGTAATGTGGGTCGCAGAGTGATAAGGCTGGAATATCGTGGGAATGTTGGTGGGTAAGTTGAAGAGTTTTTCTCAATTTCCCCAAATATAAAATGAGGACTATCTTGTTCACATCTCTGGGCCCATTTCCCTTTTGTTCATTTAGGCCCACGTACAGTTTGTTGGTACTTTTTGTTTCTTAAGGACAGCACAGTCATATTGAAAAGGCTGGCACATTTCCAGGATAGTAAGTCCTATTAACCCCTCTGCCGTAATCACCTACCCCTGGCACGCAGGGGGTTAATATCAGGCAACATTTTTCTTTCATGGTTGGGGTTTGTGAACTGATTCTTTGGCTGGGTTAGCCTATAGGATGTGTAGCTGGTCACTGATGTCAGAACAAGGCAAGAGTTATTTCTGGCTACATGCCTTTCAGTCAATTCAATGTGCCAACTGAAATGGTAAATGGGAAGGACCTACCTGTCCTGGCCAATAATGATCTATTTGTAGGGAGGTTAATCTTCCAAATCTACCGCATTTATCCACAAATGGGGGCTTCCATGCTTAATGTTCTTTGCCTAGGTCATAGAATAGGTAATTATATAACTAAAAAATCTCCTCTCCTCCTGATTGTTCATTCCAAGTAGGTTCTAAAATGAAAACCCAAAAAGACACACTCTAGGATTTACAGACTGCGAGGAAACTACACATGGACTGTTCATAGGCATCCAAACCAGACCTTTAATAATTACTTACAGCATGGATCCAACCAAGACATTCGGTGACCACTGTAAAAGACCTCAAACTGCCTAACAATGGCAACTGCACATATTACAAGGGAACTTATAGGGCATCCATACTGAAAAAAGTTTTTTTTCTTTATTTCCCATAACGTAATTCTTCCCAACTATTACTTTAATAATTATATGTTAATCTGGCTCCTATTTATTTAGAAACCTTACATGATCTATCTTTCATTTCAGCTGTCAATCAAGTTACTTATTATCATAAACTCTTCTGCTGTGTGCAGTTTTGCTGTAGCTAGAATGGTGATATGTTGGTATGAGTGAATTACATAGTGGGAAATTCCCTCTCCCAGTGCTGGCTCATAGTGATAACTGAGCATGCTTGACTTCACAGAAAGTCAAGACAGAAGGAAAGGGGCGACAGGTAAGAGAGGGAGGGGAGATACTGAGCCTGAGCAAAACAAGTACTACATTGAAAGCATTCTGAAACACACACAGTAATGTCTACTTACATGCAGTAATTTAAAGATTAAAGGGCATGTCCACCCTTATAAAAAATTTCCACATATAATAGTATGCCTTCCCCCAGCCCCAACCGCTATAAAATAATTTTAAGAAAGTGTCCTGATCTTTACTTACCTTCCCTCTCTCCTCCGACGCACTGCCCGGCCTTCTGCTTGCAAGGCACTGCAAGGAGGGGGCGGGACCGGCAGCCGCATCCGTGATTGGCTGAGAGGCAGCCAATCATAGACGCAGCTGCTGGCTGCTCAGAACGCCGGGGGAGAGAGGGAAGGTAAGTAGAGTTCGGGGGACTTTCTTAAAAAAATTTTAGCGGTTGGGGCTGGGGAAAGGAACCCTAATATATGGCCAAGGGTTTCTATGCTAGGGGGAGGGATCACAAAACGGGAGGGAAAGGGAGGAAGAAGGGCTGCAGTGCGCATGCCAAACTTCTCCTGTAGGCGAGACAGGAGACAGAGTCCTATATGGACTCTGCTATCCTCCTGGTGGGCAGTTTTTGGGACTTTGGGGGGGACTACAGGAGAACCATATGGAGCTGGGATGTGAGGTAAGGATTTTATTACATTACATGGTGGGGCCATTAGTGGGGGGGATTATAGTTTTGGGGGTGGACATGCCCTTTAAAGGAAGTATTCCAATCACTGTTTAGAAAACTAGACTGCGCATTTCCTTTAAATTCTTTACACAAAACTAATTTGAAACAGTTCATAGTACAGCAGCTCTAGCCCATAAAAGTAAACATAAACATAACAAAGGTTATGGGAATAGGATGGTATGAAAAAGATTACTGTACTGTTTTAAATAAAAAAAGTCAATATCAAGGTAAAAAGTGACAATGTTCAGACTGTCGCACAATGAAAACTGCCTTGGCCATCAACCACCTTAGAGAGCCTAAACCAAGTTATAATAATAAATTCCAACAGCCTAGACACCTTATTAGGGAGACTTCTAAATACTGTAGATCTGAGCTAACCCAGACAAGATACAGTTATAGCAGTTAATGTTTACCCCAACAGACAGCACCATTAGATTATAATCTTTAACAGATTTCTTATACGTATAACTCTTAATGAGAACAGAAGAATCACTACAGAGCTTGCTCAATGGTCTACACTTACAGACAGTAAATAATTACATTTATATTCCTGTGGAATCTCCAGACATCCCTGAAACCAGGAGTGGGACTAAAAATTAAAATTTGTGACTTGCCTACAGAATCCAGGACTTTTAGTAAGTATAGTATGGTAAACCACTGCACAAACTTGGCCTTACAAGCAAATAGTGTTTTATAACAGACTTATAGGGCTGGCCACACTAACGCAATCTCCTTGTGTTTTTTTTTAAAGGATAACTATACAGTAAAAATGATCTTTTTAAAAATATAAAGTACCCGGGGCAGGGAGATAGGATTGATTAGTCCCACCTTACAATATAATTTAATTGAAATATAATTTAAGTAAGGAGCTACAGCACATACAGTTTTCATTTGCCAGGTTAGTCCTGGACTATTCCTGTATTAAAGATAGTGCTGAAGCCAGGAGGAAGTCTGGCAGAATCAGTTTTCTTTGGGCTGGTTCTCCTCACAGAAGCAATATTGGTAGGTAGGAATAACCAGTCCTATATCCCTGTCCCAAGTACTTTTAATTTTAACTGTTTTTTAAGAAAACTTTATACACACGATAGTTATCCTTTAACATTGGAACCACGGCAACGCAAAAAATCGCATGTGATTTCCTATCACAATAGGAGAGGTCGCATGTACAAATGCACAGAAATCACAGGTAAATCACACCGTAATCACACACTTAATTGGGTGCGATTCAGTGTGGCCGTGCCCATAATATCACTTTTCCAAGCAAATTCAACTCTGTACCATGATAAACTGGATGGACTTATTTACAAGGAAATCATTTCCTCTACCCTGCTTACTGGTATGTAAGCTTCCCAAATGTCTGCATTACAGGGTTTACCAGAAGCCTGTCATACGAGTGCTGGGAGAAAGTTCCCCGTTACTTAGTGGAAATGACAGAATATCCCTCTTCCCAGAAGCAATATGAGAACCCTACTGTACCTTTCATTCACTGTATCGTATATGGGGAAATCGATGGATTAGTTGGCGTGCTCTTTACAACTACCGGGCACAAAAGCAATAATGCTGAGAAAGAAACACAAGACTTCCAACAAACAAATATAAAGAGATTTATTACAGGTCCAGTGTTCTCCCTGGGGTCTTTTAGCCGGGCGGCCCATCCAGCTACCTTTTCATGCCACCCGGCTGGAAAAAATTTCTAGAGGGAACACTTGTGATTTGAAAGAATTTAGATGTAGGTTTAATAGGTGTGCCAATACACTTGCAAGATTATTTTAGCACATGTTAACTAGCTTTTCCAAGATCCCTAAGGCCACAAAATGGTGGCACATGTGCTTGTGCTGCTATATCACATCTGGGTTACCTTCAGATTTTACTGAACTAAACCCCCTACGGATGTTGCCAAACTACAACCCCCTGCGGATGTTGCCGAACGACAACCCCCTGTGGATGTTGCCGAACAACAACACCCTGCATTCTACAACCATGGAATGTGGGAGTTATAGTTTTTAAACATCTAGTGGGATGAAAGTTAGACATCCCTGACCTATATAATGAGCATAATGCAGTGCACATTTTTCCCCACCACCAAATTTCCCATCCCACCCCACTTTTTCATGCCACCAGGCTGGAAAAAAATTCTGGGGAGAACACTGAGCTCAATGGTAAAGACGGGATCCCTTTTGAATATCTCCTATTAATGTATAAATATGACCTAATAGATTTCTACATGTCATAAAATTACCGGTAGGTACTTATTTTATTTAAACTTAATAATTGTTAATTTATTGAGACAAATTACTCAATGGAACATTTGTTTTTGCAGCACAAATATGAACCTTTAAAATAATCAGGTCAAGAAAAATTAAGGGGTATGTCCACCCCTAAAATAATTTTTTCTGTCCCCAACTGATATATTTTAAACTTTATTACCAGCATTACTAACCAGGTATTTAAAGTGTAAGCTGGCCCCTCCCTCCATGCAGTCAATCAAGGGTGTGGCAACTGACATCACAACCAATGACTGACTGCCATTTCACCTGCTGCCTCCTCTGCACATGCTCAAAATTTTAAAAAGCTCATTGAGCAGAGGGAGGAGGCAGATACCTTTGCCCACAAAGATAATAGAAATCATAACAATGCATATAATAAACTGGTAAAGACATCAGTAAGGGTTAAGGGCAGATAAATCAGAATTTTTTTTTTTGTTTTAAAGTTGGACATTCCCCTTTAAAATGGTATGAAAAAGAACCAGGTCCAACAGAAACATGGCAGTAGGATCATGGCTAAGGCCTGCTTTGCAAGAATGTAATAGTGTTTTCTGACATTTACAGGCAAATTTCACAGGAAGTCTATTTGTCCACAAACTGAAACATAATAGAAAGTAGGTTATGCAACAAGATCCCAAACACACAAGTCTCTCAACCAAAATGGTTAAAGGACAACTCCACCCTCCTAAGAACATATTTTAGAAAGAATGGCCTCTTTAAAATATGTTGATATACCATACTTTGTCCTATGAATTCATTACTGTATGCCTGCTATGCTTCTGGATGCCTCATGGAAACTGAGCAATTTAGAAACCTGTACTGAGCCTGTACTGAGCCTGGGCATGCTCAGAAGGGGCAGACAGGGTATTAACATTCAGTCATTGGCTGTGATGTCAACTGTCAAATCCATAACTGACAGTTACTAACTGGAAGAACCAGGAAGCAGAAATCGGGGTAACAGGACATTGTGCAGGGTTTCAGGTTACACTTACAGTATATATTTCAGATTTCACACTATTACAGTTTAGGGTTTTGGGGGGTGATTTACCTGTACGTAAGTTTTCATTTCAGGGCTGGACTTGCCCTTTAAAGAAGAATTACCATATGTAGTTGGTTAGTCTGTTAGGCCTCATACAAATGAGCATTTTGTAACTGATATTCTTGCTAATAGATTTACTGATCCACAGTCTGTTGGTTGGACATATTAGGGACACGATTGGACTGACCTATTTTTATTTGTTCTGATGGTCCGTTATTGCATTTACTCAGAAGGAAAGGCTTAACACACTCGTATTCAATATTTAACATTATTTTCCTCTATAGATCATCTAACCAGGTTTTCACTCAAATTCATTCAGGAAAAGAGAAAATGCTCTTCAGAGCCTCCGCCCCAGAATATCAAAGAGACAAATGTTGAGTTTCCTTGAACATGACCAGCAGTTAGAAATGCAGAACCTTATTGGGAACAGCTAGAGGCCCCCAAGGATGAAACAATACATGCATGGAAACAATTAATGGGGCATGATACCATAAGGGTACAGGGTAACAAAACACAGTGTAGCATCTGTAGGAAATCCCAAGCTTACTAACCAATATCAATACAAGGATAACAAAACATGAAATCTGTATTTGCCCAGTTCGCTATTAATTTGCAGGTCATCACCCTGTCTGCTCTGAAATAACACGAACAGACATGGAGCGTAGAGACAGAGATTGGTTTCATTCATTAGAAAGAAAAGGAAAGAAAAACTCACACATTCAGATGCAGTGAAGATCCCCCCGGGAATCTCCCTCTCTTTCTGTATCGCCGAGAATCCTTTCTTACTCTGAGCTCATATGAATTCCCATCCACGTAGAAACAATGTCTGTTACCTGCACGGAGCAACTTGAAGAACAAACTCCAATGTCACTGCTCAGGTGCCTTGGTGTTGGCCGTGCTCCGTGTGCGTGAGTTTGCTTCCCTTGATTCCGCATTCACCTACACATCATTTTAGAAGACAGTTGCCATGGCAACCCATTTCTTCCCTAGCTACACGATGGAAACACATACCTGCACGCGTTATCAATATTCTATGGCAAATTATATCTATGAGAGAGAGAGCGAGATCGTGTTCAACTGAAGTGTTTTTACCCACTGCCTGAAAATGGTTTACTCTGTAAAATAAATAAAATGATGATGGATTAAGAATCGTGATGTCAAACTAATTCATTCAAATATCCATCCTGTCGACAACGGCCCTAATTGGCCAATCTGCTGCAAACTACAACTCCCAGCATTCCCTGGCAGCTGTAGCATAGTAATTACAATACTGTGCAATATCCCTCTCAATGTTTATTCAGGCTTAAGATCACCATTCAATGCTCTGTACAATAGGAAAAATAATCCCTAACCTTAAGCTGGGTACACAAGATGCAAATATTTGGCTAAACCGACATTTCAGTGTTTCGGTCAGTCGGGACAAATTTTTGTATGGCGCTTTTTGCGGCAGCGACCAATCGCCAACCGTTCAATTGTCCAAATCAGACAAACGAACGATTGGACAGGTCGGAAAATCACAACTGATTATGTGGCCCTCTATGGACAACATGATTGGTCGTGCCTAACTGTCGGACGCAACTGCTTTTTGCCGCCACCTTCCTCCAGCCCGACCGGTTGAAAGCCTCGAACAGTCAGTCAGGAGGAGAGATTGTATAGTGTGTACCTAGCTTTAGTATAAGTATTAAATCTGACACAATAGACTGATCATTATGGTCTAGGTGCATTTATCCCCAGACCTGGAGAACAGGGGAAGCCATTAAGATTATAAAACCAAGTTGTTTACATGTGACAGTATATGATGGTTCTACGTACGTATGTAGATTTGGGTTCTATTCATATTGCTTTAAAATACAGAAATAACAATTACATTTTGTCCCAGAGTTCAGTAACTGGTGGGAGGATGCAATCTGCAGGTCTGCAAATATCACTATTAACTATATTTACTGAGCAACATATTCACACAAACCTTAAAATCAAACATTACCATAGGTTAAATTGGTTGTAAATTGAAGGAGAACTAAAGGATTAAATACCTTAATGAACTTCTCTCCTAGTTGCTGTACCTAGTTATTGAAACAGAATTACACTTACCTTCTCTCCCCCATTCTGCCTGCGCTGCCCCATATAGTACCCAGGCCCTAAACCACTAGGTTCTCACAACTGGGTTCTTCTTAGATTTGCAGCAGTACTTACCTAAACTTTCCTTTGTTGCTCTGTTTCCCCTCTGCCGTGTGGCCAATAGGAAGACACAACATGCAAAGAGCATCTTCCCACTGGCCTCATCACCGACAGACTTGAAGACCCTGTACAAGAATCTCCCAAACCTCAGTATTTAAACATACCATTCAGCTCGACCATTGCTGGCCTGTCTGTTAAGGCATTGGGAGACACTCATCTTTGGAATGTACCACCTTGCACCATCGATCTTCAGCAGATTTGGAGTGGAAAATTAGCTGCCTTACCCAAGCTGCATTTTTTCACAGCTGATTGAAAAACACTTAAGCTAAATGTGCCAAAAAATCAACACTGTATGGCTCGCTTTATGTGTATATCTACCTTACCTACTATTTTCAGGCTACTAACATCCTTGTTACAAAAGTGAGATCATGAGATCTAGGAATTCTATCTATACAATTGGCTGGGATTTTTTTTGACTGATTTCACCTAAAAAATGGTTGGCAAGAATCTGCCTTGTATCAGTTATATCAACCAATCACACTGCCGCTCTGAACAACCCTACGTAATTTCTAACCAAAAGGTAAGGAGTAAAATCTTTTAGTAAATATCCCCGCGGTTAGTGCCCCCTTCCCCTAGCTCAGTGAGCAGCTTTGGGGGACAATGTACCAAGGGCTGCATGTCCAGCATAGAAAAACTTTTTATAGTCTGGTAGAGCACCCCCAAAACCCCATTTTTGTATTATTTTACAATGTTTGGGGTTTACCCCCTTCCTCAGGTGCATGCATCGAAACGTTGTGCACTGCAAGTCACAATAAAGAAATAGTTCACAATTGACTAACCAGGCCTGGTCCCTCGTTGATCTGCACTGCTCTGCCAGCTCTTCTTCCTGGTTGCAGCTATCATTCAAGGAGCAACGTGATGTCATGCCGAATTGCTGGAGAGCTGTGACCAGGCAATAGAGCATCTGTCCTTGCAGAGCCATACTGCATCTATTTTTAATTGAAACAGGAGCAGGGAGTGGCAAGGGTCAGGTAAGTCCCTTCAGAGGCGTCTCTGACAATTCTAAATAATGCGAAATTGGGATGGGGGGGGTGCTCTACCAGACTATAAAAAGTTTTCTTTATGCTGGACATGCCCTCTTTTTAACAAGTTTGCAGCAATGTACCAGGGAAACGTGTTTACGTCTCTCCTTTGATGTCACACTTTTCCTGTTGTTTTTTTATCCCCAATAAAAGAAATGAAAATAATAAACCTTCGTATCCACAGATCCTTCCACTAGCTGCTATAACGCTGTTCTGTTCTTTCCTAGAACCTTTAAACAAGAGGTTTTAGCATTGCTAAGCAACCTGCTATGGAGGGTTTTAACTCGCTGGGATTAGAAGTGGAAGGCTATTTTATTATTAGATGTTTCTAAGCCACAACAAGGGAGAAAACTGTAAAAATGAAAGTGGTCCGTACAATAGAGAACAGGCTGATATACACGTTCTCTGTAAGGAGATTGGAAACAGGATCTGTAAATGGAGCAGATGGAATTATTACTCATTAACCCTTACTATGCAAAGAGAACAGTAAATGCACTCTCTCTTACCTCCCGTTCTTCAGTAAATCTTACAGGAGAGAAGGAGACACTTACCCACGGACCCGCTCCAGCGCCAACTTCACAGTTTCCAACGCGTCCTCGCTCCTTCGCACTGTGCAAAGGACTGGAGATGCATCGGAGGCGTCGGGGAATTCGGCGCTGGAGCGGGTCCACAGGTAAGTGTCTCCTCTCCTCCTCTGCTCCCCAGTGCCGGCAGCCCCAAACTTCACACTCCATCACACCAGCACCATGCTTGACTGTAGGCAAGACACACTTCTCTTTGTACTCCTCACCTGGTTGCCGCCACACACGCTTGTCACATTTGAACCAAATAAGTTTATCTTGATCTCATCAGGCCACAGGACGCAGTTCCAGTAATCCATGTCCTCAGTCTGTCTCCTGTTTTTGGGCTTTCTTTAGAAGAGGCTTCCTTTAAGGCAACAGCCATGCAGATGGATTTGATGCAGTGTGCGGCGCATGGTCAAGGCAGAGACATGCTGACCTCCCACCCTGTATGCATTCATAAGTCTACTTGCTAATAACCTCTGGATATACACAACACATGAGCTTGTGCACTCAACTTCCTTGTCCATGGTCAGGCATGTTCCGAGTGGAACCTGTCCTGTTAAACTGCTGCATGGCCACTGGTTTCAGGGTACTCACAATCTTCCTATAGCCTAGGCCATCTTTATGAAACAAATATTTTTTTTCAAGTTTCCTCTTTACCATAAAGCCATGTTCAACTTCCAGTGACCAGTATGAGGGCGATAACACCAAATCTACCTTTAGCTTCCCATTCCCACCTGAGAGTCACAGGACACCAGGGAAGAAAAATGACATTGTAGCAAAGTGTCATATTCTCAGTATTGTCCCATGAAAAGATATAATGAAATATTTACAAGAGGTGTTGTGAGATGCTAAATGTTGAAGGGTCTCACTTTTTTCAATTCAATAAAACCTGCAGGAGCCGGGAACGAAGTAACAACCTACCCAGTCTCTCTCTCCTCCCCAGCATAGACTGATAGGTCCCAACGGACTCTGTATTCTATGCGTATGCGCATCGCACTTGCGCAGTGTACTACTGTAAGTCTATTGGAACCTGTCATAGAATGCGGCAGAGGAGCGAGGAGTATAAGTCTCCTTTAAGCATCTTTTGCTTGTTTACAGCACAATGCCACCTATGTGTGGCGCTGTTCTGTCACAACATAAAGAATGCCCCATTCATTCTGGTGAGTAGTGGAACATAGTTTCATAGTATTAAAGTTTGAATAAAGACATAAGTCCATCTAGTCTAACCTTTATACCCTACCCATAATGTCTGTATAACAGTTACATAGTAACATAGTATTGGAGGTTGTATAAAGACATACGTCCATCTAGTCCAACCTTTATACCCTACCCATAATGTCTGTCTAACAGTTACATAGTAACATAGTATTGGAGGTTGTATAAAGACATACGTCCATCTAGTCCAACCTTTATACCCTACCCATAATGTTTGTATAACAGTTATATAGTAGCATAGTATTGGAGGTTGTATAAAGACATACGTCTATCTAGTCCAACCTTTATACCCTACCCATAATGTCTGTCTAACAGTTACATGGTAACATAGTAGTATTGTATGTGCTCCTTCATCCCGACCAAGTTTCCGGCAATTGCGACTGGTCAGCCAGGATGAAGGACTGTCAGTCATGGCAAAAGTACCCGCGGCTGGCAGTACGTGGTTTTTCGTTGTGTTTGATTGCCCATTCGGTCGATTCAGACATCAGTCACCGCAAAGCCATGCCATTTTTTTCTCCCCTATCGACCGATACACTAAAGTATCGGTCGATCAGCACAAATATTGCTTGGTGTGTACACAGCCTTAAAAGCAATAGATTCTTTATCCAACAACAAATTATTTAAAACCTTAGCTTTTTATTTGGAGCTCATAGAAAAACAAACAGCTCATAGATTTATACGGCAACCAGTCAGGCTGCCACTTGCAAAGCAATAAGTAGAAGGAGGTCCATGTTCATTCACATACTCAGAAATAATGCATTGTTTCAAGATGGGAAGCAGAAGGCTGATCTATAGCCTCCCTCGTACCCACTCTCTAGCTTCAAGATTCAAAGACGTGTGGGTGAGAGGCCATCTGTCGAAAGCTTCTGATTTTTTTTCCCCAAAAACAATTTGATTAAATCTGAATGTTAGCAACTTTAATGAAATAATTGTTCGCCCGAATGTACTAGAGGATGCAACAGTCCCAGAATTACTTAAGAGCTGTTCCCTGAATTTACTTTTGCACACAAGCCCCCAAGGCCTTTACTGAATATGTATGTACATTATGTACAATTCTATTAAATACACAGAGCTTGTGATCTAATTGCAAAGGGGTCTGACTTAATGGGAAGAAGATGCAGCATCATTGATATTCCGGATTTAGAATTCAGAGCATGTTGTTCACAGATAGCACATTGCTACTAGAAGGGTGGGGGACATCGAATGCAAACCACATAGCTCTGGTACCATTCTAGTTAACAGATCTAATGGTTTGTTAAAGGGCATGACCTGTATATTGGAACATTTGTTTTTCAAATTGATCATTACAGGAAACGATCATTCTTATTATTATTTGTGGATCTGTCCCCTATCAGCTCAACTGTCTATAAAGTGCTTTATTATCATAAACTCTTCTGTTATGCACAGTTTTGCTGTAACTGGAATGAAAGTTGGAATGTGTGAAAAGCATGGTGGGAAATTCCCTCTTCCAGTTCTGGCTCATAGTGATAATTGAGCAAGCCTGAAGGACAATTATACTCACCTCCCCCTCGCTCCTTTTCATCTATACCTGCATAGTAGCCAGTGCGAGGACCTAAATCACTAAGTCCTCACCCAGGGTACTTTTCCTAGCTCTTGCCAAACTTACTGAATGTCCTTCGGCAATCTGCTTCATCCCTCCTCTCTTCCCCTGTATGTGACAGATTGGGATGCAGCCAATGAGAAGATACTTTCTGCAAAGAGGCGTGTCTTCCCATTGACTGCACTGCAGACTGTCACTGACAGTGGACGAGAGGAGGGATGAAGCGGATCAATAAAGGAGACTTTCAGTAAGTATTGGAGCATCTATGGATCGGGCAGAAGTAGAGTATAATTGTCTTTTAATTATACAGAAAGTAAGGTCAGATGGAAAGAGGCGAGTTAAAAGAGGGAAGGGAGAAGGATACTGGACTATAGACAGTATTGTCTTGGTACCAGTATTAGCAAGAATGGGACTCCATATACTGTAGGAACAAGAATTTATCAGTGTTGTGTATACTCTAATGAGGTTTGCACCTGTAACCAAGGAAAGATCAAAGTTTACATAATGAGAAACTATATTCAAACCTGTACCTCATACTGTTAAATGGTTATTATCAGAGTAGCTAAAATGGTGGAGCTATGCACTCACCGCAGCTCATGGTAACCCTATCAGAAATCCTTCCTATGAAAACCCTGTGCTTGCTCCTGTAAGCTTTCCAGAAATATATATCAACCAACCCCACCAGAAAGAAAACAAACACAAAACAAACAAGGAAACTGTATTTTGAGGCTGCTGCTCTTTTAAAGAGACAAGACAGACGCCCTATGATCATCATGTAATATTTCAAAGTCAGGCCACGTACAACGATAAACGATGGTGCCTTTGTTTTCCCGGGCGCTATATTTAGCTCCTTTGTTCTCTGATGTGTATGTAATATTAGAGAAGAAAACAAAACATGTGCACAATGTTACATCTTCCTACCAGGGACCAGAGAGATCAGCTGCAAAGGCCTCACAAGGTTTTGTATTGGGTATCACATGCTGCCAGATAACTCACACACACACACACACACACACACACACACACACACACACACACACGGAAATCAAACTTTAACAAGGTGTCAAACCATGGAACCTGGCCCTGCCCTGTCTATTTATACTCTGCAATCATGATCTGCTGTCACTGGCTATGAACCCATTCACGCTGCTAAATAGTAAAGACAAATAGGAGAATTCTACACATATTTTAAGCAACAGACTTCAGTGGCAATATAGACCCCCATAATGTGATCTTTGGAGAGTGTACAGAGATAGTCCTAGGAAATGACATAGTAACACAGTAATTAAGACACATCCATCTAGTCTAACCTTTATTGCCTACTCATTAACCCTACCTAACAGACGGCCTTGCTTTAAGGCTATCAACAATGCACGCAATTAGCCATTTGTGATCAGTCTCCAATAGCCATGCACATAAGAATTCAGTGTCTCTATGACGTCGAACATCTTAAAATAACATTATTTGCAATGAGACTGTAGTCTTAATAGCAGCTCTGTAACTTTAATACAAACCCATGGGTACTTGTACGTAAAATTCAATGCCCCATAAGGTCCTGGGTTGCTAGTATGCCCCTAGCTGACTGAATAACAAAATCAGGTTTCCTTGGGTCAATGGGAAACAGCAGAAACCCATTCATAAATATCTACAGTAAGTTATTAATCAGTCACCGAGCCTGTTACAATGCACAGCCGATGCCCCTTTTCTAAACAGATTGTGCTGCAGTTAATGAATGTAGCACAGGTAAATCCGTGTGTTACCTCCATGTAAGAATGCTCGCTCCCTGACGCGAATATACATTAGGAAGATTTCTACATTGATTTGAACTCTATGTTTAGTTTTCATATAACATTCCAAATAGAATGAGAAAGGATAGAGATGGAATGGTTAATAATAACGCACACAGATACCCACTATACTACACATAATCTTATACATAAGGCAACGGACCTATGAGCTTGCCACATACAGCTCGATTTATACAACCGTAATCAGAAATGGCATCAATGGAGTTCTATTTCAGATATTGTACATGACCAGTACATGTACACAGTGTGTATTTACATGTTGATGCTAACAAATAAATATGTATGTATGTAACATGTAAACAAACCTCACCTGTCCATCCTGCTCTTGCCCGTCACTGCGGAGAGCGCTGTATCGGTCCACCCTGGTTCTGTACATGGCTGCAATCTTCAAATGATTTTATCTAAAAGCCAATCTGTCGTTTGGCACCTAAAAATCTTTAACCCAATAGTGTCTTTTCATTCTGCAAATCTGCCCCTATCTCTCCTATTCCCTATCACCCAAACAGCCGAAGATGCTCTAATACACAATGCAAGCTCCGGTCCACCTATCCATTGTGCCAGTTGCACAAGGAAGCCGAGGCCTTTGTGGATTAAGCTGGCACGATGTTAAAGTTAAACCGACAAAGAAACAAGTGTCCCAAAATAGTTACAGCTGGTTAGGACAAGCATAGCTAAGCAGTACCATGACAACTAGAAAAAAAGAAAGGCAAAAGAAAATGAGGTGCCACCTACATATCAGTCATTGTTAGTGAGCGATTTCACACATTTTTTTCTGCCAGTTTGAGCCACTGCCATTAAAATCATTATTTACAAAAAAAAAAAAAATGGGGTTATTATGTTGTTTATGACAATGCAAAGATTAACCCACCCCCTTACGGAACAGCACAGAGCGAGAGTGGTTATGTTATGGAAAGAAGCGTGAAAGGGGTCACGACGGGAAGCAGCGTTCTGCCAATTATTATAGCAAGCAAATAATGGATAAAATAGACTGTGCTCCAATGCAGGACAGAGCATATGTATAGAAACAGATCCATATAGATATATATGTATAGCATGAATGGAAAGTAAAATAGTATAGTCCATTTATTCCTTATGTAATGATGTCCTGACCTATTAAAAATGCTGATGATATTTGCTCATTGATGAGGTTTTCCCATGGTCCTTTGGTGTCTGTGACAAACTGTGATTTTTTTATTGCTAGCTGGAAGTTTTTCGCAGCAGAGGAGATTGGGGGAAAAGCGATAGAGCACCAAATGCAAATGAGCTTAGAAAAGCGATAGAGCACCAAATGCAAATGAGCTTAGAAAAGCGATAGAGCACCAAATGCAAATGAGTTTAGAAAAGCGATAGAGCACCAAATGCAAATGAGTTTAGAAAAGCGATAGAGCACCAAATGCCAAAGGAGTTTAGAAAAGCGATAGAGCACCAAATGCAAATGAGTTTAGAAAGAAATATACAGTATAGCAGTTCTGGTCTATATTGCAGGGAATCATCTGAACTTTATTTATTATTAAATTTAATTTCTATGTTTCAAATGGATAGCTTACACGCAGTTTCCGGTCGTGATGGATTTTACTTTTACTATTGTACTTTTATAACAGGGCATAGTAAAACCTTACAGCCATCAAAAGGAATATTAAAGGGGAAGCTCAGTGCAAATACATTTGCTTCCAATAGGTTTTCTTATTCCACTAACTTTACTCTGCCCATCCAGATGAATTCAATTAATCCATGCATAAAATGCTTCCAAAATACTGACCACTTATATGCGGGAACCCTAATAGCGTTCATTATTAACTTGTCCTAGACTCCTTGGCTAATTCAGTTGCTTAGTAGAGATCTAAGTATGTTTAACCCACCCATAAGGGCTAAGCCACACTAGCGTGTTCTCGCTTGCGATTTTTGCTAACATGGAAATCCCGTGAATGCGAACATTCCTGCGATTTCCTATGCGCATGCGATTGTGCGTCCGCTCGCATTTTGTGTTTAAGCATTTTCCCCGCGATCGCATGCGTTTTCTCTTTGAAAATAGTGAAAATGCATGCACAACCGCAAAACAAACCCGCGCAAACGCACAGAATTCGTGCGATAAAGCTCAAGATTGTGTGCGTGATTAGGTGTGTTGTAGTGTGTCCTCAGCCTAAGACAATTGGGAAAAAATTATTGTTAGGAATATTCCACGGAAGTGGTGCATCCTGGGGAAAAAGGACAGTTGCAGAACCTGAAATCACAGCTCACTAACGACTACAACAGGACACAATTAATTTAAAAATAATTTTTTTTCCCCACTAAAAATCACCGCTAACTAATTCTGCAAGTAATAATCACACTCTCTATCACAAAGGTAACCCTATTAAAAAAAAAAAAGACACTTGCTATATATATGCCTGCCATAAACAAAAGATTCCAAGGTGAACCTGGAGACCAGAAGAATATCTCAATAGAGTGTGTGTGAAGCTGTCTATCTATATAGGTCCTGTTATCAACAAAAGAGACAGTCCTTCACTAGTAGATCCTAAAATAAATACGCATCTTAGTTGGAACGGCTATTTCTGTAAAAGCGTACTGGAGGCAAGATCACATAATGAGACTATAGACAGAGCCAAAAGCAAAGCAAAATGTATTTTGTCCTCTGCACCCATATGGGGGTCTTTGTTCCTATGTTAGTACACTTGTATATTTTTACTCTACTCTACTAAAATAGCAGTGATTTGTACTAGTCTAGCCAGTGCTGGACTCTAGTATCATTTTAAGTATGCTCCTCGTTTAATAAGCAACCCAGAGCACTGATCACGAGCTTTACTGTACTATAAAACATTTCACTTATTTACTTTTTTAAATAAGCCCATGCGTCAGCAGTGATGGACTAAAGTATGTCGCCTGCTCAAGTGCACATGGAGACCCGAGATCTGTTATTATCTAATTATAGTCACGTCCCTTAATTAGAGGAATTTATAATCATCTCATTCGTCCTGCTTACGTTAATTGTGTTTTATGAGTACAAATATTTAATTGTGTTATATAATATGTCTTAGATAATAGGACACAGAGCCCAGAAGTGTTATTGCTACACCGTTTCTAAATATACAAACATATCATTATACTGGGTATAATAAATTACAGGTGTTTACTAGGCAGGTCTTAGCTGGCCATTGGCAGTGTCTGTTACTGAAGGGGACAGGATCACATCACTTGGAAAAGTATAGATGAACCTGCTTTGAAAATAGCAAAATATAAACAGAATCAAGGCCAAGTCAACTAGATGTCCTGTCCTGTTTAATGACCCTTTTCCCATAATCTCGTTAGTTTTCTGTATATTTAAAGCATAAGTATGCTGTAAAAAAAAAGTTGGATTTGTTTGGAAGCTGCAGCTTCCTGTTTTGTTTTTTCTCCCTATGCCCCTCTAGAGCCTGCCTTTGCAGCTTCAAAGTTGCTGACATCTTGAATCTGAATAGTTGGATTTACGTAAAGCGCCGCCCCTCCGAGCAGACGTGTGACGTCATCTCGCCACGCTGCGCTTGAGCGCAGAGAGATTACGTCACGCGGGCACACGTACGCACGCTCGGAACAAACGCACATTCCCTTTTGAGACAGATGCAACAGGAGAAAAAGCTACACATCCAACTATCCAGATTCAAGATGTCAGCAACTTTGAAGCTGCAAAGGCTCTGATGGGTCATAGGGAGAACAAAATGACAACAGGTTTTTTTTAAAGCTGCAGCTTCCAAATAAATGTAACTTTATTTTACAGCATACTTATCCTTTAACAAGAAAAAGGACCCAGGTAAGAAGACATTTTTTATCTGGAGAACTAAAGGTTTGTACACACGACCCACGGCGCACGATGTGTACGAACGTTCGTTTCCGACGATAATCGGCTCGTGTGTAGGGCCTTTATTGGCCAAAACGGCCAGTCGTTCGTGGATCCGCCAAGTCGGTCGTTCGCCGATCCCCGACCGAACATCTGTTTCGGACGATAAAGGCCCCACACAGGGCCGATTATCGGCGGAAACGAACGTACGTACACATCGTGCACCACGGGTCGGGACCGGCCATCGCACGTGTGTACGAACCTTAAGAGAACTAATGCTGGGGAAGAAATAAGAGAAGTAGCCATTTCAGATTAGGGGTACAATCTACAGTAGGATTATCCTAATCCACATTAATTGCCATTTAAGGATCTATGGGCTTGAAAGAACATTGTCCTTAGATAAACTCTCTCTTTCAAAATAGTTGCATGAAAGACTTGCCAGTAGGTATTGTACATGGTCTATACGAGGGAATGATATTCATTAGATCTCCAGCTATCAGCTTCTGAGAAAATGAATTGGTATTTTTGCTGGCAGCTATAGGCAATCCCAGTATTTACAATAACTGCACCTGAATGTTTTTTGTTTATAAAATCTAGATAGTAGGCTGCTTATAGGAAATCAGTGCATTACCCACTACAACTACTGCTGGGAACTTTGTAGTTTAAAGGAGAACTATAGTGCGCATTAAGTTTTTTCAAAAACAGTTAAAATGAAATGTGCCTGGGGTACGATTGGTACTTTCTACTTCCCAATATAATTTCTATGAGGAGCGGCAGCATGAAAACTGCTTCTGCCAGGCTTCCTGGGTGCTTCAGAGCTATCATTAATATAGGAAGGCCCAGGGCAATAACCTGGCAGATGAAAACTGTATGTGCTGTAGTTCCCAAACTAAACAATATTGGGAGGTAGGAATAATCAATAATTACTCCCTGTCCAAGCTACTTTTCATTTTTGAGAAGTTCATTTTTACAGTATACCGTAGTTGTCCTTTAACACTGAGCTATTACATTGTACCCTGGTTCCATTATAGCCCTAGTTACATTGTACCCTAGCATTACATTGTACCCTAGAATTACATTGTACCCTAGAATTACATTGTACCCTAGAATTACATTGTACCCTAGCTTGTGAAGGTTCTCATTCATCTAGGTCATGGTATATCTGTTGTATTCAATTAGATCAACTGGACTTGAAGTTTAGTTCTTGAAGACTTTTCGCTAATCATCCGACTGGCTTCCTCAATTCAGAAATTCTGAATTGAGAGATCCAGTCGGATGACTAGTGAAACGTCTTCAAGAACTAAACTTCAAGTCCAGTTGATCTAATTGAACACAACAGATATTGTACCCTAGCATTGCATTGTACCCTAGCATTACCATGTACCCTAGCATTACATTGTACCCTAGAATTACCCATTACATTGTACCCTAGCATTACATTGTACCCTAGCATTACATTGTACCCTAGCATTACATTGCACCCTAGCATTACATTGCACCCTAGCATTGCATTGCACCCTAGCATTGCATTGCACCCTAGCATTGCATTGCACCCTAGCATTGCATTGCACCCTAGCATTGCATTGCACCCTAGCATTGCATTGTACCCTAGCATTACATTGTACCCTAGCATTGCATTGAACCCTAGCATTACATTGTACCCTAGCATGTACATTTACCTAGAATACATTGTACCCTAGCATTACATTGTACCCTAGCTAACATTGTACCCTAGCATAATTGTACCCTAGCATTACATTGTACCCTAGCATTACATTGTACCCTAGCATTACATTGTACCCTAGCATTACATTGTACCCTAGCATTACATTGTACCCTAGCATTACATTGTACCCTAGCATTACATTGTACCCTAGCATTACATTGTACCCTACATTACATTGTACCCTAGAATTACATTGTACCCTAGCATCATTACCCTTCTTGCATTGTACCCTAGCATACATGTACCAGATACATTGTCCCTTGCATTGCATTGTACCCTAGCATTGCATTGTACCCTAGCATTACATTGTACCCTAGCATTACATTGTACCCTGCATTACATTGTACCCTAGCATTACATTGTACCCTAGCATTACATTGTACCCTAGCATTACATTGTACCCTTGCATTACATTGTACCCTAGCATTACATTGTACCCTAGAATTACATTGTACCCTAGCATTACATTGTACCCTAGCATGCATGTACCCTAGCATTACATGTACCCTTGCATTACTTGTACCCTAGCATTACATGTACCTAGATTACATTGTACCCTAGACTTACATTGTACCCTAGAATTACATTGTACCCTAGAATTACATTGTACCCTTGCATTACATTGTACCCTAGCATTACATTGTACCCTAGAATTACATTGTACCCTAGAATTACATTGTACCCTTGCATTGCATTGTACCCTTGCATTGCATTGTACCCTTGCATTGCATTGTACCCTAGCATTGCATTGTACCCTAGCATTACATTGTACCCTAGCATTACATTGTACCCTTGCATTACATTGTACCCTAGCATTACATTGTACCCTAGAATTACATTGTACCCTAGCATTACATTGTACCCTTGCATTACATTGTACCCTAGCATTACATTGTACCCTAGCTTACATTGTACCCTTGCATTACATGTACCCTTGCATTACATTGACCCTTGCATTACATTGTACCCTAGCATTACATTGTACCCTAGAATTACATTGTCCCTGCATTACATTGTACCCTAGCATTACATTGTACCCTTCACATTGTACCTAGCATTACATTGTACCCTAAATCATGTACCTAGAATTACATTGTACCCTAGATTACAATACATTGTCCCCTAATCATTACATTGTACCCTAGAATTACAATTGTACCCTAGCATCATTGTACCCTAGCATTACATTGCACCCTAGCATTACATTGCAATACCCTAGCATTACATTGTACCCTAGCATTACTTGTACCGTAGCATTACATTGCACCCTAGCATTACATTGTACCTAGCATTACATTCACCCTAGCATAACTTGTACCTAGAATTACATTGTACCCACATTACTGTCCCTAGCATTATGCACCTAGCATTACATTGTACCCTAGCATTGCATTGCAAGTAACCTCCGCACAACCTCAAATCGAACACTACCAAACCAGATGCAGCGCTAGCAGGGTAAACTATACTATGTACAATAAAACGACATGCCATCATATCAAATGTATCAATAATTTCCCCCTTCATATCAGTGTGAATATATATAATCTGAAACACAGAAAGTGTATACGTGCCATAAATATAATAAAGTGATCAAACATCAACACTTCGCCATAATATGAAACCCAAATCCTAAACACGGGGAGAGAGAGGATCAATTGGCCGGACACCGTTAATACATAGGCTTGATATGACGGCATGCTTGTAGGGTTATGTCGGGGGGGTTGTACATAGTCATGATGCAGCATAAGGGTCTCAACAATTACTATTGTAAGAGATACTGACTTTAATCCATAAGGAGTTAAAACCTGAATGTGTCAGGTCTTCATCACAGCATGGGACATGCTGACAGATGTAGGACTAACCAGTTATTTTCCTTCTGCCTTTTAAAAGGTTTCTTCCTCCTCTCCAAGCTCTTTTACAAGCTCACCTGTACTCAGAGGAGGCAGCTTGGGGAATGGCAGTCAGTCATTGGCTATGATGTCCACTGTCAAATTTATCACTAACAGCTGCTACTTGAAAAAACCAGGAAGCAAAAATATAAGAGTAACAGAAGTATTTCAGGTTACTCTCACATCTCTCAACTTTCCAACTATAGCAGTTTTGGGGTATTTACCAACATACAATTTTCCATTTGACAGATAGACCCTTTCAGGAGACCGAAGCATAAATGTTTATGTTGGTTTGATGATTGGGTTCAAAAACATTTGTAACTTCACAAGGATATAGGTGTGTGTACAGCCAACCTATTATCATAGTACATGTGTTACAGATGATAAAGTCCAAGCATGGAGACTGACACAAAACACACTGACTGCTGTCTGGGAAAGTCAAGGTCGGATCTGCTACATTAAATGCCATATGGTAGGAAAGTCAAAAATGCCCTGAAATCAGAAGGTTGTACAGACAGCTTGGAGCAGTGGTTAAGAACCACTTAAAGGCCAACATGAACAACCCAATGTCGCAATACAAATATTTTCTTATTTGTCAACCCAGCAGCATTTTGTCTTGGAAATAACTTTCTGTTGCCCTTATGAAACCTGATAAACATTCCCTGTGCGCTGCCTCATTGTTTTGGTTTGTGCCATTACATTTTGAGCAGTACCAACGGGGACTTCTCTCCCACTGCTAAAAGGTCACCGGTGTCTGCTATGCCGAGCGTCTGTCATTTCTCAGACTGCCCTGCTCCAGCTATGTAAATTGAAGCGGAAACGTTTGAGTTATGAACATAAAATGCGTCTGTAGTTCCGCAATAGAAACCCAATCTAGCACCTGACTAAACAGTCTCTTGTCTTTGGATTTTGGCAGAATTATTGGGAAGGGCACAGGATGATGCTTGTCCCATTTCTAGATTGTCCGAGGGTCGGGAAAGATTGGCAAAGAAAATTCATACTCATTTCTGGGCTATTTTTTGGTCAATTAAAGGGCATTGTGGTCTTGGAATAAGCTATGGTAAAATAAAAGCCTGCATTCGTTCCTATAAAATGAGCCCTGGGTCACATCTCTGGCTGCAGCCTGTTAGAAATTATATTGTGGTGAAAGTTCATATTTCCTGCTTCCAGTTGGTTGAGTGACCCTCTGCTCCTCCTCTCCACCCCAGGGGCAGAGCATGCTCACTTCAGGCTTAATGCTGGGGAAAGCAGGAAGTACCTGCTCAGACATTTATACCAATTTGACTGTTGAGAAGGGGAGCCTATTAATGAAGACAGAGGCTGGTCACATGGCTGGAAACAGGAAGTGTTTAAAGGGACAGTATACTGAAAAAATGACTGCCTCATGTTAATCTTTAATTAAATACATGTAAGTAGCACTTACTCTGAGGTGTGTGTGTTGCTGCATGCCTTTAATCCAGCACACATTTTGTTAAGGAGCAGTATCCCCCTCCCACTTTAAACCACTCCCACTTCCATCCAACCTGACTTTTTTCCCCCACAATTCAACTGTCAAGACTGCACACAGCATTCCAACTGTCAAAACTCTGTCACCATTCCAGCTACAGTAAAACTACTCACAGAAGAATACTTTTTGAGAGCAAGGAAGTTGATTGACAGCTGAAATATAAGAAGTTTTTAGATTGGATATCTAAAGAAATAGGGGGCAGATCTACAAAAAAATGAAACAGTGGTGGTTGGCAAGAATTATAGTTTCCAGTTATGGTCAATATAAATAACCTATTTTTCGGTATAGATGCCCTTTAAGCAGGAAGTAATATTGCTGAACCTTTCCAGCAATAACATCTCCCAAATTTATATAACCCAAACTTGTTTAGACAAATTGGAAACCACAGAAAATAAAAAGTTATATACAAAGCTTGAATAGATATTATAATTCCCTACAAACACCTACCTGTCTCTAAGACCAAGACATACGGGTAAATTTTGACCCTATTATTCTGATTCTGCCATGATTGTCTATTGAAGTCTGGGCAAAAGTTACTGACACGTCCAATTGAATTTTCCTCCAAATTGGATGGTTATAACAGAAATGTCCGCCGATATTTCAACTGAACTAACGCACCAGAAAGATGATCAAGCTAAAATAACGCCCTGTGTGTACTGGGCCTTACACTGTAGAATAATTTTTTTTACTTGTTTCTAACATTTTGGGCGGGTTAGGAAGAGGTCATCCAATATTCAGCTCTGAAACGGAAAGCAGGGAAATCTCACAAAGATGTGATGTGGTTGTGGGTTCTTCTATTCAAATGCTACTCTACTGCTAATAAAGTCTTCTGGTAGGTCAAATATCAACCGACACTGACCCTCTAGACTAAAATGGGTCTGACACAGAAAGACACATTGGACCATGGCAACTCGACATAATTATAATTTTCTTTGAACTTACATTTAGTTCTAAATTCCTATTTTAGATAAAACAGATATAATAGAGAAGCAATGAATAAAAACACGTTCTTCTCTGTAATTTGATTTTTTTTTTTTACTATTATGTAATTCTCGTAGTTAATATTTAGTGTATGACATATTCACTGTATAATGTATTGGCTTGGGGAAAGTCATTAGAAGCAGCTCAAGAAGCTGAAGAGTGCAAACTAAGTGGTTTCAGATGCAACTGAACAGCCAACACAAATTTCAGAGCCCTCTGGCATGAGTGATGGGAATGTGTGACTGGATCTTTTAGGTGAAGGGTTCTGATATTAATGACATGCTCTTTAATGGGCCATTGTAGTTGCATTGATTGGTGTCCTTTGAGGAAGGAGAGTACTCCTACCGCCCAATTTTGTTCTGGTATGGAGTTGTCAGCTGCACTTCCGGTTTGAGATCTTCCACTCAACTTTCCGACTTGTTCTCCTATGCACAGGAGGAAAACAAGCCAGGAGGAAGACAGGGTGGGGAGACATAAAAAGTGAAAGCTCACATAGTCTATTTGGTCATTTTAATTTGGCTTTTAACCAAGAAGGCCTAAAATAACCAAAATTCCCTTGCGATAATAAAGTATGTGCCGTATGTATGTCTCCCTTTTATTTGACATTAAATAGTTGAGTGGATATTAGGTGCTTTATGTGCATGATGGACCACGCTATAAGCAACTTAATGCACTCTTTCCAACATTTTTAACATCTGCTAAGCCTACTTTTTCTGATGATGAATGCAGGTTGTCCATCACACTTGAGAAAAATAAACAGGGTTATTCAATAAAAGTTCTGATCGTTTAAAATGGAGCTAATTTTGCCCCAACCAATCAGATGTTAGTTTTCAAATGTTAAATAAGATCTGATTGGTTGGGGCAAAATTAGCACCATTTTAAACTATAAGAACATTTATTAAATAACCCTGAATATACCTAAGCTATGAATGTTGGGGGCAACATTGTAAAACTAGAACCAGTCTTGTTAAGCCCTATTTTTTTATTGTTATATATGAAGATTGTGTTTGTGTCAACTCAACCACTGCTAGCAATCTTCTCCTCCCTAGCTGTCAAGTGGAAAATACATCACAGCACTTGGCAATCTCCAAACAAATCAGTAACAGGATAACTGCCCTCTCTCTGTTTACAGCTTTAAAGGATGGATTATGCCATAAACGCAGCACATTCTGTGCCAAGAACATGTTTGGTTATTCACATAAGTAAGCTCATGGCCCGGTACACACGGTCTGATATTTGGGGCAGATCAACTGGTTGATACAATATTTCGGTCAATCAGGACAAATATTGGCAGTAATGATTTGGCACTGTGATTGGACAAAACGTTTGTTCAAAACGGACTATAAATTTCTACCAATAGAGTCTTCAATAGGTCGCCCAGAAATGTTACCTGCGGCACTTTTTCTTCTGGCCAGCAGGTTACCAGTCATTTTGTTGATCGGTAGCATACTGGTCTGGAAGGTAGGTACAAAATTGTACCATGTGTACCAGGCCTAGAAACATGAAAGGACAGTTCATACATTACATAGTTGGCCCTCTTATAATGGAACTTTCTTCACTTATTTATATATATAACATGCACATATTATGAAGCTCTGTACAGGGTCTGTCTCTAATTGGCTTCACATGAGTATTGAGTCAACGCACTAAACCATGCAGTGCTGGTATATTGCTTTAGGATTATGCTTGTGAAGGTTCTCATTCATCCAGGTCATGGTATATCTGTTGTATTCAATTAGATCAACTGGACTTGAAATGTATCTCAATTCAGTCATTCTGAATTGAGAAAGCCAGTCGGATGACTTGCGAATCGTCTTCAAGAACTACATTTCAAGTCCAGTTGATCTAATTGAATACAGTCTTCAAGAACTACATTTCAAGTCCAGTTGATCTAATTGAATACAACAGATATTGCTTTAGGATGTTTCGTATGGGCCCTACATGCATGGGTGCATTGACATATGGAGTAGAGTATCATGCCATGTTATTTATAAAATAAAGTGACCCTCTTATGAAGACAGCACACTTTGCTAACAAAGTTAATTTTGTGCGTTAATAAAGTGTCACTGGTGCAATATGGATAAACTGGCATCCAAAGCTTAACAGAGAGAAGCCCTTCAAGAATGGACTCTAATTAGAATGAAACCCAAGGCTGTGATGCACATAGCATGGTTAATCGATAAGTTGCCAATAGTTAAAGATCCAAAAATGAAGCAGAAAAAGCCCAGCTAGATACATACTAGTTGGGAACCGTAGCTAAGACTTTCTGTTTTACTCTCCCTTGCTCTATTGGACCCTTCCATGACAGAAATTTGCTACTCAATGCACAACTATTAATATACCACTGGCAACTGGACTGTTGGTAATCAGTAATTCTCCAACCCTGGACCCCATCCATTCCTCAGTGATAGAAAAACAATATCATTGTAGGGTTAAACTATAATCCCACTGGCTCTGAGCACTGGAAAGCAGAGCACTTGCATCTCTCTCCACTTCTCTGCATCTGTTCTGGATGGCACCTGACTTTATCCTACTGACAGGTCAGTGACGCTTTACTGCAGTAAAGCTGGAGATCCAGTAACAAAGCCATTGCAAGTTATATTGATCTGGGCTCTTGTTTATTTAGAGACATGCCGTGTCTATATAAACTGAATGAAGCCATTAGAATGAAAATAAGTCAGCAAGTAGCTGCTATGTGTATGTGGGAATCTACCTCTGCGGCTTTAGACTGGACATTTAATAGATGTAAATGGATAACACTAGGCAGGGGCATATGCTTGCAACCCTAACACAAACTCCCCCAGAATATATTCTACCGTAAGTGCACAAAAAAGGGTAATTTCAAACGCCATATGTGTACTGACCAGCTTGCCTATGGTGCAACCGATTAATACCCCCGATTGAAAGTTGATTAGGGAGTAGAGATCAGTGTCTCATATTCTACCATCAATTTTCTGCAGATCACTAGATGCTGGATCAAGGATCAGGAGTCTCTCTCTAGGTGGCTACACATAGAGTTCCATACAAATGGTACCTATACTACCATAATATTTGGATTTATTTTGCCAGCAATGCCCGATTATTTATTATTAAAGCCTGTTTTGATTTCCATTTATTACAATAGGGTTACGGTTAGCGAGAGGATAAAAATTATTCTTAGAAGGGTAAGAAAATAATTATAGCAAAACATGTTCACAATGTAGCTGTGCATTTTCAGCATGAGATACAGCAATTTTGTTGGAAAGCCAAACAGATAGAAAAGTAAAAAACCCGACTATTTATAGTGAACACACAGCGAAATGTCATTTTAATAGGCTGAGCTCACGTAATTTCTTTCATGATAAACATGTTTACAGACACCAGGGAATGGAGTTAAACATCTTAAAATGGAGCGCAGGAGGAATTATTAGGCATGTATCAGGCCTAGATAGAACTATGAGCTTTTTGCTTTGCAGACTATTTTATAAAAATGTATTTTCTGCCCTTTGTATTTTGGGATAATCTGCCTAGTTCGTAGGAAAAGTTGCTTTTGTCTTTAATTTGGGTTTGACATTAAAGGGTGCTGTCTAATTAGTCATTGGAACTGTAAGAATATTCCCTGCCTTGATGTCTGTGTTGTGTGAGTTTACAGTAAAGGATGTAGGGATCACATGGTATAGGAACATGTGTTTTCTTCCTTACACCCCAGAAATATTTACATTAGGCTGCCAGTGATATAACTGTTTTTTTTTTGATCACGTGACCTTTAGGTTGGTTCCCAACGTGTCAATGTATTGATCCTAATTTACATACATATTACAATTATTCCAGAAGTGACAAATGGTACGAATTATTTCAGATAAAACTAATGGAATGAAACATAACCTGCCCATCTGTGAATATTATGGGATTGACAGGAAAAAACATGTGACATACAAAGCAGATGTAAACACTGTATTCATTTTGAACAAAGACCATAAAAATACTGCTAACACAATGAATTCAAGCAAACAAAGGAAATTCCATAAACAGCTAGAACCAGATTAAATAGAAAATAAATAGAAAAACTTAAAGGGCAACGAAAGCTTCTAAACAACATCGATTCAGAAGACAAAACACTATCAGGCCTATGTACCATTATGTTAAAAATGGCGCTAATTTTGCCCCAACCAATAGCTACTATTTGAAAGCTAACATCTGATTAGTTAGGGCAAAATTAGCAGCATTTTTAAAGGGTAACTGTGGTCTCAAATTCTTCCAAACTAGTAAAGATTATATAAAAAGCCTTCCATCGTACCTTCAAAATAAAACCTAAATCACATTTCTAGATAAAATTTGTGAGAAGTTATTGCTGCAAAAGTTCAGCAATGTAACTTCCTGTTTGAACTCTTCCTGTATTTAGCCATGTGACCAGCCTCTGTCTGCATTAATAGGCCCCCTTCTCAACTGTCAATTTTTTCCTCAGGTACTTCCTGATTTCCCCAGCGATAAGTCTTAACTGAGCATGCTTCTCCCCCAGGGGAAAAGGGACGGCAAAGGTCAGGTGATGACACTCAACCTACTGGAAGCAGGAAGTTTGAACATTCACCTCTATATCATTTCTCACAGGGTGAAGCCAGAGATGTGATTGTTGGCTCAGTGTAAAGGAAATACTGCAGGCTTTAAGGCTTTTGAGATAAGAAAAAAAACGATAAGAACTTTTATTACATATCCCTGCTTTTCGTTTGAAATGTTGCTAATTTTGCCCCAACCAATCAGATCTTATTTAACATTTGAAAGCTAAACATCTGATTGGTTTGGGCAAAATTAGCACCATTTTTAACGCTGGCGTTTCGGCCCTCCCTTTACGGGGAGGTGAGTTTAGTGAGGGAGAAGGTGCTGCCTTTTTCCATCTTAAAGACATGTTTACCCATGTACCAAGGGTTAACGTGATTTTAAGATATAACTTACGGCAGTTATGGCACAGCAATCATGCTACAGTCCAGAAAATAAATTTGGTTTGAGATTGTTGGAAAAAGGTTCCATGTGAGATCCATGTTGCTGAGAGCACTGGAATAAAGATTTTCTTTTTGCAGTTTAGCAGTGTGGAGTCTCCTTTCAACCCCACTTGATTGTCCAGAAAATACAGTTTGGAATCTTTCCAAGTGGGCATGTGGCGGAGATCAGGAGGTGTGGCCAGAAAGAAAGTTACCTAAACTAACAGGGAGATTCAATAAAAGTTCTTATCGTTTAAAATGGTGCTTATTTTGCCCCAACCAACCAGAACTTATGTAACATTTGAAAGATAACATCTGATTGGTTGGGGCAAAATGATCACCATTTTAAACAATAAGAACTTTTATTGAATAACCACCTAAGTATATCTATATGTAAATGCTATGTAATACAGTTAAATACTGCTTACTCAATCTGTTTTTTTATATCAGTTTCTATTCTTATTTTAGATAATTTCAGATTATGGTGGCATTCAAGTGTGTGTCTAGTTCTTAAGACATCTCATTGATAAATGATTGTCGGGTGCATCCCATCTGTATTCAACCAGATGTTGCTAAACTACAATTACAGACTAACCTGACTTATAACGTATGGAACATCTTCCAGGTACAGCAATATATATATATATATATATCTTATTAAGATTTGTTAATAACATTCAGGGCCTTAGAATGCTCAGTGTATAAAAGAAAGACAGGATGTGTTTGAAGTGGACAAAGGAAGTGAAAGGCAGGAATGACCAAAATGCTGCAGATATTGATGGGTCTTATCTTATTTCACCAGCTGTGGACCTCCACGGTTGTGTCTATCAATGACAGACAGCTGGCATCTTTCTGACTGTCCTGCAGTGACTGTAATTGGCCACTTGACAGCTGTTGCTGAACATCAACTCCCAGAATCCTTCCTACACCAGTAGGAAAATATTTAGGTGCCTACATTGAACTAATATGTACTTAAAATTAAAGGTTAAGATGGCCATACACTACAAAAGGTTATTACGATCGTAATTACAACCTTAAACCAACCGATACTTTGATAGACGGATGTACAATATTAATTGTACATAGATGAACCATAAATATTGTTCGACAATCAATTGGTTTGGTGATTAATGTCGAATGTTGTCTATTGTGAGGTTACATTACATTTAATCTGAACTATAGAAAACACTACAATCATTTTACCAATCGACTTAAAAAAAGGTCCTTCCCGATCGTAATTACGATCCATATTACGAGCTAATGTCACATAAAAAGATCGGGAAAATGTAAACTTTTGCCCAATCAATGGAAATGTCGAATTGTTATCGGATTGTACATAAAATCAGCCTAGTGTATGGTCACCTTTAGAAAAGAAGAGTTGAACAGATTAAAAATAAAACAATGGTCACAGAAAGGCAGCTGCCGAATTGCCACCGTCTTCTAAAACACACAGCAATCTGGGTGCAAATAGGTAATGCTGTATGTAATGAACAAAAGATCTGCACACCCAGTCAATAGGAAATTAGGGATAGGAACACACTAGCTCGTTTCGGAACGTGTTTTGCGATCAGATTGTGCTAGTGGGAGCGCATGTCTGTGGTGGCCTATTGGAGCGGCCCTACTACACGTGTTGCACTACCGCATGCTATGCGATCGCCATTTTTGGTCTGTATCGCATGCGCTCTGATAATGTTAAGTTACAGGAAGCAGGCACAATCGCTCAACATTTCGATCATGCGTGCTTGTTCCCTTGGAGGGAGCAATGCCAGCTTCCAGGCATCTCCCCTTGTTCGCTAGTGATAAATGTTACCTAAATGTTGCATAACGAACTGTCCCTATGCAAAGCTGCATACACAGGATAGATAAAGTTTGTTAGGATAGATCATCAGATGGGAGACATCTGGCAGGACTGGAGCAGGTTAATGGAAATGGGAACCTCTCCCCATGTTAGATTACTGATTACCCAATGTGAATTACAGAGAATTGAGCTAAGGTATGTACAGATTTGATTGATTAGACAGTTGGTCCAACAGTCTCACAAGGAGGAAAAGAAGAGGAAGTGTTTGCAAAACCACCTGTAGCTCCTCAACATGCTCGACCAATCACAAAGAGCTTGCCCCACTAGGATTTTTACCTATTATCCTTTGGGAAAGTGGCATACAAGTGGATAGGAATGGAAAGCGCAGCTACAGTCCATAGAAACCCACTGTGATTTGTAATGGGTTGGGGTCTAGGCCTAAACAATGACAGGAGCCTCTATACATGTTAGACTGTCTGGTGAAGGGATCAGTCATTGGATATTCATCGTACAATTCGGCCAACATTTATCTATCATGTGTACATGAACATGCCCAAGTTTCCGATCCCCACCTAGGGCACCAAACAAGATTACTATATATAAAGCCTGCCATACATATATCAACAAATCCCAATGGGATTTACCGAATATTGGCAAGTCGTTGGGGCCAAAAACGACCAACCATGATACCAACGAACTACTAACATCCGACTGACACAGATACAGAGTATGGAAGGTTGGCCTTTAAGCAGATTTCAATGGATGGCCACCTTAAGACTTTCTCACCTTGTTTCAAGATTGAAATGTGATCTCTGTCTGCACCTATTACATTTCATTTCTGAGCTCTGTTTTCTTACCCTCCCACCCTTGACTTCTAAAATAGAATGTTAGCCATACACCTTCCACCATAAATGTGAGACAGGAGATGGGATCCTAATAAAATAAAGAGATGTAAATAAAAGGGTAAACATTTCCCAGCGTTAACTTGAAACATGACAATAACAATTAAAAAGTAGGGGGAAGGCATTACATGAAAATGTAATGTATGATGTATGGTGCCTTAAGGTAAAATAAAAGCCAATCTCTGTAAGAATTTCTGTAATAGAAGTCCTTTATCCCAAAGACTAGCCTGGCGTTTCAGTTGACAATGTCCAAGACTGTAACATAACAAAGCAAAGTTTTATCCATCTCCAAATCATGGCCCATCCATTGCTCCTATGAAGACAACCCTCAAAGCCAGGTTTTAAAGCAATTTCCTTATTACTGGTATCAGCATTTCTTTATTACTGCCCCTGTATAAGCTCATGTACCCACAAGCTCATGCTTTTGCACTCAACTGAACATAATCCGCTATTCATAAATTAAGCAGAAAACTTAAAGGGGAACTTTACAAGTCACCTTACAAGTGTCCTCTATAAAAAGGAAACACTAATTCGATCAGGGCGTAAAAACCCATGCAACTACCACTTACTTTCCTTCGCTACTTCAGTGCACTAATCATTTCTGAGTGTTATTGTAATGCAGGATTGAAGAAAAGTTAGCAGGGCCCGAAAAAATTATTGCATCTCCCTGAATGTGTCTGTCACAGCAGAGGAGCTAACAACTTGCTTTACCTACCTATAACTTTGGATTCACAACAGCTAGATTCATCATCCTAGGTTTGTTTGAAATGTATGATAAAGAAACCTTTTCATGGTCCTTGTAATAAGGGCACTTGTATGGCAACTACAGTTGCCCTTTAAAATCAAAATCTTATATTAAATCCCTTTAAAGGGGAACTGTGGTCTCAAACAACTTGAGTTTAAATTAAAGGCACGTTTCCTACCTTTAAAATGAGCTATCGACCACCTCTCTATGTGCTCCACAGCCCAAGATATAAAGAAATGACTGCCCAGAAAGTTAATGGGTGGGAGGCTGACATGTGACATTCCTAAGGCTTCTCCTGCACAGTGCCGCCGGCGAGCACAGCCTCAGACTCCCTCAGTGTGTGAGGGAGACAGGAAGTCCCTCCTCCTCTCTGCTGTGTGAAGTCCAGACAGAGTAGGTAAGGGAATCTACAGCCCTTCTTTCCCACTATGTGAAAACAGCCTTTTCTGGCAGAGTTCTTACTCTGTCTGAAAAGGCTGTTTCCACAGAGTTTTCTGTAGGGGGGGGGTCTGAGTGGCCCACGGCACCCATGAGAGGGCAGGGCTTATGCACCCATGAGTGGGTGGTGCTTATGCACCCGCAGGTGGGCGAGGCCACATGGGTCTGTAAGAGAATGGGCCAAGGGGGGCCTGCAACTGGAGGGACCATGGGGTCCATGAGTGGGAGGGACCAGGGGGGCTGCAAAGGGGAGGAGGAGACAAAGGGCAGATTGACTGACATGGTTTCAGAACAGGAAGCGCAAAAATTCTCAGGAGAGCAATTCCTATCAATTTACCTAAAGTCATTTTTTAACACAGTTCCCCTTTAAATGTGATCCAACATATAACAAAAACTTCCAGGTCAATTTCCCTTATATTATAAGGCAACCTCACATTATCCTTGGTCAAGCCTTTGTCAACCTTGCAGTGGGCATCAAGGAGCAAACAAAAAAATACAGTCCCTAAAATTGACTTCTTTACAGCAGTACATAAATCCAGTGATATTAGTCCATGGATGTCTTTGACTAATATAAGTGAAACCAGTAACTAGCAGAGACAACCACTATCCTATATCTTTCAGATTATTAATAACAATTTCACTTTTAGATACAGAAACAATAGTGGACATTAAAGTCATGCAAAACCTGTAGATTTAATAATTCCTTTTAAAGGAATTTATACTAGTGGGGCAATCTGTTGAGAAATGCCTCTTTTTGTTTAGGTTTATGAATCTTAAAATACAACAGTCCTCATAAATGAAATGCTCCAAATTAGCAGAACTCATTAAGCCAAAACTACGCAAGAAGCAGACTTTCCGACGACCTTTCAGTACCTTAACTTCCAACCCTTCAGATCGTTAGTGTAGCATTAACAGGTGCTACAATAACACAGGCCTTAAATAAAGGGTAACTGTGGGGTCTCCATACGCATGCCCTCTATTCAAAAGAGCTTTCAAATAAGAATGATGTCTTTAGCTTCTCTGGATCTTAAGTTATAAGCTTGTAATGTTACAGTTCCTTGTCTGTCTGAGTCTGTGACAAGCACATGATGTACTGTGTAAGAACACCCCCCCCCAAAAAAAAATTTGATCTTTCTTGAAGCTAGTTATGCCCCCTATAACAGGCTATCGATATTTTGAACGTTTCTGCAAATGTTATCAAAACGCTCAAAATAAGTTTGACAATTGACAATATCAACCAGTTTATCGGGAATATGAAGATTGGGCCAGGCCTTCAAGCCCCCATAAAGGTAGGAGCATGCTATGTTTAATAAAGCTCACTTGTATGGAGCCCAGAGGAAATATTGCTCCAATTAGTTTTATCAATTGCTGCAGATTCCCAATAAAATTTACGCTGCCCTCATAAAACTCTAAGTCCAGAACAGAAGATAACTGAAAGGTCAAAAACACTTGTTGGCTGCAGGACTACAGACGCCGTATAAATGTTTTCACTGGAGATAAGCAAGGCTTATGCAGCTGCTGCTTACAGACCGGTGGCAGTGCTTGCCATCAGTCACTTTATATACACGGTTCTGGGCCAGTGGGGTTTCAGAAAGCTAAGGTTTTAAAATCCTAAATAATATTCATTTATATAGCACCAACACGGTGACCACACATATCAAATTAACTGGGGCTGGACCAATCCCAGGAGACCAGTAGCCAATGAGCCTACAAATTTACACCCTACTACTTTTTTTTTAGTGTTTTCTATTCACGTCTATGGAACAGACTACCTAAAAAAAGATAAATTGGCTTCTAGAGTTGTCCGACTGTCTCCCAATGCCCAAAATAGTTTGTCTGCTCTAGAAATAAAACATTTGAAGAAGGGTACCTCGGCCAAAACAGGAAGACTGGGGACCCCCAATAAGTGACACATTTTTTAATGTGTAACATACACAATTCTTGCATATTTGTAATATGGAAAAGCAGAAAGTCCAGGCTGATTGGTGGGAGGGCTTTACGACTAAATGGGTTTCCTAGAGTAACATAGGATAGGATCATTTTTCAAAGGCCATTGGACAGGTCATGCAAGGTCAGGCATTCCTAGCCCCGTGCTTCCCCTTCTTTTGCTGACCTATATAATAATATCCAACATTCTAAGAGAGCTGATGGCACCTTCATTTCCAAAAGCTGGAAACCATCTGGGTGGTGAACTTTATACTGTAGTAGATCAACAGGGAGATTCAATAAAAGTTCTTATCGTTTAAAATGGTGCTAATTTTGCCCCAACCAATCAGAACTTATGTAACATTTGAAAGCTAACACCTGATTGGTTGGGGCAAAATTAGCACCATTTTAAAGAACTTTTATTGAATAACCCCCCAAGTGAATTAGCAATATCATTTAGGTATGGGCCCCGCTATAGACCAGAATTAAATCATGTGGATATGCAGGTGGTCCATCGTGACTTCCCATCCTGCACCCTTTAACTAGTTTGCTTTTGTGGTCTGGTGACTCTCTACTCTGCAGCCTTCACCTAGTCTGCTTATGTGGTCTGGTGATTCTCTGCCCAGCAACCTTCCATTTACGATTTGCCAACACTGACCAAGTACAAGTAAATGATTAAAATGTTTATAAGCCTTTTACATAAAGGATCATGTTTTGTTCTTAGTTGGAAAGTCACTCACTAGATTCAGGTCTAGGGAAATGAAGGAATGGTTTACACAGGCAGATAATTCAGCCTGATTGACCACATGACCCTCTCTTTGGTCAGATTGGGCAGTGACTGGCCATGACTTCTAGACACAGCAAATCGTTTCCAACTGTTTAAGGGAACAGATTAACTGAACAATATACATGTCCAGATTATTTATTATCAACCACTATCAGGGAGATTCAATAAAAGTTCTTATCGTTTAAAATGGTGCTAATTTAGCCCCAACCAATCAGATGTTAGCTTTCAAATGTTAAATAAGATCTGATTGGTTGGGGCAAAATTAGCACCATTTTAAACGATAAGAACTTTTATTTTATTGAATAACCCTGTATGTGTGTCACAATGTTTCAAATGATGGAGAAGGGGACTAGAGCTGTACAATCAGAAGGACCCAAATATGTGGCTCCTAATTTAATACCCGACTGACAGACCGTCCATAGGTTTAGTGATCATTGGTTCTGTGTGTGGAATGTTCCTGCTGTAGTCAACCCATGTAGCAGGCCAAACTCTGATCAAAAGACAAACAACTAGTATAACTATAACTGGCTGGTTGTGAACTGGTAATAGTGACACGCTGCTTGTGACTAGCTTCCCTCCTATCCCAAACCTAAATGGGTCACAGGGTGACATTTTACCAGGATTACTATACTCACAATATTGTTTCATTGAGGAGCTACAGTACTAACAGTTTTCATTTGCCAGGTTAGTCCTGGACTATTCCTGTATTAAAGATAGTGCTGAAGCCAGGAGGAAGGCTGGCAGAATCATTTTTCTTTAGGCTGGTGCTCCTCACAGAAACAATATTGGGAGGTAGGAATAACCAGTCCTATATCCCTGTCCCAAGTACTTTTCATTTTAACAGTATTTTTAAAAAACGTTATACATACAATAGTTATCCTTTAAATCATCCATGTCCAACTGGCGCCCCTGTGTCTAGACTACCTACTACTAATAACCACAAGATGGCTAATAAGAGTTATTCATTGACAGATACAAACAGGGCATCCCTGACATATATATGGCAAAGCACTAGCAATGATGACACCGATTATCATTTAACTGCTTAATTCTCACATTCCGAGACTTGGCCTTGATTAGAAAAGACATTTCTGATGCCACATTACTTCCTCTAGTTCCAAATAATGCGTAATACCAAAATAAACACATTCATAAGATAAGGGGTCTGTTCTCCCGGCTGAGGGCTGAAGGCAGGGTCTGTGATAAAATGCATAATTATCTAGACCTAACCACAAGCAAAACCAGGGTGGATATTGGTCATTTGGCCAGTGTTTGGGTTCACATTAATATTTCATCAGAGCAGAGGATTGCAGGTCATTTTGTTACAGTGGAAAAGCAATTCAGCTGAAACAGCCGCCTGTTTTTTTCATTATCCAACCACAAAGGAACCACGGATATGCAGAAACTGAGTCTCGTATAAACACAGAAAAAGTCCATCACAAGGCATTGAGCTTGATGCAAACAGCTTGTCCTACCACCATCTATAGTACATAGAATATAGTCCCATTGATTCCCAATGTGAGTTTCACATCTTTTCTACATGCAATATATTTTTCAAAATTGGAAAGGTTCAGTATTCATGTACCCAAGAACACTAGTGGCCTGTGGCATTTTTGTAGTATTATCTGTGGCCCATAGTCTCATATAAGCCTTTTCCATCGCAGTAAATGGGAAGTGATCTACAGTGATTTTATCCATTATTTGCTGCTGCGCCCTGCTTTAGCTGCACACAAATTGTCCTTTTGTCCTTAAGATATGCTCATGTTTGGAATGTTTATAAATTATAAAGAGGAAGGAAATGTTGCTTGTCCAATCAGTGAAATAGCAATACATTTTAAACAGCCTATCAGCTTTGGACGAATCCCTGAGATGATATTCCGCACTCTAAACCGTTCTAATGTCAAATACTTTGCTGCAAACCTGTGAGCTACTCCTTGCTAAAACACTATTTTCAGTTCATGTTTAAAATACCCAGTGCAACACTGGTACCTGTAATATCAGTGAAGCTGTTTCTTATTATGGTGCTCTGTGAGATTTGAACAGCCCAATATAATAATGGTACACGTCTGAATAAAAACTAATTCAATAGATCAAAAGCTCCCCTAGACAACCTACAGACTTTTCCAAGGGATGCCCTACAGAAATAAATATATGTGACAGTATTGTGGCCTTCTAAATCAAGGATGTATCCAGCAAACCAGACCAAATTGAACAGCCCTGCAATAAATCTAATGTACCAGCCACAGTTTACAGAGCAGCCACCAGGAAAGTAGTATAGATTTTATTGCTAAGTGGTTAAGGTTTTAACTAATGACCTTAGACCAAGAAGTTCCCCTATTAATCAGACTCGCCTTATCTGACTTTTTAGTGTATAGAAATGTTTCTTCCTTTCAAACTCACTAAGAATAATCAATTGTGAAATGGAAATATCCTCATATTTCTTGTGTGTTTTTACCCAACAGCATTGTAACAATAATCAGGGTTATTCAATAAAAGTTCTTATCGTTAAAAATGGTCCCACTTGCGCCCGTAACGCATTTTGTGTTCCACTTTCGATTCGAATTGCTGATGCAATGCTATTTGAGCTTTTCCACTATGTGTGCTGCGCTCCATTTTTGGAATGTATGCATGCATGACTTTTTGTATGTATTGCACCCAATAACGTGTGCAAGAGCGCAGCGCACATAGCATTGCAAAAGGCCTGGGGGGAAATACTTCTAAGTGATCACCGACACCAAAACAAAATGTACGTGTTCTGGGTTTGGCTCCATTAATGGTTCATTAGAAAACATCCGTTAATATGTTTGTGCAGCAAACACTTTCCATAATAACAGTAATTCAACATTATTACCTAGAGGTAACAGAAACGGATAATTTGCTCGGTACATTAATTCCCTCTGCATCTTTACGTGATTGCAATACCATTGACACCCTCCAAGGGAGAATTGTCAGTACCAGAAATTGTCTTATATTAAACAGCGGTACATATTTATGACCACCAGGGGTGCACTTTTAGTGTCAGTAATGAATGCCTCAGGTCAAGCAAGTGATATAGAATCTTCAGCACAATCATGTGACAAGTCAGCATTGTCCTCGGGGCGCTCTGTGGTATTAAATAGCCAAATAGCAACCAGCAATGTAACTGTGCTCTGTAAGGCAGCAAAGCGATTAGAACTGGAGCACATAATAAGATATTAACCTACTTATAAATAATGTTTATTTCCCCTTATCTACTTCTCAACACATTTTGAACCAGCAACCTTTGTTTCTATGTCTAAATCCTAACCAATTAAATGGATTTAACAACACTGAATTAGACGTAGCTTTCCCTTTACTTACCGTGCCATTTCCAGAAGCGTTTCTAGGAATATCCTGTCCTTCCTCTTTACTTTGATCTTCATTGCCCCGGGTCACACGAATCCTGAAATGCGGCTGTCTGACATTCTGCTCTTGTCTAATTTTAAAAGTGCACCCTTGCCCCTGTGAGGGTCTCTCCCTGGAATCATTTGGGGAAATCTCCTTATAGTCTTGACTGCAAGTCCTTGGTTTGGAACTTATACCATTGTCTGTAGGGCTGGTGCTTTCTGGCCGTGGCTGCAGTGGGTACGAAGTGCTTCTTTCCAGCCTAATGCGAGGATATCTAACCAATCTGTCTCCCTTCGTACCCGTAATTCCAAAGTTATACTCCCCCCCTGAGTTCCCATTTTGAGACTGCTGCAGCTGGAACACAAAGCATCTTTTCCCTGGACTCCCCGAAGTGTCGGGCAGGTGCTGTAGAGACCAGCGCCTTGGTTCACTATTAGACCCATTCTGATATTCATGACATGGAGCCACAAGTCGAACTTGCCGGATATCAGGACTCAAAGGCTGTCTATTTATTCTTATCCCACTGGTGTTCTGGCTACAGGTGGGAGCTTCTTCTTCCATATCAGTGGTTGAGTTAATATGCCCATTGTGTTCAACTAAAGGACGTACTGAAAGCCGAGGGGCTAATCCATTAACTAACTGCCTTGTGGTATCATGTCTTTGCGGAGGAGAATTTCCGGGTGTATCTAATGAACTGCTGGCTGAAGAGGAATTTTTCCTTACGGCAGATACATACTGTTCATTGAAATCGGCAAATTCACACGAAACAACCTCATCAGAAAAATCAGAAGCTTCAAAGTCATCAACGTTCCCGTTCACTGCCTTGCGCTGCAGCGATATCTGGACAGAGGAGCTTCTCGTAGGCCGGGCATCGATGTTATTCAGAAGCTGAGGGATGAACATGGAGGTGCTCCTTTTCAAGGCTCCTTCTTCGTGAAGTTCGGTGTCCCCATAATCCGGTCCATGCCTGGTGAAAGGGTGAGATCCGCTTCTCCTCGGCAGAGTGTGGAATGCCATAAAAAAATCATCCTCTCTCTCCAGCTCTTGCTCTAGGACATCCGACTCAGGAGCCGTGTTGCTTCGGCCAGAGCCAAAATGAAACCGTAACCGGTGAGACATCGCTTTAAACGAGACAAGGGCAGAAAAAGCGAGAGAGGAAAGGCCAGGCTTTGCCAGCAGTTAAGAATCAAAAACACAAACTGCAGGAAAAAGTGTCCCATCTGCTAAAGTGTTAGAACTGCAACGCTGATAGCAACAGATAGCAGAAATAGCCCGAGTGACTAGCAACATTCCACGCATGATTGGATAACAGCAATCAGGGCCCCTACATACTGTGACATAGGGTAGGGTGGTGAAAGTCACGTGATGTCGCCCCCCCCCCCCCCGGTGGAAGGCAAAGTTGTTTCTTTCTTGCTATTTATTTAATTTTCCCCCCGTTGCCCCTTGTGTGTGTGTGTGTGTCCCACGGCAAGAGCCTGAAACAGCATCTTCCCAGCTGTTCTTTTTTCATCAGAAAAGCAGCAGCCCCAGTGGGAAAGCTCTCACAGTTGACTAAAGAGGCTAAGCTGCTAACACATTCAGAGCTGCTGTAAATTTAAACCGACTCGTATTCATTGGGCACTTTTTCCCTTGGCAAGTTAAAAAAAAAGAAGGGGGGGAAGAGGGGAAAAATAAGGCAGGACAGAGACCGTGTTTAACTGTTCTAATAGTCTTAGTGCATTACCTGCTGGATAGCTTACACAATCCCTGCCCGCTCCATGACGGACTGTTTGCTTTCCATTAAAATAAACTTTATTAGGAAGGGAGTTATAAAAATGTTCCTGACATCAACGTCACCGTTAAAGCGTTCTGTTCTTCATCTGACGGGGCTTGTGCTCTTTCCTGCTCTTATTAATGGTTCTTAGGGTTGGCAGAGGCAGCTGGGAATGGTAGTTCGCCAACAGCGCAAATTTGGTATTTCCTATCTACACACGTTTCGGCAAGTCATGCGACACAGATGACATAGATAAGGAACTATTCTAACTGATCTTATAGCTAAGCACAGTTTATAAGGGTATAAATTACAGTAATCTATATACTAAAAGAACGTTGTCAATACGCACAGAAGCTGGACCCACCTGCGCGCGCTGGTGTGTGCACGCGACGCGCACGGGGGAGGTACGCACCACAGGTGGTGTTTGCACGCAAGGGCGGGCCGTGGATACGATTCTGTATAGATATAATATATATCTTAATAAATAGAAGTTAATATGGAGGCAGCGACTGTAAGTGAATAAATAAAATGATTTCTATCAGCCATTTTCACACTTTATCACACTTACTTACTAATGTTACAGGTTCCAAATCAATAATCTACAGCATCCAATCAGACGTGAACTAACTACAGAAACCCAGTAAACAGCCAACATCTGATTGGCTTCTGCAAATTAATAGAACAAGCAAACGTGTGCACCTCTTATGAATCTGTACCTAAATCTTTAAATTTTGCAGCATTCAACTTGAAATTTATAACCAACCACCTACACCAAACACATTTCTAGTGCAAACGTGATTTATAGCTTCATCACGAAACAGTAAAGTCAGAGGGCTCTTTAAAGGCTTGTGTAGAACTATTTAGCACCAGGCAGTGCTATTTTAAGGTTTGGGGGTGGGAGGAAGGGTTTAGAGTGATAAACAATAAGAAGTTCAAATGGATTTTGTCTTCTATCCCTCTATCAATTTGTTCAACAATTAACAAAATACAATGCAATATCTGGGGCCCTTTATTTACCTAAAGGGCATGCCCAACCTTAAAACAAAACAATAAAAATGGTTATCTGCTTAAAACCCCAACTGCTATTTTTTTTTTTATTACATGCATTTGTAACCAGATATTTAACTCTATTTTGTTCTGGCAAATGTATCTGCCTCCTCCCTCTGCTCAATGAGCTTTATATAAGCTTGAGCATGTGCAGAGATAATATCAATGTACCAAATGGATTTTATGCTATGAGTAAAATAAAAGATGGCTTATAAAAGAGAGGCTTAGTTCAAAGGTTATAGACCAGTAAGTACTACTATTCTTTACAACATGTTGGCCAGCATATTAGTATATTAGTATATTAGTTTGTTTTTATTCAAGTTCATTGGAGTAATGGTTATAGTTACTTTGTGTTATATTGTGTCTAGTGTTTAAAGGAAGTGTAAACAAAAGTAGCAGAACATCTATCGCTATAGAGAGATTGTGGTACCTATTTTATGGGAGTTTAGGGTGTATTAAGATGTAGCTTTACAATAATGTAAACATAACTTAAAGGGTAACTGTGGCCCCCATACCTTTCGAACAAGCCTAGAATGGTTTTCCTAGCTTCTTTGCTAATTAAGTTAAAGGCTTGTAAAGTTACACCCAAACAGACAGGATAAACCAGGAAGTGTGTGGCAGTCACATGATCTGCTGAGTCAAAAGGGGTGCCCCCCCAAAAAACAATATTTTCTGGAACCATTTAAAGACAGTTCCAGCAGTAGGAAACAACTGGGCATGCTCGTGCCAAAGGCATGGGGGGGCAGAGCAATTGTGCTGGTGATGTCACACCTCACAGTGCTAGCTGAAAACACCGCCCTTTATATGGCTTTAAGTTTGCATAGATCGCAGCTAGAAGCATCATCCTGGAATTAAAGGTTTATAGGAAGGAATGTACACTTTTAATAAAGGGCACTTGTATGGAGATCCCAGTTACTGACTTTGTTGCAAATTCATGACAGATTCCATTGAAACCTGCACTGATTCACAAATTAACAACAATCTACATTCCTTTAAATATACAGCAATGTTTAAGCTCCCTCTGCTTTATTAAATGATAGACCCTGTTACCCATAGTTATAGTTTGTCAGATTTGATATCCATCATTTTTGTGCCATGGATTGTAACTGGCTAAAAACCATCTTATTCAAAGTATAGGCCTTTAAGGATAAACACAACATTTTAATTGTTTTCTCTTATATTATTGCTTCCAGTGTTGCAGTGCCAGTTTCCATTCAACTACAATACATACATTAAATGCCACTAGAACGGAGATGAAGAATTCCATTTTTCCTTGGCCTTGTTTCTCGATTGGTCAGTATTTAAATGGCTACAAAACACGGAAGTGACAAGCTTGCTCTTCTTTTTATTAAGTGCTCAGCTCAGCCACCTGTTTCCAGCCGTAAAATGTTCTCCTGTGAAAGTACATGTTGTGATAGTTACACTAGGTAGAATGAGTTACACTGTGTTACTGGCACAACTGGTCTGAATCCTCACGGGTAAAAAAAAAAAAAAAAGAGATCCTTAAAAAATAAGAAGATAAAATAAAAGCTTGCAGCATAGTTTACCAGGAAATTGTTATGATCATTGTATTTGTTTTAAAATGTAGCCAATCAGAGAGATTTCTGAAATGCTCTTGGGAATTAAAGTTCTCAACCTGACCTGTTCTGGTTTAATTACAATAAATAAAAATGTGTCAAACCAGATAACAGCCATATTTAGCACTTTTATTATATATACATTTTGTTGTATAGAACGGATTTATTGTGCTGTAAATACGGCAGCCACAGGTTTTTAAGCGAGCTGCCTGTTGGTTCTCTATTTGTAAAAAAATTAACATGGGCTATTTGGCCCTTATCCAGGGAGGGAGGCAGCAGTGTAACCGCAATATTCCAGCCAACACTCTAGAATGTTCAGCAAACCGAGACCCAGAGAGCAATGGGAAAGAGAATTAGATGAAGACTGGGTAAATAAGCACAGCAGCAGTACAGTGTTACTGTGTCTAACATACAATCCAAGAAGGACACCACTAATAACACAGGAGCACCATAGGGCATTCCTTATAACGTTCCACTGACAATCATAGAGGAAGCAAGGTGGAGAGCATTTGAAAAGGGAACCTGGTCTCAGCACAGCTCTGCCCAATGCAATCTTTATTAGTGCCTCTTTGAAGGGGAATGGTCATTATTTGTTCTCACACCACCAGACTGCCTACTAACTAAAAACTACTGTTAGAATCTATAGACTAAAATAATAAAGAGAGAGAAAGGGAAGAGAGACAAAAGAAACTAAAGAAAGAGAAAGGATGAAAAGAGATAGAGAGAAAGGAAGAAGAGAGAAAGGGAGAGAGAGAGACTTTCTCTTCTCCTCTCTCTCTCTCTTTCTCTCTCTCTCTCTCTCTTCCTTCCTCTCATTTCTCTCTCCCTGCCTCTTTCTTCCTTCCTCCTCTCTCTCTCTCTCCTCTCTTCCTCTCTCCTTCCTCCCTCTCTCTCTCTCTCTCCTCTTCCTCCTCTTCTCTTCTCTCTCCTCTCTCTCCTCCTCCTCCCTCGCTTCCTCTCCTCCCTCTCTCTCCCTTCCTCCTCTCTCTCCTCGCCTCCTCTCTCCCCCTCCTTCTCCCTCTCTCTCTTTCTCCCTCTCTCTCCTCTTCCTCCCTCTCTCTTCTCCCCTCTCTCCCTTCCCCTCTCTCTCTTATCTCTCGCTCCCTCCCTTCTCTCTTCTTCCTTCCGCTTCTCTCCCTCCCTCTCCGGGTCCGCCTCGCCGCTCGGGCGCTGCGCTCCCCTCTCTCTATCCTCTCCTCCTCCCTCTCTCGTCGTGTCGTTCTCTCTCCCGTCCGCCTCTCGCTTTCTCCCCCCGCATCCGGCCCCTCTCTGCCCGGCCGCGGGCGTGTGCGGGGCGCGCGCTCGCCCGGCCGAAGAGAGACGATGTAACGCGAGTCTCGCCGCTCGCGCGGCCGGCCGCCGCTCGCGCTCGGGGCCGTGCGCGCGCCCCGCCGCCGCGCGGCGCCGGCGCCCGCCCGCCGCGCGTGCGCCCGCGCGCCCGGCCGGCGCGCGCGGCGGCGCTCGCGCGCGCCCGGCCGCCGCGCGCGCTGGCCCGCGCGCTCGCGCTCCCGCGCCCCGGCCGCATGCCGCGGGCGCGCGCCCGCGCTCGCGCGCCCCGGCCGCTGCCCGCGCGCGCCGCGCCCGGCCGCCCCCCCGCGCGGCGGGCCGCGCTCTCCCGGCCGCGCCCGCGGGTGCCGCGATCGCCCGCGCGCTCGACCCGCGGGTGCGCGCCTCGCCATGCCGCCGCGCGGCCGCGGGCGCGCGCGCTCGCGCGCCCGGCCGCACCCGCGCGCGGGCGTTGCTCTCTCTCGCCCGGCCGCCCGCCCGCGCGGCGCGCGCGCTCGCGCCGCCCGGCCGCCTCGCTCGCGCGCGCGCGCGCCTCCGCGCTGCCCGGCCTCCTCGCGGCAGGGCGCCGCGCGACGCGCGCGCGACCGCCCGCGCGCCACGCTCGCGCGCCCGGGGCGCGCGCGCGGCGCGCGCGCGGCGCGCGCGCCCGGCCGCCTCGCGCGCCTGGAAGGAGAGAGAGAAAGGATGGAGGAGAAAAAAGATGGGGGAGAGAGAAGAGCCAACAGGTTGTTAAAAAGCTTTTTTCCGACAGCTGTTAATATCATCAATGCAAGTATGTGATGCATGTATTACAATGTTTCTGTACAGTATTGTTATAATCATTTCTGTATAATTATTTCATTGGCTAATGTGCTCAATGACAAATAATTATATCTATATATCTATAAGAAGGGACGGGAGAAGGAGGGAATTTGAGAGAAAGAAAGAAAGGAATAAGAGAAATAAAGCTGGTTGGAGAGAGAGAAACAGACAGATGGAGTAAATTAGAGACAGAAAGAAAGGAGGATAGAGAGAGAGAGGGAGGAGAGAGAGGAGGGAGGAGAGAGATAAAGGAGGGAGGAGACAAAGGAAGTAGGCAGATATAGATAGACAGAGAGTGAATTGAGACAGATAATAAAGAGGATGAGAGAAAGTAGGATGGAGGGAGAGAGAAGGAAGGAGGAGATAAAGGGAGGTGACCAGAGAGACAGACAGAGAGAGAAAGGAGGGAGGAGAGAGAGAGGGGAAGGGAATAAGAGAAAGACAATGATTGGGTGAGATGCATTCTCAAATCTGAGAAGCTGAGCTAAACATGGACAGAAGCTTTGCAGTGTCGGTGCCAAGGATCCGAACAATCCTCTGTTGTTTTGAAAAGACTCTTCGCCAATAGCAAGGAAACTCATAAACACATAATCCTATTGTCCAAGCAAAACCTATAGCATGCGAATCCACCAGCTGTTGTGAAACTGCAACTCCCAGCACCCTCCGACAGCTGTTGGTGAGATTAAGAGGGGACATCCAGCTGTTTTAAAACAACATCTCCCAGCACCCACTGTCTGCATCTCAACTACAGACCTGTAAATGTGTCTGTACCAGCAAGGAACAAATTACCCATAAGGTGCCCATTTATGTAGCAATCTGAATGTATTAAATTCATTATCAGAAATAATATTTAGTCTTATAAAATTAACAAATTACGGAAAAAAACCCACAAATGAAACAATCATTGTACGATAATGAATATTGTACAATCAGATCATTTCATGTATAGAGTAGCTAACATTGCTAGTACATACAGTGTAATTGGATCTATGGGATGTATCCTTACATGTGGTATGTCCTGGAATAGAATAGTTTTCTCTGTAGAACGTACCTCCAGTTCCATCTATATATAAATACACAGATATACCATCTATATTTAGATATAGATCTCTCCCTCTGTATATATTATCGCCCAGGCACATTAGATCCACATCTATCTTATCTTCCCATGTTGAAAACATTGCTGGTGGAAGATTTAAAGCCATTTAACCCCTGACCCTACAGCCTCATGTAATTTGGGCTACAAGAAAGAATGCAGGAAACTCTGAATGATTTAGATAGCGCTAACTGTAAAATAATGAATCAGACCTGCACACATGGCCTGACCTCACATCATTTTGTCCAATCATATGTAAGAGGTTTAGGGCCCCTGGCAGGGGAAACTCTAACTCTAGACTAATTAGAACTTTATGAAAAAATGTCCAGCACCTGTCTTTTCAGCACTAATTCAGTAGAAATCCCTGTTCTAAAGCTGGCCACCAAGTTCTTATCTTCTGATGTTCCCCGGAAGGATCATTTTGCACCTGGGCCGTAAAGTCGATAACAGTAGTGGGTACAGGTTTTATGATCAACTTGACGTTCATGTCGGATAAAACGCTGTATCGTTATAACGGCAAAGATGTGTCCCCCCCCATGCCACCCCCCCCATGCCTACAGCTTTTTCACCGAGGCCATTTTTTTTCATCCTCTCCCTCTACTCAAGCCACTGACTCAGTGTGCCATAAACAGGAAGAGGGCAATGATTTCTTTTCTGGTTTTTAAAGCTAACATGATATGGGCTAATGCAATACAAATTGCAAAAGTTTACCTTTAAAATCAGATGTTATCTAACAGCAGTAACCAAGTAAAAATCCAATATCTGATTGTTTGCTGCTAATTAATAGCATAGGCAATAAAAGCACACTTCTAATTATCATCTCTATGGGGTTCAAGTCATCATTATATAAATGAAAGGGTATGTCCACCCTAAAAAAAAAAACTTTTTACATATTGTACAGGCCCCAAGCCCCCCCAACCGCTAGGTTTATTTGTTAAAAAAAGCTGCAGAACTTACAATCCTTTGATCCCCCGGCACTCTGATCCAGGCCCTCTGCTTGCCAGAATTGCAAGCAGGGGGCTGGACCGGCAGCCACGTCTGTGATTGGCTGGGAGGCTGCCGGCAATACAGAATGAAGGAGTGTAAGTAGAGTTCTGCTGCTTTTTTAAACAAACTTAGAGGTTGAGGGCGGGCTAGGGTAACCTACAATATGTGAAGTGTTTAGACGTAGGGCACTATGGAGGAAAGAGGGATTCAGTGGAATGGAGGGAGGGGGGCTCCCCCGCGCACGTCACAATCTCTCCAGGAGGACAGATTAGAGGCAGAAACCTTTTGGAAGGAAGACAGCTCCTACTCTTTAGTTTCCTGGACATTGGACAAGCACTGCAGGAGAACCATAATGAGTAGAGATGTAAGGTAAGGATTTTGTAACAAAACGCAGTAGTGCGTTAAATTTTAGTTTTGGGGGTGGACATGCTGCCCACCCCCAAAACTAAAATTTAACTCACTACTGGCCCCACTCTGTACTGTATAAAAATCCTTACCTTACATCCCAGCTCCAAATAGTTCTCCTGTAATGTCCCCCCAAAGTTAAAAAAACTGACCACCAGAACCCTGGCCACCAGTGAAATTGTTTCCTCCTCTGACCTGTCCCCTCGGAGGATTTTGCTTTCCCCAGAGGAGCTCTCCATCCCTCTCCCACCCGTTTTCCTCTCCCTCCCCCTAGTGTAAATCCCCTTTCCCACATATTAGGGATAGTTCTCCCAGCCCCAACCGCAAAAAATATTTATAAGAAAGTCCCCCGATCTTTACTTACCTTCCCTCTCTCCTCCGGCGTTCTGAACTGCTGGCAGCCGCGTCTGTGATTGACTGCCTCTCAGCCAATCACAGACGCGGCTGCCGGTCCGGCCCCCTGCTCGCAGTTCTGTGCAAGCAGAAGGCCGGGCATTGCGGCAGAGGAGAGAGGAAAGGTAAGTAATGAAAACATTTAAAAGGGGTGGACATGCCCTTTAAGATATTGGCATTCAATTTAATCCTTTTAAGTTTTAATCAATTTAATTCAATTTAAGAAATAACAAATGAAAAATCAAGGTGCGCGCAAGTTGTTTGCAGCCATATTTACCTACAGTAAAGATCTAAACAACATTAAAACACTTTTAGCAGTGGAAGATAAAAGTCTGTTTCACCGCAAGAAGAAACAAAGCAGAATCAAGTTAAAGGCAATCTATAGTCTCCCTACAAGTGGCCTTTATTAAAGAAGGCACACTCATACCTTTAAAAGGACTCCAGGATCATGGATCTTCAGTTTATCCAAAGTTAAAGCAAGGTAAAGGGTGTTTTTTCTTGCTAGTACTATGAGCTGTGACATCACTAGAATTTTGGGGTTTGCCTCCAAGTTTAAAGGTTGGAGCATGCCCACTGCAGGGATAGAGCATCATCAGCTGCATCAAAAACCCTGCACCCAAACTTCTTAATCATCATTAAAGCTAGCCACAAGAAAACATTTCTTTCCCTAAGGTGTCCATATGTAGAGGGAATGATGGAAAATGGTTGCAGGCCTATAAATAGCTTCAGAAAATATCAGTTTTTGGGGGATGGTGCTTCTTACAAAGAACATTGTGTGACTGTCACAGAGACTCAGACAGACCAGGAACTGTAACTTTACAAGCCTATAAGTTAAGATCCAGAGAAGCTAGAGACATCATCCTAGGTTTGTTAAATAAAGAACACTTGTATGGAGACCACAGTTAAGTCCCACTGTATTCAAGGCTCACCAGCCCATATAATGTCCCTATCCTAACATCTATACACCTGTCAGTGATTAGTAACAATTGATATAAATCTTACAGTACTTCCCCAGAATCCTTAGTTGACCAACAGCTTCAAGTTTAGTTCTCAACAGAACTGGAAGTTTCTTCTCAGTTTAAGCACAAAATGAGTCACACATCATATTGGTAGATTAAACATACAGAGCCAAGTTACCTCTCATAGGTTTTAGAGCAAGGATGTGGCCCAACATGTGGCCCAATTGTGTAGCTCCGAGGTCCACTTTATGGACATGTTTTAGGGCGGGTGTGGGGGTTAAACTTGCACCCCTGTGAGGCCTGATTCTTTGGGATGGGGAATTGGCACAGGTCGGGCATCCCTGTTCTAAAGTGCAATTAACAATTACTTTAATCGAAATACAGCTGCTATGCAACATAGAAGAAATGGTCTTACTTACCAATCGATTCTCATCAAACACTTCGAAGAGCAGTCTGTGATTGGTGGGGTGAACCTATATAGGACAAAAACATATTGATGGGTCGATATTAAGGAGGAATTTCCAAACCTACAGATCTTATGTAAAAAGCCGGGCAGTACAACATTTAACTTCTAAGAAATTGCTATTGTGTTTAGCATTCACATCAGAGAGGGGGTTGGCTGACTTTATACTGCAGCAATCTGAAACATATGGGTCCAGCGTAGTTCACTGGCATTTCACGGATGGTTTAGGATATTGAATATGCTGCGGAATAAGAATGCCAGTCGCTGATCAACAAACCCTGTTTGATGTGGGGACAGCCTGGTGCCTGCTTGTCTTCTGTGTAACAGGAATTCACTTTTACTTAGTTTAAAGGAGATCTGAAGTCTAATAATACACTACGTTCAGGTGCCAGAAGGTGTAACTAGCAGCAAAGGAGCTTGGAATGAAGAGGAGGAGCATCTCCCACAATTAGATTATTTTTAAAACTTATAAACATAAGTCTGTCAAATTAAAAAGCTGAGCAGCAGATTGCTAAATGGGTGGTCTAGGCAATTCATTCCCAATAAATGTAAAATAATTTCTATGTAATTCCTAAATCAATAAATCTTTTGCAATGAAAGCAACGCAGTCTAAGTCCTATGACCCCTATGACTTAGCTCAGAGAGTTCAGGCATGCTCATTGTAGGAGGATTCAATGAGCTCCTTATCTATGGTGAGGGGATATAATTCAAAGCAAACTTAGAAGCTGAAGATAAAGATTTAACTTAGCAAGATACATTGTTTAAATCAGAAATTTCTGGGCTATAATTCAGTTTTAAGCTGGCCATTCAATGCGTCTGTGTTTAGGCAATTACGAGCTCAAACTGACATTGTATCGATCATAACTTCAAGTGGAGTGGCAAATTTACCTGGCAACTTTCCCCAGCCAGACCATGGTTTGAAATCAACATTACAGGTATAATGGTCTGGGTGGTTGTCAGAATGTGGGAGGAACACGCATTGAAAAAGACACAGCGTATAAACAAATGTCAAGGACAACCTTCCCCCCAAAAAACTTCCAACACTGATAGACAAAAGGAAACACAGGTTATCTTGTGTCATGTAACACCTAGGAATGCAATTTAGCAAATGACAGCAGTATTATCTGTGTAGACAGCCCTGGTAATCACTTTGGGATAGGTCATCTTGGGAAATCACAGTACTTGCTAGTAAGAAGCTTTTACTCATCCAGTTAAAACTAGAATGCTAGAAATTATGACAGGTTTCTAGTGCTAGATGCTAAAGGCCTGGGGGATTCATTACAGGCCTCGGTCATCGAAAAAGAGTTATTTGGCATAACATTTTCTGTTACTTATCCAGTGCTTTGGAGAAAGGAGATTAACTTTCCTGCTACGCCAATTGGAGTACTACAGTATAAAAAGTCTTAATGGACAAAACACTGCAGAAAATTATCTGGGTCCGTATTATTACTTTATCTCCATTTGAAAGGCCGTTCTTTAGAATGCAAACTGCAATAAAACAAATATATATAATAGATAAACAGACAGACAGACTGTAAAATAGATAGATTGATAGATAGATAATAGATAGATAGATACAGTGATAGATAGATAATAGATAGATAGATAGATAGATGATAGATACAGTGATAAATAGATAATAGATAGATAAATGATAGATAGATAGATAGATAGATAGATAGATGATAGATGAGAGATAGATAGATTATAGATGGATAGATAGATAGATGATAGATGAGATAGATAGATAGATGATAGATGAGATAGATAGATAGATGATAGATGGATAGATAGATGGATAGATAGATAGATGATAGATGAGATAGATAGATAATAGATGGATAGATAGATAGATGATAGATGAGATAGATAGATAGATAAACAGACAGACGGACTGTAAAATAGATAGATAGATAGATAGATAGATAGATAGATGATATATAGATAGATAGGCAGACAGACAGACAGACATACTCACCCTGAAAAAAAACTCTTCATTCCATTTTGGATTCAAAGTCTACAAATTAAAACAAAACAGGATCAGGTTATAAATTTATTAATATCCATGTAGATACAGGCATAACGTGAATTGATTGAAATCATATCTGCCCTGTGACCTCAGAGGGTGGAAGTGCATTTGTGAGTAGGAAGGTCTGAGAATAATTTAGGTCTATAAATAGAGATCTATTGATAGAACACACAGATCACTTGAGTTCCGAGAGGCGTAGAGGACTCTCCAACTTATCAATGACAAAGCTAAAAATCTTCCACAAGTCAAAACGATGGTGATGAAAAGTTGGTTAACAAGCTTAACATTTTGTACTCTCCTTCCAGGCTCCTCATACGATTACCTTTTTCCAGTGTTACTATAAATAATAAATTCCTTCCTTTTAGGTTGATGTAAAGGGGGAAATTCAACTTAAAATTCATATGTAGTCCACGGCTCTCAGTGGCATGGTGAGGGTTGTGGTTTGATGGTATTTTAATGGTATTTCAAGGGTCACTGATAATTTGAAAATGACCTTCAAACCACATAAGGGTTTAAATTTCCAAAAGACATTTGCTTCATTACAATAACCTTCTCTTTTAAACTATTTAAGGACATGTCCAGATTTTGTGTTCTAAAGGCCCGGTACATGAGTTGATGGTTTTTCCCAATGACCCTCCTGGCCCGATATTTTTTATTAAAACAGCTGAAGGATGTGATGTTACTAGAAGATCCATGGTGCAAAAGGTTCGGGAGCAGTTTGCTTGACATGGATCGCCCATGTGTATGATGCTATCAATTCACAATTTTGGGGGGAATGTTTAAAAACACAAGGGTACCCTAGTTTTTATCACTTAAGAAGTCATTGTTAGTACAGTATTTAAAACAGATTTAATTACAGTTTTTTGGGGGAGGGTTGGGGTTTTTTTTTGTTTTTTTTTCTTTTTTAAAAAACACTGCTTTAAAGAAGAATTTCAGTGGAAATGGATATGGTATTTTTCCATTTTAATGACCTTAACCTGCCCATTCAGCATTTTGTCGGTATAAAAATAAATGCTTCCGAAATTCTGATTTCCTGTTTGCAGGACCCCTATTAGAGACAGTTATGGTTTTGCCCTTGACCCAGCGCCTGGGTGGATTCAGTTGCTCAGTAGAGATCTGAGCATGTTTGACCCATCACCAGCCAATCAGTAGAAATTACTGTTAGGAACATTCCAAGGAAGTGTACATTCTGAGAAAAAGGACAGTTACAGAACCTTATATGGCAGCTCACTGATGTTAACGAATAGCAAGGGGTATAAATTCAAATGATTTTTATGAAAATGGAAGAGAATATGTGTAATAACTAGGTACGTATAATATAAACTAAGAATTTTAAACAATTCTATTTTTTACTGATCTTTCCCTTTAAATTGGAGGAATCTCTCGGATATACACATTGCAATTCCTCTATCTAATAATAACTCTCCCAGTGTTTATTCTGTCTGTATATACAGCAGAGACTTTATAAAACAGAAGGTACTTTACTTTGTCTGAATAATTCTGTCAGTGCTGCTCCCTTTAACTTCAAAAGAAAGCCTACATATGGACACTGAATAGACCAAACTATGGTTTATAAATACTCCAAGGCAGATAAAGGAAACACGGATTGTCTGATGTTCCGATTTTAGTTTTTTCTCTAGTTGGATGCACAGCTGCATTTTTGGAAAGACATCTAGGTGGGGAGAGTATACGGTACTTGGAGATCTACTATCTTAACTACTGACGTTCAGCTGCTACCCACATCCACAAGCTACAATGCAGACAGATGTATATAGAATTCATTTCTATAGGCACATGATTAGTCACACCTCCAGCCATGTTTTTAACCTTTTTCCACATCATACTTTTCTCCTGGGCTTTAGTTGCCCCTTTTTTTTTTTTTGCTGTACAAGGACCATATATTGCGGAATTATTATCCTAACACCTGGAATGAACTAAGTACAATGATGTGGATTTATCCGTATTCTTCCTTGCCAGCAAAAGCTGGGCATTAGCTAAAAGACGTCACATGGCCATGCACCACACACTTGCCATAAATAGGTCGCCATATCCGCAGCTTTGAGACAGTTGGAGAAGTGGTTAAAAATAAATATTTCATATAGAAACCTTTCTAGAACAGATCTGCACACGGAGTTATTTTTAACACTCTATCTTATCTCTCTATGGCCTATCTCTCTATAAGGAATTCTCACGTCTCAAGTGCAGTCACCTATCGTTTATACGGTTTCTTAACAAAACCTGGATCAGCAGTTAATTTGAGGAATGTTACTAGATCACGCGTGGCAAACCCTCATAGAGAACAAACACCCCGTTCCTATTTTATACTCTACCTACGTTTTTATCACACGTACTTCTATGCTGCAATGAAAGAACCCACTGCCGGAAACCACAATGAAAATGAGGCATCATTGTTTCAAAACACAATGTTTTTTTTAATTCACAGATCGATTACACTTTCCTAGACCCACACAAGCAAACACAAAGTCGGAGATTTAAGTTAATAGTCCACGTCATTGTGCATTGGTTAATTAAGCAGGTGCCCAATCATGTTTGTGTCATAGCTGCATTCCAGACTGCTAAGGACTGTTTAAAGAAGAGTGGAAAAATATTTCAAGTTGTGGGTGAAAATAAGGCAGCAATTTTGGGTGCTGCCTTCAAATTTCCACACGCTAAGGTTTGTAGAGATGCTTATTATACCTATGCAGGTGGCAGTATATACCCAACTGCGCAGTCATTGGACTAACAGCAAGTGGAGCTGAGCTGTGCTTGTGTCAGCCTCCCCAATTGGGCCCATGAATTAGGGGAGTGAAGGAGCTTCAGACATTGCATTCATCACCACATATGTAGGTAAGTATCTCTAAACCTCCATGGGTGACTGTGCTGATTAGACATAAAAGAAACAAAACTTCTGTCAAAAAATAATAAAATAAACGTTCATTTAGACTTGGGTTGTGCTGATTAAACTTAAAGGCAACAAAAAGAGGGAAAAGTGAATAAAAACCATAAAGGAGTGCCATTGGACAAGTTATTATTGACATTAGGAGCCAGTCTGACAACTAAAGATTTCAATCTACCTTTTATAAGCATTCAGTCCCAAAGACATGAATAAAAAAAAACGGCCTTCTAGGAGGTGCCTTAGGGGTATTTGTCATGTGGAAGCATCATGTATGTATGGACACACTTTTTATAGAACGATCCACCTTGATGGACAATTCTGGACTATTTATATCACGGGTCAGGCAGAAGAGACCCGATACCAATATTACAAATCTAACAATGTTATGTGCAGGAGCAAGAACTGTCCAATAACAGCAGGATGTGAACGCCAAGATGACAGATTCCATCATCCCTGTATGGCCTTCTGTGCCTACTTTCAGACAAGCTGCATTTTCCAATCGGGTAGAAGCTTCCCAAGGGTGTCCTGGCTGGTCGAGGGCAGTTGCCATTAGTAAAACCCTTAGATTTTATGGACTGCTGTATTAAAAATTAATTCAAATATAAGGACCTTTGCACGAGTCCACATAGTTAAACCTTGCAAAACAGCACATTCCAACAAAAAAAGCAGAAAACCTGTTGAGATTACTCGGTTCTGAACCTTATAAACAAATATTAACTAAACAGTTATTTAAGGTAAAGGGAGTCATTTTGTCTTGGTGCCTGATCATTATTGAAAATAGCTACAGAGATTATGGAGAATTTACAAGTTTCCACGGTAACTAAAAGCTTAACAAGTACAGTCACTAAAGAGAATCCTTGGAAAAGTATTTGTTCAGACACTACTGTACTGGTAAAATATAAACAGGTTTTTAAAAACTGCTCTCTGACTTTACACACCTTCAGGCTTTCTAATAGAGGTGGTTTTCATTTTTTCTCGCCAAAGGGCCCTTAGTAAAAAGTCAGGCTTCACTTTAAAGGGCATGTCCACCCCCAAAACTATTATCTATCCCACTACTGGCCCCATTGTGTAGTGTAGAAAAATCATTACCTTACACCCCATGGTTTCTTCTGTAATTCCCCCGCAAAGTCCAGAAAACTGGCCACCAGGAGCCTAGCAGAGGGGGAAATTGTTTCTGCCTCTGAGAGGTTTCTGGCATGCTCTGAGCAGCCCTCCCCCTCTCCCTACCTCCCTCCCTCTCCCTCCCATTTTGCGATCCCTCCCCCTAGTGTAATTTCCCTTGATATATAGTCTTCCGTCCCCCAGCCCCAATAAAAGTTTTGTTACAAAGTCCCCCGATCTTTACTTACCTTACCTCTCTCCTCCGGCGTTCAGTGCAGCCGGAAGCCACGTCCGTGATTGGCTGCCTCTCAGCCAATCACAGACGCGGCTGCTGGTCCCGCCCCCTGCTTGCAGCTCCATGCAAGCAGAGGGTCGGGGCTGTGCGGCAAAGGAGAGAGGTAAGTAATGATCGGGGGACTTTCTAACAAAACTTTTATTGCGGTTGGGGCTGGGAGAGGGAACACTTCTATATATCAATTTTTTTACAGGGGTGGACATGCCCTTTAATGATTTACTTTTAGTTTTTAATAGCTATAAAAGCTCCCACCCATATTAATGACATCATTACTTATGTCAGTTAGACATGTAAGAAAATAAGGGCATATAGATGCAAACATACTTTGCAAAGTAGGTCTCCCAGAGTAAGGGGCGGAGATACGCAAAATTTCTCCTTTATGTACTATGGATAATGCATGTGCCCAGAACTGCTGGCTTATTAACATGCAATACAGCCCATGGTATAATCTATCATCTGACCTGCAGACATGACATGTTTTATTCTTGTTAGATCTCGTCAGTGCAAGATTCATGGCTCTATGGGGTAGGACTTGGGAGCACAATATACCAGGCAGATATAATCTTAAGGAGGGGAAGGGCCCAAAGGAGCAAAAAGCCATCCACAGAGCATAAAATGTAGCAGAACCTTCTTATAACAGAAGGTATCTTGCAGTCTTATGTAAGAGAGACATTACGGGTAGTGTTCAAAGGTTGGACTAGATGGATCTTTGTCTTTATACAACCTCCAATACTATGTTATTATGTAACAGTTAGACAGACATTATGGGTGGGGTATAACGGTTGGACTAGATGGATGTATATATTTATACACCCTCCAATACTATGTTACAATGTAACTGTTAGACAGACATTATGGGTAGGGTATATAGGTTGGACTAGATGGACGTATGTCTTTATATAACCTCCAATACTATGTTACTATGTAACTGTTATACAGACATTATGGGTAGGGTATAAAGGCTGGACTAGATGGACGTATGTCTTTATATAACCTCCAATACTATGTTACTAGGTAACTGTTAGACAGACATTATGGGTAGGGTATATAGGTTGGACTAGATGGATGTATGTCTTTATATAACCTCCAATACTATGTTACTATGTAACTGTTACACAGACATTATGGGTAGGGTATATAGGTTGGACTAGATGGACATAAGTTTTGTTATTCAACCTCCAATACTATGTTACTATCTATGTTATTCTTAAAAGTGTCTGGAATCAATAGTTTCATCTATTGTTTGATAACTCAACCGAAATTTATAACACAAGCAAAAGGATATTTCAGTTTTCTGATTCTACTTTTGGGATTTTTTTCTGCTTTGAGAATATCACATGACAATCTTGATGTTTAACGGACTTCTCAACCACTTGTAAAGACCTTTTAGCATATTTATTTTTTTGTTTGATTTTTAAGACATCCCAAGACCATGTGCTTGAGTAAAATCCTGTTAAGCAGGTCACAGCACTGTCTGTGACACAGTTATTCGGGGGAAGGGCTTTTTTTGTATTGTGTCTAGCAGAGAAACTATCCTAACAGACCTTAGTTACTATACTTCTCATTTACATCATGTTTAGGGGAACTGCAACAATTGCGTGAAATTATTTTTATTTTTTTTTATGCTCTCCAGTATTCTCATTTCAATGTATGTACCACGGAGACATCTTTTTAGTTGTACATTCATCTATATATCTTATATAACGTTGATCCCTCTTTCTGAAAAACGAGTATTTTTATGGACAGTTTTTTCTCTTCTCTGAAGAATTTAAAAAGGATGCCCGCAGGATAGACTCTATATTTAGTATTTCCAAACCTGCATACAAAACACTCTATCATGTCAGTACATCCCCCAAACACACAAAAACGACAACAAAGACCAGTGTTATGTAGTTAATCATTCCAATATATATGCATCATAATGACAGAGTTTTCATCAATCGCAATGACTTAGAATCTCAAACTCTGTTCCAAGATGACAAACAGACATGTGACATGGAGGGACTTTTTAATGAGAAGAGATCACTAGAGTTTGAAGACCATCGTGGCACATGGTAACCGGTGTTCTCCCCAGTTATTTTTCCAGCCGGGTGGCATGAATAAGTAGCTGGGTGTGGCAGGGCAGGGAAATTTGTGACCCGCATACAAAGCACTCAGGTTTGCCATGCCACACTTCTGCGGACTGGCAATCTTGCAATAGTTAACCCGTCCCGAAATGATCTTGCGAATGTTATAAAGGGGTCTTGATCAGGCAGTTTTGACGCAAGTTTTGTCTGGCCTCGGTGCCAGGCTCATACCCTACATCTACATTCTTTAGTGAATCACAACAATGTTCTCTCCAGAATTGTTTTCCAGCCGGGTGGCATGAAAGATGACAGGGAAAACACTGGCAACAATCCATCATTTCACAGTAGATCCAGGGTGATTAAGGACTTACAAATCAAAAAACAAACAGTTGATTGCTACAAAACACCAGTCACATATAATTTGTATAGCTACTTTAATCAAAGAACAAGGGTTTCAAGCTTATTTAGCATGGCAGCTCCCTATTTGCAGCAAGAAGCTCCCTCTGCTGGCGGTAAGGACACAAACACCCTGCAACTGTGCAATCTATTAAATGTGGTTGCACATAGAATTTCCAGGCTGCAGGGTTTAACAGTATCCTGCTCCTCCAATCGAACACGGTTCCTTTAAATATTCCAATATGTATTGCCACCCAGTAATAACAAAAACAGATCAAACACATTCCACAGTTAACAGTGCAGCCAATGTCACCTCTGGGTGAAATCTGCATTCTGAATCATTAACTCCAGCTAGCAGCCGAATGTGCCAAGAATGAGTGAAAAAGTAATGAAAGCAGAACCGTGGCTTTGGAGGTTGGAAAAAACAAAACACAGTGTAAATGACAGTCTCCTGCATGGTGCCAGGCACAGAAATTACAATCAAATCGCTGGACCCATTGCCTAATCCCAACAGCCTGCGACTTTCTAGGGATTGTACATATGTGCAGATCTCTTGCCCTCATTCATTACGGGCCACACTGCTGAGTTTTCTCACGATCACGCTTGCACATGAGAGTCACAGCGCAGTGCCAGTCAATGTGGATGGCCAGATTGTATGCCCTGCTTTTGTTGGAGCACATGCAGTCGCCATTTTGTTAGGCGGTATGCTTTTCACGCACATTGCCGTAGTGTGGCATTAGCCTTAACACTGGAGAAAAGGGAACAGTAGCATCTGAAAAGGTGACAAACTCACATTTATTATGGGCAGAGAACAATAGGAGGGATCCCCGACATTATCAAGCGATCTGACTGGATGATCACTTAACAATGCCAGGACTTTCAGTCGCCAATTATCCAACATCTGTACCTTTCACCCGTCAATGAAACGTGATATGTAGGTTACTGACTCCCCAATAGCTAGAAAGTTGACAGACTTAGGGCTAATGCATGGAAATTATGTTCTCCCCCTTCATTCTGCCTATCAAATGTGTTACATGCCCTGTGGAGGCAGCTAAGGAAATAGCATTCAGTGTTTGGCTGTGATGTCATCTGTTATATCCATGACTGACAGCTGCTAACTGGAAGTACTAGGAAGCAGAAAGAGGTTAGACTTACATCTCTCAGTTTTCTAATTATTGGAGTTTTGGGATTTGGAGGAGGAGGTGTGTGATTTACCTAAATACAATTTTTCATTTGAAGGGTGAATATGCCTTTTAAAGCTTTTAAAGTACACATGCCTGATAAGAGACAAATCCTGTCGAAAATAATGGTATCTGCCAATTATCAGCTATGTGTGTGGTAAGAAATGAGATGATTCCACCAAACATTTCCATTCGTCACTATCAGCCCCCATACTTTATTACTAATAGCAATAAAGCTAGGTACTTGGTATCAGATCCAAAGGTATCGGGGCTTTATCGGCAGTGTGTGTTCTCCCTATGCTGTGTATATGCCGTGTATAGGGAGAACACTCGGGACTGTGTTCCCTGATCTATGAAAAATGAGAATCTTGTCTGTCATCTTTCAAACATATACTGTGTGTACCCAGCTTAAAATCCAGCGTATAGGGAGATGAGCTTGTTACAGTGTGTATGCATTGTTATAGCAGATATCGGGTTCCAGTGGAATTTCTACCCAGCTTTACTCTAGGGAATCCATATGCAAATATACAACCCAGACAATTGCGACAGATCCCTGACCCCGTCGCTATACTGTACAGACCAGGTTCCAAAAGGTAGTGACCTGAAATCTGTTCAATCAATTTAAAGAATCAGTACAGTGTGAACTAGTTTCTGGACACATCAGAGCCAGGTTACCAGTGTGCCAACAAATATACCCCTGGCTACATTACAATAGAGATGTTGGTCTGACTGGCTAATGTGAATAATGTTTCACTTCCTATCTAAGGCCACATTTAAACCAAATCACAAGTTCATATTACTGCTCAACCATCTTAAAAATATTAAACTCTATCAGGGTTATTCAATAACAGTTCTTACTGTTAAAAATGGTGCTAATTTTGTCCCAACCAATCAGATGTTAGCTTTCAAATGTTAAATAATATTTGATTGGTTGGGGCAAAATTAGCACCATTTTTAACAATAAGAACGTTTAGCGAATCTCCCTGTATGATTATAGTGGGGAAAATGCTTTTTTGCTAAATCCTTTAAAATGTGCAAAAAAATATAAAAAGTGACGTGAACCTTCAGAACCAGAGAATTCACAACTATTGCCTGAATAGGTGCAGGAAATGTTACTCACGTTTAGCTGAATTTTTCTGGATCCAAACCAGTTTTGTTGTGTTTTTACTGACTGGGCTGCATAAGGTACCACGAGGGAAGGAGAATTACAAAGATCTTTTCACTTCCCTGTCCCAGTCCTGAATGAATACAAAATCAGACACAGGCAAGATACCTGCAAACAATGACGTGAATAACCAATCACCTCCCTGCTTTCTGTTTGCAAAACAAGTTTGTCTGCTGACTACACCTTGTGGAAGCAAGCCACACATTACACCCTGTACAAGCCACCTGATGTACAGATACAGGTCGACCTGACAACATGAATCACTGGCTGTTCTACCTGTATATAATAACATTTACTTTATGCCATAAATAGAAACAGCTTTTTGCTGTAATGGAATATATGTCTTTAAAATAAAAAAATGTTCCTAAAGAAACATCTATATCAGAATTAAAAAAAAACCCTACTACTGTCGCCTAATTCTGATGACAGAAGTCAGTACATAAGGTCTATGGTTTGTAAAATAGCAACAAAAAAAAAAAAGAATATTGTATACATACTAACTGTCTGTTACATTCTAAAGCAGAGTAATTAATAACTAGTTATATCGCCACACACAACAGGACAGATCATTTTTGGCTTACGGCACAACTGATAATTCTTTATGACATCCTCAGGGTCAGTGATAATATTTGTACACAGTTTTGATTGGCTGTAAAGTATGTCATTATGTAATGAGGAAAAAAGGACTCTGGGTAACTAGATAGGACCTTCCATTCAGGAGTGACCTAGATGTGGATAGAATCATAAATATATAACTAAAACCCATATATATTTATATTTATATATTTTTACTATATTTGTTGTTCACAGACTGTGATACTACATGGGGCCATGGAATGTTGATTGGAGAATTATACCCCCAAACCACCACCCTTTATTTGATGAACCCTAGGTGAGGAGCTAAACCACTGGGTCTTTAACTCTGGATTTAGCTTTCATAAAGATATGCTCGTCCATCTAAACCTTCCAATGGGAAGATACTTTTCCCAGAGCACATCTTTACACAGGCAGGACCCAGACACAAGCCTGGCTAGCCTGGACCAGTAATCACGAATTGCGTATTGTCAGTGATCTAAGGTAAAGCAATGTATAAAATGGCTGGAAGAAGAGATTAGCTTTACTAGGGAGCATGGGCAGCAATGTACATTTTTTCTGGGAAGTTATAATGAAGCCAGTTATGTAGACAGGCAGGGATATGCAATATTATTACAAAATGGATAGTGGTAGAGGGGGCAGGTAAAGGGATGCAGAGTTGCACAGGAGAAGGCGTGGACTGAGCAGGGCATATCCTACCAGCAGATCCCAGGTTTTTATTTATATGAATGGTGTTCCCCACCGATAATCTAATCAAAAATACTGTAAATGGGCCTTATATCATTTTGTGGTCTCATACAGTAATTCTACCCAAAGGTCCCTAACGTGAGTAATATATTATCTTTTCAGAGTGACAATCACCTAACACATGCAAGGATCATCTTAATAGAAGGACAGATAGAACAGTCTTGGTTTCCAGCCCGTACAGAAAGGGTGGTTAGAAGTTGTATGTCTAGCTTGCTATTCCTTCTTTCCTATGACATTTCCTAAGGCCCCTTCTTCTGCTCAATTAACTGCTCCATTTCTGGACAATTTTTTCTCATTTACAACAGACATCGGACTGAAATTGTATCAGCCAAATATGTTAATATTCATGGTGGCCATCTTAATTGCAAAAGGTTCTAAGTATATCAAAAACAAAAATCAATCAATATTTCTTAAAAACCTGTTATTTACAATAACCACCGACTGAAAACGTTTCCTATTTAGTTTACAAGATCAATAATTCAATAAATTCCATTAAATGAATGCAAGAGTTCCAGGAGAAGACAAACATGAATATGTATCTCAGTTCAACGGCCTTGCAGAATTTTATTTACAGATTCTAGGTCTGGGACGGGAATGCCTAACTCCCAGCATTCCCTGGCTGCAGTTGGCAGGTTGGACACCCCTGGTCTAGAAATACAAAATAAGGATCTCAGAGGATCACACAGGGAGTGGACGTCCCAAGTTCTGACTATTAGTAGATTGGGTTACTTCAGGGATCCCTGATGAAGCTGTATGGATTAAAACAGCGAAACGCGTAGGACCAGCTCACAAGCCATTACCAAATGGATTATAGCTCACCACAAGACCACCATGACTTAGCATAGCAGAGAGGTGCAACTTCAACAACTGATCCTGCAACTTTTTTTAGTGCTTTTTATTGTTTTTAATTGCTATAATAAAGTTTGTTGGCAACCTTGTGTGCAGAGGTTTTTGGGAGCTATACAGACCAAGCAAGCATCGAAATAGCCTGCAGAGTAAAGCCTGCATTGCCCCTAGTGGTGGATAGGCACAAGCGAGTGTTTTAAGAATTTTAATATATGGGAGGTGTCATTTTAAACTGATTTTTTACAGAGATTTTGATCTTAACCTATTTATTTTTAACTTTTTGTTCAACTATTAGCCATTCTGCTAAAACTAAACATTCCAAGAGGCTTGAGGTGACCATACACTTTGCAGATATCAGGCAAATCCTCTCAGATCCCTTTGCTCATACAAAATGAAAAAATGTGTTTGGCTAATCAAGAGTTAACAGCCTATAAAAGGGGTGGGGGGAGGGTGGGGGTGGCGGACTGGAGGTGAGGTTTTGGCTTTTGCTCCCCTTTAACCGGAATTAAACCTGTGCTTTGTTCACACCTGGAAGCTCAGCTTTGAGGGAACATTGATCTGGATGTCTGGGTATCCCTGATGTAAATTTTACAAATATATCATACACAATGCATTAACAATTAAATCACAATGCTCTATCACGGACGTAAAATCTTGGAGGCCCTCGTAGTAGCAATAAATTAGTCCGAAAACAGATCAATTTAAATAAAGGCTGGTTCGGATCTGTATTGGGAATACAGGATTTGCCAGGTGCCATTCTGGTTCTGACCAGAGGAATGGTAATTCATCTGGTATTGCTCTTAACATATACACTGTAAACAGGTCTGGGCGGCTACATGAAGTTTAATCTGCTTATGCTGTTTACTGTTGATCTCCATTCAAATACCCTATAAAATTCCTGGTATGAGCGTCTGTGGTTCTAACAGCCTTGACCTGTAATGCCAAGAGCAGGAGGTATGAACAGGATGTCCTGAGTACTACAATTCCCAGGATTCATTGTTGGTCCATTATTAATTACAATAAGGCTGACGATAGAATGCTGTAGATCAGAGATTCCCAAATGGTTTCACATCAGCAACATGATTAACATTGTAAACATACACAGCTTGTACCATGATATACAGAATAGATTTATTCTATATGGCACATTCCATATGGCTATTACATGGATCCACAGCTTTTATCATCTACAGCAGGGATTTTCAAACTATTTGCCTTTAGATGTTTTGAAAACTACAACTCCCAGAATTCAACTACGGAGGGAAACATGGGAATGCTGGGAGTTGTAGTATTTAAACATCTTGAAGCAAACCGTTTAAGGCAGCCTTCTAGTGATAGCCATCTGCCTAATGTACCATATATACTTGAGTATAAACCGAGGTTTTCAGGCTTTAAAAAATGAGTATATACAGTACAGTCCCTCTCTTCCCGACTGCCAGGACTACTAACATGGAGGTCAAGAGCACTAGCAAGAGAAATAAGAGTTCAGCATCATTACAGAGTAGGTATATTTTGATTTGCAGAGTGACGCATCATGTCGGGGACATTATCTAATGATTACGCAATGAGTAAGTGCAGGGATACATAAACATCTTACTGACCCCTCAAAAGTAGATCCAAAGTGTCTATATTTCCACACATACCTCAACTGCTTAACACCAATCAGTAGTAAAAAAAAAAGTATATATTATAATGCCCCCCCATAAATAAAAGCTTTAATATGTTACCAAATGATAGCACAAGAAATGGGATAAGAGGTGCACACTAGTTTTTGTGAATTATAAATGTGTGAATCACGCATAAGCAACGTTTCCAGGATCAGACACCTGATGAAGGGGACAACTTGATCCCTGAAACGCTGCGTGTGCATGGCTCACAAATAAAATTATAACTCATAAGTAGTGTGCACCTCTTATAATTTTGCTTATGCTGTAATACTCCTTATAAGGGGCAAATTATACCATGTATGAAGTCACTTGAATGGTCCTGATATTAGACTGAGCTCTAGCAGGTATAGACTGGCAGGTGTAGTTGATGTTTTTTGCCTTCATGTGTACTCCATACATTGAACTAGTTTAATTAGTACTGGTATTAATCTTCCCTATTGTGGCTGATGCTATATTTACTCTATATTTAGTTTGCTTTCAAGGGAAAATCTTTGTTACAGTAATAAAGGACATAACCTTCTGCCCATAACTTCAGAGAGATTGACTGATTTTCAACACATAGCTTAGGATAATGAAAAGGAGAAATAGACCTCCCTACACATAGACCAACTCTGCCAGCCAGCCCCAAACTTATCTATGCAGCAAATACTGTGAAACACGCTCCATTTCAATTTGTATTGAAGCAGAGGATGTCTGCACCTGACTAATACGCCCACTCCTCAGGCTGGCCCAATCGCAATGCACATTCCATGCTTCTAAACATGGCCATACATAGAACAATACCAATCATAAAATCACAAACCTTGTACGTTCGATTTCAGTCCAAGAAAGTCCACACACAATCCAATATCGCACAATATCAGGAAAATACAATATTGTAAAATTGGTATTTGTGCATGGCCAGTAGGGCAGGTTAGAAATGCACTGAATGTACATTACAAAAAATAGCTTTTCCTACCCCATTCATTGAGAAAAAAATGCATGGCTGTCATCTTCAAAAATACTAGAGCACTGATGTCCTTGGCACTTAGAAACTACAACTCCCAGCATGCCTTGGTAGCAACAACCATGTTGTAGTAGTTTCTAAAATGCCAAGATTAGACATCACTGCACTAAGGGGTGACAAGTTATAGATACATACAAAGTACGTAAAGGTGTACCTACTGATAATTACTTACCGTAACACTGACTCCTCCTGAAATGCACATTGCTGAATAATGCTATCCAGGTGAGATTGAGGAGTGGTTTTGGAGAAGGTATAGGGAACACCTCCTGAAACCTACAGGTTTGGACTGCTGCCCTGATCCACATGGCCAAAAATAGAACATTCTCAATGGCAGCACAACGTGTTATTCAATGAATTATTTTAATTACAACCACTAGGGCGGGATTGTTTTTAAACACCATTTACCAAGTGCCAGAGCTGCACATGGTCCGGACAAGGTTAAATAAAGTTAAATGTAAACGTCAATCGATGATTAACTTTCCAGCTCTAAAACTCAGCCAGTCCTCATTAACCCATTATGTTTACATTAACACTGTATGGGTTAATAGGCACCGTTCATTCAATGTTCCTGTTAAAATGTCCCATCACAAAGAGAGAAACCTTTTATTAAAAGCAAAATTCCCCTGCAGAGACATATGTAAACTTTCTGTTATCTAGACAGGACCCAAAACACAATGGAATGTTCTAATTCCCATGATGACACAGAGAGAGGTCAGGTCTACTGACTCCCCCATTCAGGAAGTGACACACACAGGACAGAACATGAAGTCAGTAGAGTTCGCAGTAATACGTACTTGTGATCGCTACAATACAAACCTTTACATAATAACTGCTGCCAATATACAATCATATATTTCAACCATGACCATTGTTTAATGTCAGATTAAATCATTGTTCACTATTTTTAAAAGTAAACGGAAAGTTGTGCTACTAGGGTTTGGCAAATTAGAAACCAATAAACTTTTGGAAATGCTGCAACAGAGCGTAGTGCCAAGATTGTAGTGTGTGTGGTGGGTTCACATCCTCCATTGGACACATCTGAAAGAAGTTGGTATGCTTTTCTGCTGTAAGCTGTATGTGGTAACCCGACTGGTTGTATGTGTGAGAGTGTGTTATGTGTTCAGTACTGTATAATAAAATAAATACATATTTTTACATTTATGCGATATGATGATGTACAGCCAATTAAAACACAAAGGGCCATCGTAAATGTACGATTGCGGGCGTAAACCTACGATTGTGGTTGTGCAATTGCGATAGTAGATTTAAGTTGTCCATACACTAGGCCAGTGATGGCGAACCTTTTAGAGACTGAGTGCCCAAACTGCAGCCCAAAACCCACTTATACATTGCAAAGTGCCAACACGATAGTTCAGACATCCCACCCTGCCTCTTCGTCCTTCCGGGCAGGATGGGCTCAGGGGGCGTGACGAGGGGGCATGGCTATGCTGTGTGATGTCATTGACGTCACAGAGTGGGCGGGTCATACACACCAGGGGGTGGGAGAGGCAGGGTTAGGGTGTGGTATGTGTGGTCTGGGGGCGTGACACACATAAAGGGGGCATAACGGGAAGGAGATTCAGGACTCCTCTCTGTTGCGGGAGACTCCTGGAAGATCCGGGAGTAGTAGGATACCTGATAGTTTAACATGAATACTGAGGTTTTACTTCAGAAAAAACAACTCAACAACAAAGATAGACAGAGACAGATACAGTAGATAAAATTGATTATAGATTAACATTGAATGTTGTTTGCACAATACATTTTGATATACTGATGTAGTGTGTTCCTCTCACTTGGATATGAGGTTGGATCAACCTCAGGATAGGGGTGTTTGATTATTGGCAATTGCTAGCCTTGGTGTATTAGAGTAAATCTATACTTGGTTTGACCTCTCTTGTTACTAGAAAGGCCGTGTCTCTCTGCCTTTCTGATAACAAACTCTGGTCAATTCTGCTGTGCATGAGCGCCCACAGAAAGGGCTATGAGTGCCACTTCTGGCATGCGTGCCCTATGTTCGCCACCACTAGGCAGACATTAGATAGATTTGAGATATCTATTCAATGTCTAAAGACCACATTTTACAAGCAGCGGTTTTCACCTTGAGATGTTCAGATCATTTAATGTGATTTAAAACTGATTGCATGAAAGAACGGGCTAGGAGGTTCTTGGATAGATTGGACATCTGTCTAATGTCTAAGTAGAGTATGGGCACCTTTACGTTCACAATAGTACTTCTACGATTTTCCATCCAAATACCATTGCGGTATTTTGCTACCCCATGGAACAGAACGAAAGATGGTTAGTACATTTATTGTGGCTATACATCTACAGCAGCAATGGTTACGATAACGGAAGGTAAATAAACAAGGCCTAAAGTGTGATGTGCAATTCATGAATAAAAGTACACAGAAAATCCACCTACCTTCTTTATTGTCTTAGTTTGCACCAGAGCAAGTTCCCGGTTTTCATCCGCCACGTACAGAGACAATTTCACATATGGATCACTGCAAGAAAAAACACACAATTTAAAACATGTAGGATTTTTACAAATTAAATTTAATGTACAGTGTGCAACTTAATTAGGATTCCCAAGCACCATCTGTGCATGACTTAAAAATCTTATGGAATATAGGTATATATAGTATTAAAGGGCATGTCCACCCCTTTTTTAAACTTTTAATATGTTATACATATTGATCCCCCAGCCCCAACCGCCGTAATAAAATTCTTAGAAAGTGCCCCGATATGTACTTACCTTTCCTCTATCCTCCACCGCACAGTCCAGGCCCTCTGCTTGAACGGAAAAGCAAGCAGGGGGGCGGGACCGGCAGCCGCGTCCCTGATTGGCTGAGAGGCAGCCATTCAGGGATGCGGCTGCCGGATGCTCAGAACGCCGGAGGATAGAGGGAAGGTAAGTAACTATCGGGGCACTTTCTATGAAATCTGTTATGGCAGTTGGGGATCAATATATATAATATATAATGGGGATTTTACACTAGGGGGAGGGAAAAAAAATGGGAGGGAGAGGGAGGGGGAGGACTCTCCTGCGCATGCCTCAACCTTGTCGAGGTTGAGGCAGAGACAAGCGCAGGATGAGTCACTGGGAGCTTCTACACTGCAATTTTCCTGGCTTTGGAGGGGCACAGCATGGCAACCATAAGGAGCTGGGATGTAAGGTAAGGATTTTTGTACACTACAGAGTGGGGCCAGTATGGGGTTAAATTTATCGCTATATACCTACATTGTGATGTTACACAGCATATATATATATATATATATATATATTTTCACACATTCCAATCAAATACTAGAGGGAACACTCAGAAACAGATTTTATATTATTTAGCCAGAAAAGCCACACACAACCTCAAAATCTAGCCACACACTGGTCAATGGTTTTCCAATCGGATTTGCAATTGGTGGAAACGATTGTAAATCCAAAATGAAGAACCAATCGTAATTTCCAACTTTGCACCCGTCTTACATAGATTTCAGATTGATAATTATGAAAGATAGGTTCTGGAAGACGGGGTTTCGCCTTTCCCAATCATAGTTCTTTTGATAGGCCAATCTGTCTATTGAAAACATGAAGAAACGCTTTTCATATTCTGATTAATTCTATAAAATTAATACCTTTGAAACCCATAAATTGTTGGGATAAGAATTTATATTCCTACCAATGCACCGGTTGATATCTGCTACATTTATTTCACTGATCCAGAAACAGCAACCGGCCAACATGTCCCTATAAAATGTCATTCAAAATTAGCACAGCATGGAATCTAGCAGACTAACTCCAGTTTGTGTTTTTACAACATTTAAGCTGCACACACCAAAAACAGAAGAACTATAAATTCCATACGCGTGTTTACATAAAATAGTGACAATAAATATTTAAATCCAAACAACTGCATGTACAAACATTTTAAAAGAAGAGAAGACAGACCGTGAGTCAGGTAGCCTAGAAAACTAAAAAGTTATTCCATTTAGTGTTTTAATGGACTACCTAATCACTGATTAATTCAAATTTAAAATAGTTTAATAGTTACATAGTAATTGATGTTGAATAAAGACATCAAGTCCAACCTATTCACCCTCTTTTTATTTTTTTTAACCCTACCTAACAGTTGATCCAGAGGAAGGCAAAAGAAAACAAGCAAAAAAAGGGGGGGGGGGATTCCTTCCTGGCTCCAAACGGAAATCAGGAATGTATCCCTGGATCAACCAGATCTATATGTATTAATACCAGTAATTCTCAATATTATATAGTATCCCTGTACCAACCAGAACTACAGTATATGTATTAATACCAGTAATTCTCAATATTATATGGTATCCCTGTACCAATCAGAACTACAGTATATGTATTAATACCAGTAATTCTCAATATTATATAGTATCCTGTACCAACCAGAACTACAGTATATGTATTAATACCAGTAATTCTCAATATTATATAGTATCCCTGAACCAACCAGAACTACAGTATATGTATTAATACCAGTAATTCTCAATATTATATAGTATCCCTGTACCAACCAGAACTACAGTATATGTATTAATACCAGTTTTTTCTCAATATTTTTTAGTTTTAGAAATTTATCCAGGCCTTTTTTAAAGCTATTTAATAAACTTGCCATTACCACATCTGCTGGAAGACAGTTCCACAGTTTCACCCTTCTTACTGTAAAGAAACCTTTCCCAACCTGAAGATGAAACTTCTTTTCTTCCAACCTTAAAGGATGTCCACGTGTCCTCTGATATGACCTATTAGTGAACAATGCACCAGAGTTTATTGTATGGCCCATTAATATATTTGTAAGGTTATCGTGTCCCCATGCAAACATCGCTTCTCCAATGTAAACAGCCATAACTTGTCTAATCTGCCTGCATATTCAAGCCCCTCCATTCCCCTTATTAATTTAGTTGCCCTTCTCTGAACTGCTTCCATTTCCAAGATGTCCCTTTTGTATATGGGATTCCAAAACTGCACCGCATATTCCACTTGAGGCCTTACCAGTGCCTTGTAAAGAGGGAGAATAATATTTTTCTCTCTTGATTCCATTCCCCTCTTTATACAAGACAATATCTTGCTAGCTCTAGCTGTTGCTACCTGGCATTGTTTGCTACAGCTAAGTCTGTTATCTACCAGAACCCCCAAATCTTTTTCCATTTCAGATGCACGTAACACAGAGTTATTTATGGTGTAGGTGGCACAAGGATTATTAAACCCCAAATGCATCACCTTACATTTATCAACATTGAATCCCATCTGCCATTCTGCTGCCCATTTTGATAATCTATCTAGGTCTGCTTGCAGCACTTGCACATCATTTGAAGTTTCCAAAGCTCTGCATAGTTTAGTGTCATCAGCAAACACAAAGATCTTGCTCTCAATGCCCCCTTCTAAGTCATTTATAAACAGGTTAAACAGAAGCGGCCCCAGTACAGAACCCTGAGGCACTCCGCTTAGAACTTTAGCCACATAGATGTAGCTCCATTAACCACCACTCTCTGTTTGCGATCCAATAATCAGTTCTCTATCCATGAACAAATGTTTTCTTCAAGGCCAACAGTTCTCAGTTTATCCATTAGTCGCCTATGTAGCACAGTTTTAAAAGCTTTTGCAAAATCCAAGTATACCACATTCACTGCTGTGCCTGAATCTAACTTCTTACTCACTTCTTCATAAAAAACAATTAAATTTGTCTGGCATGATCTATTTCTCATAAATCCATGCTGACTACTACTAATAAGATGAGCTCTGGAGACAAAGGCAAGGATATGATCCCGTAACAAAGTTTCCATCACTTTCCCTACCACTGATGTTAGGCTTACAGGTCTATAGTTACCAGGCTGGGAACGACTACCTTTTTTGAATATTGGTATTACATTGGCTTTTTTCCAATCCAGCGGCACATCCCCAGAACAAAGTGAATCTGAAAAGATAAGAAACAGTGGTCTAGATAGAACTGAACGAAGCTCTTTTAAAATCCGAAGGTGTATTCCATCTGGTCCTGGGGCTTTATTGATATTAACTTTGTCTAATTGTTTCTGCCTAAGTTCTGTACCTGCCTAAGTTCCAACAAACTTACTTGGCTAGATAACACTTTATGGATGTTACACCTGTAATATCATGAAGTGACCAGGCCGGAGACAGTTTTCTGGGACAATGTGGGAATGTCGACAGGTAAGCTTAAAAGGAAGCTTAAAAGGTCAGGCAAAATTTGGCACTTCTTAATAAAGAAGCCCTTTTCGCTGCTGCCACCTTTACAGTGCATAGCAACACTCGTGAAATGCTCAACCTCAATGTCCCACGATTTACGCGAGTTACTGTATGTTTGGGCTGCGATTCCGTTGATAATTCATTATCGGAGCACATGCTATTCACAAAAAAATTGGTGATCGCATGCGCCATGAAAATGGATCGCAGTGCATCCAATGTGCCCCCCCCCATGCAATTCTCACACGTTAATGAAATGCACGATATGATCGAAAGTGCATGAGAAACTCGCCAGTGTGGAGTGTCACAATTTTCATTGGAACACCATATCCTCTGATGGATATACCTATGCTCTACGAATGGATATCAGAAATAAAGTGGGATAATGAGCATTGTCTTTATGCTATGGATGACTTAAAGGGGTATTATACTCACACAGTAACCAACTGTTTCATGGCTCCTCCCACAGTCTGTGTCCCTGACACTCCTCCTACATCTGATAGTGGTAATCATGTATTAATGAAGAGGAGTGCAGGTAGTGGGAGGAGCCAGAGAAGTCAGTTACTGCATGAATATAGTGTCTCTTTAAGAAAACCAACCCCCACTGAAATTGTACTTTTTAAAATACTTTCAGCGTTATTCAATAAAAGTTATTTTCGTTAAAAATGGTGCTAATTTTGCCCCAAACAATCAGATGTTTGCTTTCAAATGTTAAATAACATCTGATTGGTTGGGGCAATGTTTTTAACGATAAGAACTTTTATTGAATCTCCCTGTTTATATAAAATCTGACCTGTCATGAGGATAAAACAGCCAATGTACAGCAAATACTAATATTAATATACCCTTCAACAGACCGTGTAATCCATCATGTAAAAATATTATACTGTGTTCTAATATGATATTTGTGCTACAGCATGGAGTGATGCTTGTTTGCTAAAAGAATTATCCCTAAAGGCAACAATTCAATGTTTCTATTCACAACAAACAAACACTGACTGGCAGCCAACAGTAATTCTATCCAGAAACAGTGATTGTAATGCTAAGCTTGGGTAGTCCAGCTACATCTAGTGGCAGGAAGCACAAACCAGCACTTGACTAGATGAAATGCAGCTTTATTCATTGAAGATAATCAGCAGTTCTGAGACCCTGGAATACACAATCAACTAGTGTGCACTATGTGCAGTCTGGAAGGACTATACAGATCTTACAAGCTACTCTGTATGTGTGTAAACACATACATGTTTATATACTGCACAGTCATGAGGAAAATAGTTAATAATTGATGAGGAAAAATCACTTAGATTTGTTTATATAGGACAATGCAGATGGTAATAATGGTTAATTCATTAACCCCATATTAATTAACAGAGTCCTAATATCCTAATATCGTACAAACGCCGGATCGTGTATCATCGGGCCAGTTAAAAAATGTTTGTGGCTATGGCCACTTTTATGTATTAAAGTGCATGTCCACCCCCAAAACAAACTTTGGGGGTAAGGTAGGTAACCCCTACACACCCCCAACCGCCACAATATTTCAGCCAATAACAGACGCGGCTGACCTAACTGGAAAAGCCGGAGGAGTAAAGGCTCTGTAAGTATGGATCTGGGTGTGTTTTTTTTAAATATTGCGGCAGTTGGGGGCGGGCAGGGGTTACCTACCTTACCCACAAAGGATTTCACACTAGGTGCAACGATGGCTGAGGATGGATCCGGATGGTGGGAGGGGGGACTGCGCATGCCTTAGACCTTGATGAGGACGAGGAATCAGCATGGAACAGATGGCTCACAGACTGAAAATGCATAGCTGGAGAACCATAAGGAGCAGAGATGTATGGTAAGGTTTATTTTAAACTATAAAGTAGGGCCAGTATGGGGTTAAATTATAGTTTTGGGGATGGGAATGCCCTTTAAAATCAGGTTAACCTGATTCACAGTCTCACTGATTTTATGACCCCCCCTATAACAGACAGTTCATAAGGAAATGGAATGTTCAGAGGAATCTCACCAAATAAATAAAACTCACATGTCAAACACATGGCCCGCAGGCTGAAAACGGCCTGTCTGGCCATTTTTTGTGGCCCCTGTTTAATATACAGCATCCATGAGTTACTACACTGCAATCCATTTGTGCAGTCCCAAGCAGCGGCGTAACTATAGATTTACCTGCTAGACACCACGATCAGATCTATAGTTACACTGCTGCTTGGGACTGCACAAAACGGACTTGCAAAAATGGATAGCAGTGCGGTAAGGCTTGGATGTAGTGAAAACTGCTTGTGTGTACCCAGCCACACACAGGATTAAAAACAACCAATCACTATGGTCAGAATTATCTTTAAACTCTCGAGGACCTGCCAGACATTCCTACAAGTTGGTTCACTTAAGAGTAACTAGTGTTTAGGACTAGCTCCCCCTCTATACAGAATTATATGATCCTTTAAAGATTTTCAGGAAAATGGGCTGTCAGATTAGCTCATCTGAATTCTCCTAGGTCTTTAAAAATCAAGAAGCGCTGAGATGTCACACGATACACAGCAAAATTCCTAATTGCTTTAGTGACTTTCAAGAGGAGAAAACCATCAACTCTTTCATCGGTTTTCCCTTAAACTGAACATGGAGAGTCTTCGGGGATAACTTGATTTGAGAGTCACTTTGGTTACAAACCCAGAAGGTTTATTTTATTTACTGTTGAAAGACTAAAGAAATCGCATGGAATATAAAGTAACATACATTGTCTGGAACATCCCTGAAAGGAAATTGGAAGCTTACAGCAAACAAATATTAAAGTATATACAGATTACCAGTTATTCTTATTTTGCACAATCACAAACCTGCTTTAATCAAACCAAACTAATTAAGATAAAATTAGATGACTGCAACATACTCTCCTCTGTTCTATTGTTTATGAACTGAATCTTTAAAAAGTCATCGCTCAATTGTATCCAATTGTTACAAATTGTGTCAGCTGCACCACTAACCTCTCCTTCATTCTAAGCCACTGGCTTGGGAGTGCTCAGTGAGATATACATCTTCTATAATTCCTGCTCACCAAGGATGTCAGTGCACTAATAGGTTATAGTTTAGCAATTGGTCAGGGACCACGATTCACAGAACTATACAAAATTGCTTGCTCTACTTCACTCAGGATGGATACAACTTAAATAACTGGGATTACTGATATACAATAACGGATATATAATTTTTTATGAGATTGACAGTTCACAAGTGATTTGTTTTTAATCAATAATCAATATCAGACCAGGGAACCATAAAAACTCCATCTAGGTGCTTACGCCAACTGGATTTCAACCACAAAGTGTAATTTAAAGGGAAAGTTCAGTGGAAAATATAATTTTTAACATTTTTTGTTTATATTATACATATATACTATTTATTCTACATATTCTCTTCCATTTTGAAAAATCAGTTGATTTCATACATTTTGCTGTTGACATTAGTGAGCTGACATTTCAGGATCTGTAACGGTCCTTCTTCTTCCCAGAATGCACCACTACCTTGGAAAGTTCCTAACAGTATTTACTACTTATTGGCTGTTGGATGGGTCACACATGCTCAGTTCCCAACTGAATCAACCCAGGTGCTGGGTCAAGGGCAAGCAAATCTGAGGAGATTAAGGGGATTATCTATTGCATATTTATACGAACACTATTTTAAATGTCACTAGGGTAACTTTGAGGGGAGTACTTATAAGGTGCTGGATGGAGTTAAGTTTGGGGGGAGGGGGGGAAATTTTAGTAAAATGTTACTGAGAATAAAACAGAAATATATTTAGGAGTACAATTCCCTCAAACCAAAAGGGTTAAATGAGGCAATTGAAATTGCTGAATTCCTCCAAAAGGAGTGACTAAGATATATAATGTAGGGATATGTAGGGTTAAATAGAAGTTGAACCATACTGGGAATTGAAATGGTGGTTATACCTTTAAGAAAGGAGGAGTAAGGGGAGGGGAGAATAAACACCGGCTTTATAAGTTTGAGTACATAGATATAATTTTTATTATTCGCCTGATGAAGCCGTAAGGTGAAACGCGTTGCGAGATTAATATTGCTATACCCTGTTATAAATTGTTGAAAGTGTGCATCGCTAACTGCCGAGGAAGTGCAGTGAGTGAATAGGGTAAGACGGCCAGGTGACGCTTGTTGCAGTGTGCCTTCCTATTGGCCTCGTCACCAATGGGGAGGAGGAGGCGGAGCCTAACAGAGCAGCGTTGCTCTAAGACTCTGCAGTAAGTTACGTGAACCCAGGGGTGAGGACCTAGCGGTTCAGGTCCTCACCCTGCGCAAAAGGTAATGAACCAAGAAGAGAAGCGGAGGGAAGGTGAGTATAATTGTCCTTTAATGTTAATATAGTCAGTGTATTAAAGGGTGGGGAGTCTATGAATAAAACTGTATTCCCTTTTAAATTATAATGCATTCCCTTTTAATTCTCTATTTGGGGGTGTTTATTTATAGATTATTGAGGTATTTCATAAGGAATATGTTTGGTAGTCTTGGTGGGATCCAGACTATTACCCTGGTATATTTTTAGAACGGCTCCATATTGTTTGTTTTTAGGTCAAGGGCAAGACCATAACGGTCTCTATTAGGGGTCCTGCAAGCAGGAAGTCAGTATTTCGTAAGCATTTATTTATACACAGACACAATGCTGAATGGGAAGGTTAAGGTCATTAAAATGGAAAAATACTGCTTTTTTCTAAAAGGTATATATATTTGCACTGAACTTCCCCTTCAATTTATTCTAAATAGTGACGAGCTGACAGAGCGAATTTGGATTTAATTTGCCATTTCACAACAGAAGCTGAATGAGATCATTTCATTAACTGAACAACCAAGGAGGAGTCACGAAATAGACAATTTCATTAATACGCTGTTCATTCAGGCACTTGTAATAAGGTCTGATTGTCTTTGTTCTGAAAATTCTATAAAAAGGAAATGATCTATTTTATATACATTAGGGTTTGCAGTGTATCGTGTTTCTATTAGCAGTTTTATCTTTACAAGAAAGGTGATTTCTATATACTGTGGGTATCGCTGGACATATCCAATAACTGACAAATTGCATTGGATCGGAGGGGGTTTGGCCATGGATATTGGCTTTTCTGACTCTAATTGGCAACAGATGCTACCAACCCCCAGGTTGTTTTCTCCAAATGAAGGAATATGTTACAAAATAGCATATTCCAATCAGAACTGCAGATGGATACATGCAATCTTATTCCTTTATGTTCATGTGAAAGTATCAACTTCAGCCTTAAAGGGCATGCCCACCCAAATATTCAACTTTTTAGATAATGCTCCTCTCTCTTGCCCACCCCCAAACGCCGTGTTAAAACTTAAAAAAACTTTCTGATTTATTCTTACAGTCCCTTCACTCCCGCGGCTATCTTCACCCCCTCTCTCAGCAGGGAGGGGCCGGACCGGCAGCCTCGTCTGTTATTGGCTGCTTATTGTAATTGAAGTAAAAAAGTTTGGACCTTCCAGACTGGGGTTACATTGACGTGGTTGGAAGGCTTTTCATTCATGTTATCACAGTAATGTATACTAAAACCCCTTTGTTTATAAAGTATGCCAGTGTGCAGATAATATGATATTGTATGGGGACTAGGAATGTGCATTGATTATCTTTTCTATGTATTAACGTTTGACCAGATCAGTAGCACTTTTGCAAAATATAGTTGTAATTTAGCCTAAGGAGTGCTTCCACAATCCTTCTATTGGCCAGCCAATCACAGACGTGGCTGCCGGCTGTGAAGATAAGGCAGTTGGGGATGCGCAAGGGAGAGGAACATTCTATTAATAGTTGTTTTATGGTAGGCGGTGAGGCAGACAGATGGGATCCAGAGGGAGAGAGGGGGGGAAGAAAGGGCTCCCCTGCGCATGCCACAGTCCTCTTAGTGGACAGATCAGAGGCAGAAACCTTTCATACAGGAAGACAACTCATACTGGTCAGTTTTCTGGACTTTGGACACTGACTGCAGGAGAACCATATGGAGGGGTGCATGGTAAGGATTTTTTTTAAACAAAAAAAAAAAAGGAAAAAAGTGAGGCCAGCACAGGGGGAAATTTTGGTTTTGGGATGGACATCCCTTTTATATCCTGAAAATAAGGAAGAAAGACTTCTGGGTAATTTTCATGTTACCATGGCAACAATTAAAAAATGCTATACCTTCTAAGAGGCTTTAACAGCATTTCATGAGCTAAATGCAAAATCAGAAAGCCACTTGCAGACTGGTTTCAGCTTTATTGAGCCATAATCCAGTGCAATATATTCAATAGAATTTTGAAGGATTGCACACCTTGTAACTGTGAACAAACTTATTGAAACATCAACATAACATTCACAACGTTTCGGGGGGCTCAGTAGCACCTGATGAAGGGGGAGGAGCGATGCGATCCTTCAGAATTCTATTGACTATATTGGATATCATTAACCCTTTAGGGGTAAAGGTTGGAAGAATCTGCACCCTCTGCTCTTGAAAGTGCTAAGGACATTTCTTTTTTGAGTTTACATAATTCAATGCAACCTAGGCCCCTGGAAATTAATAGGATAGAGAGAGTTTAAGGCTTTAGAGCTCCCCTCTCACATAGTAACATGGAAATTTCTTATAGAGAAACTCTCCCTATCATATGTGTCAGAGCAAGATTAATTATGGTTCATCCTATCACTAGACAAATTTGGACCATTCCTGCAAATTCCTAATTAAAAGATTTTCTCCAAATCCCTCACATCATAGAATAATAGTGTTAGAACGCTGCTTAGTGGAGAGACAAGGGAATGTGAAGAAGAATTTTTAGGGTAATATTACATTTGTCTGATCCTGTCAATAAATCCACCGGCAATCTATTAAACCTGAATAGCTGCTGTCAAGAAGAATAAACTGGCACTTAAATCAATGCATAACGTTTTAGCCTTGATGCAAAAATAATAATAACCATATATAAAGAAATAAACTAGATAAACGTGATGGATTTTAAGGAACGAGGAACCTGAATCAAATTAATGATTCCGGACTCAGAGAAAGGTCATTTACTGTTGCAGAAAAGAGATTACTAATTAAAAAAACATGAAAATAAAGGGCCATTATAGCCCTAAAAAGAATCTCCTTCCCCTGGATTCCTGGATACAGTCTCTATCTCCTGATACACTTACCTATACTTTCCATCGCTAGTCTGGTCTGCAAGACGCGTGCCTACTTACTGACCAAATCGCTGACAGCTGTCAGATGTGGAAGACATACTGTACAGAGCGCACATTTTCCATGGGTGGCTCAATGAATGTATGTATGTATGTATAGTTTATTTATAAGGACGCAGCGCCGTACAATAATAAAATACAATAAAGTCATAGAAGGGGGATAAATAGTTCAGTACATAAATATATAAATTATATAAATAGAAGTGCTAGGGCTTTGCCACAAGAGGAAGGGAGGTCCCTGCCCCGTAGAGCTTAAAATCTAGTTAGGTGGGTAACATACAGATACAATGGAATGGGTATAAGTGCTGGAGTGAGATCTTTGAAGTGCAAATAAAACAATTATAGACTGTGCTGGTTACCAGATAGGTAGGATGTAAGGGTAGATTTATCATATATAGATATATAGATATCATATACTGTGCTGGTTACTGGATAGGTAGGATGTAAGGGTAGATTTATCATATATATATATAGATATCATATACTGTGCTGGTTACCAGATAGGTAGGATGTAAGGGTAGATTTATCATATATAGATATACAGATACCATATACTGTGCTGGTTACCAGATAGGTAGGATATAAGGGTAGATTTATCATATATAGATACCATATACTGTGCTGGTTACCAGATAGGTAGGATGTAACTGTAGATTTATCATATATAGATATATAGATATCATATACTGTGCTGGTTACCAGATAGGTAGGATGTAACGGTAGATTTATCATATATAGATATATAGATATCATATACTGTGCTGGTTACCAGATAGGTAGGATGTAAGGGTAGATTTATCATATATAGATATATAGATACCATATACTGTGCTGGTTACCGGATAGGTAGGATGTAAAGGTAGATTTATCATATATAGATATATAGATATCATATACTGTGCTGGTTACCGGATAGGTAGGATGTAAGGGTAGATTTATCATATATAGGTACCATATACTGTGCTGGTTACCAGATAGGTAGGATGTAAGGGTAGATTTATCATATATAGATATATAGATACCATATACTGTGCTGGTTACCAGATAGGTAGGATGTAAGGGTAGATTTATCATATATAGATATATAGATATCATAGATATCATATACTGTGCTGGTTACCAGATAGGTAGGATGTAAAGTTAGATTTATCATATATAGATATATAGATATCATATACTGTGCTGGTTACCAGATAGGTAGGATGTAAGGGTAGATTTATCATATATAGGTACCATGTACTGTGCTGGTTACCAGATAGGTAGGATGTAAGGGTAGATTTATCATATATAGATATATAGATACCATATACTGTGCTGGTTACCAGATAGGTAGGATGTAAGGGTAGATTTATCATATATAGATATCATAGATATCATATACTGTGCTGGTTACCAGATAGGTAGGATGTAAAGTTAGATTTATCATATATAGATATATAGATATCATATACTGTGCTGGTTACCAGATAGGTAGGATGTAAGGGTAGATTTATCATATATAGATACCATATACTGTGCTGGTTACCAGATAGGTAGGATGTAAGGGTAGATTTATCATATATACATATATAGATACCATATACTGTGCTGGTTACCAGATAGGTAGGATTTAAGGGTAGATTTATCATATATAGATATATAGATATTATATACTGTGCTGGTTACCAGATAGGTAGGATGTAAGGGTAGATTTATCATAGATATATAGATATCATATGCTGTGCTGGTTATCAGATAGGTAGGATGTAAGGGTAGATTTATCATATATAGATATATAGGTATCATAGACTGTGCTGGTTACCAGATAGGTAGGATGAAAGGGTAGATTTATCATATATAGATATATAGATACCATATACTGTGCTGGTTACCAGATAGGTAGGATGTAAGGGTAGATTTATCATATATAGATATATAGATTCCATATACTGTGCTGGTTACCAGATAGGTAGGATGTAAGGGTAGATTTATAATATATAGATACCATATACTGTACTGGTTACCAGATAGGTAGGATGTAAGGCTAGATTTAAACCTGCTAATTGAGGTTTCTTGATGTAGAGAGAGGGGAATAGAATTCCAGAGGATGGGAGCCACGAGAGAGAGGTTTAAAGCGAGAGGAAGCAGTCCGAGTGGGAGGTCTGTACAGGAGCTGGTTCTGTGATGAGCGGAGGGTATGGGCAGGAACATATGGGGAGACTAGAGAAAAAATATAAGGAGGAGCAGCAGAGCGAAGGGATTTAAATGTTAGGAGAAGGATTTTGTATACAATGTGCTGTAGGTGTGGACATGTAGATTTGTGTATCATCTGCATATAAATGATACTTGAAGCCAAAAGAGCTAATGACTTCTCCCAAGGAGATAGTGTAGAGGGAAAACAATAAGGGTCCAAGAACAGAACCCTGCGGGACCCCTACACTAAGAGGAACCCGAGAAGAGAGTGGTGCTCAGTTGGCCCTCGGGCATATTTAATGGTCACAGCCCAAGATATGAAGAAATCACTGATCAGAAAGTTAGGGGGTGGGAAGTTCTAAATATTCGGTCACAAATACTAGTTCCTCCTTCTAATCTGCGGGTGGAACTTGCTCAGTGCAGGAGAAAGCAGAAGAAACCAGGAAGATGATGATCCCCCTGGTGGGGGCTCAAACAAGAAGAAGCAAGGATATATGGCTAAAAGGTATACATTTTTATTCAATAACATCTAAAAATAGTAATAAATAATCATAAATAGTAAATCTACCCCTCACACATGCCCCCCCTCACACGATGTTAAAGCCTAACCTATTGGATGTACGATCATATAAGTATATCCTGTGGCCAACAACTCTACAAACAGAAGGTTATACTTATCAATGTGTCTCAGTCAAGTCAGGTACGTCCGTGCACGGTAATCAAACGTATAGTGCAGAGTATCAGGCCCAAGTAACAGGAGATCGGAACCATAGGATAGGCAAAGGGGGAACCCCAGCACCCCAGAGGGGTTTTCTATATTTGACCCCCTGGTGGGGGCAACAAGGCCTGACTGACTGGCCATTTTCGGCCGACAAAGTGCCCATACATGGCACGATTATCAGGGGAAACGGTCGTGCATACAGATCGTGCATCAGCCACCTTAAGGCTGTGTACACAACATGCAATTTTTTAGTTCAGTGTAGTTCAAGCGATAGTTCAGTGTATCGGAGGATCGAGGCGAAATTTTTTTAATGGGTTTTCGGCTTACCGCAACCAACGTTTGACCATTCATTCAAGCCACCTTCTGGACCCCTGCAAAGATATCTGCTTCTCCCATATACGCAAACGCTAAGATACCCAGATATTCCCTTAGCTATAAAACCAGAACTTCTGTTCACATAGCAATGACAGATTCTCGAGTTCAATGTTATAAAATCCAATATGCAGACAGACTGTTTCTATCTTAATAGATCTCATCAGGGCATAATATGGAAGAATGACTCGGAGGCCTGGGATTTTCAGAGAAATCAAACAAAGCATCAATTAAAATAAGGAAAACATTAGTTACAGCAGCCCCAGTGCACTGTTAAAGCCCTTTTGAAATTGTAGCTATTGAAATAAGGCTCTGGTATAGTATTTCCTGACAATGACAAAAACTGCTAAAGTAAAATTCTCTCCGAGACGTCGGAGCATTAAGGGATGATTTTATATTTCTAGATATCACGGAAGCGAATGAAGATCACAAAGCAGAACCAGATTTTAATTAACGCTGTCAAGCCACCAAAAATCATCAAATAAGGTCCTAATGGGAAAAAAACTGCATACCAGTGAACTAAGGATACACTGGGACTAAATGACATCCTCATTATGAAGAATATAATGTATGATAGAAGCTAACTCTCGGTTTACCGAAAAACTAACACTGGTATCAACAAAAAGCACCGGCACTTAAAAAGGAATGGCTGAGGTGCCCACTCACATCTTCATTCCCATGATTCAGTTGCATAACAGAAATGTGGATCAACTTCCCTGCCAGATCATTTCATCATTTTCATTCTTGAATGTTGCCTGAGTCAGCTACATTCCTTCCCGGGACAAACTTAATCCTTCCCTTCTCTGATGTCTGATGCAGATTAATAACATTTAAATGCCATGGCGTGTGCAAACAAAGCTACAAACTACCAGAACAATCCAATAAGAATAAATACAAAATGTTACTTATTGGCGCACAAGAGTCAAAGTTTATGTATCTGCTGAGACTTTGTCAGGATCAATCAATGAATTGGAGGTAGTAAAAAAATGAAACTCTAGATTTAAAAGAATCTCACTCTCTATTAAAGGGCAAGTTACCTGCCCACCCCAACTGATATATGCACTTTATTACCTGCATTACTAACCAGATATTTAAGGATAATTATTGGCCATTCTGGCAGATTAAGTTGGCCCCAGTCAATCAAAGCTTTGACAACTGACATCAGAACCAATGATTGACTTGCTTGATTGACTTGCTTGACCTGACCAATGCTTCACTTGCTTCCTCCTCTGCACATGCTCAAGCTTCTTAAAAAGCTCATTGAGTAGACAGAGGAAGCAGATACATTTGCCATAAAGAAATAGAAAAGGTTTATTTTCTCCAATCACTTTTATAAGCTTACACATGCTAAAAGGAAGCAGCTAAGGGAATAGCATTCATTAACTCTAATGCCATATGTCACAACCATGACTAACAGCTACTAAACTCAAAGAATCAGGAAGCAGAAAGAGAGGTAATGGAGTTTTGGGCAGCATTACAGGTTAGTCTTGCCTCTCTCAGACACTATATTTGGGGTTGATTTACCGCTATACAATTTTTAATTTGCGGGTTAACATTAAAGGGCATGTTCACCCTTAAAACAAAAAAACTGGTGACTTGTCAGTTATCAGCCCACATATCATTGGTTGTGAAGTCAGCTGTTTCCGCCTTGATTGACTGCATGGAGGGAGAAATAAACTTTGTATTCCAGAATGGGGACAATAATTATCCTTAAATATTTGGTTAGTAATGCATCAAATAATGTTCTGATTATATTAGTTAGGGTTTTGGACAGGTAATGGACATATGACCAGTTTTTTGTTTTAAGGTAGAACGTGCCCTCTAACTGCTATAGCATATTTTAGGGATATCCACCAAAAGCCCCATAATCTATTTCAACCAGTAACTGGGGTCCAAAAATGACTTTAGGTAAATTGATAGGAATTGCTCTCCTGAGAGTTTTTGCAATTTATTTCCATTGTTTATTTTGCATTGTTTTGAAGATATTTACATTTCTGTGTGTGATATGCACTTCCTGCTTCCTGCTCTGAAACCATGTCAGTCAATCTGCCCTGTGTCTCCTCCCCTTTGCAGCCCCCCTGGTCCCTCCCACTCATAGACCCCATGGTAACTCCAGTTGCAGGCCCCCCTTGGCCCATTCCCTTACAGCCCCATGTGGCCCCGCCCACTCGCGGGTGCCGTGGGCCCCCCCTCACAGGTGCTGTGGGACACTCTGACCACCCCCCCACCCCTCTGCGGAAACATCCTTTTAAGGCAGAGTGAGAACAGAGTGAGAACTCTGCCTGAAAAGGCTGTTTTCACACTGTGAGAGAGAAGGGCTGTAGATTCCCTTACCTTCTCTGCAGCTGCAGGTCCTTCACACAGCAGAGAGGAGGAAGGACTTCCTGTCTCCCTCACACACTGAGGGAGTCTGAGGCTGTGCTCGCCGGCGGCACTGTGCAGGAGAATCCTTAGGAATGTCACATGTCAGCCTCCCACCCATTAACTTTCTGATCAGTCATTTCTGTGTATCTTGGGCTGTGGAGCACGTAGAGAGGTGGTTGATGTCTCGTTTTAAAGGTAGGAAACTGGCCTTACATTTAAACTCAACTTGTTTGGAGACCACAGTTCTCCTTTAATAAGATGTTTCACCATTTTTCTTACCAAGTGGATGAATGGAAAAACGCCTACAGTATTATTCAATAATTTGTGTAACCTTTCCATACCATGATGCAATCTAGAGTGTTTCCCATTCCCTTCCACCCTGGGTGGTTCCATATTCTTTCCACAAATTGTCATTTGCTCAGCTTTTAACCCATTTCCAATGTGCCTGCACCAAATCTCTCTTTATATCCTTAACAGGATAGTGTAGAGTGATTTAGCTACAGCCTGACAATTCCTCCTGTTTTACAAGGGGCATTAACAGGATTGATGCAAACTGGGGAATATTCTCTACCTGGGAAACACAGTAACAGTCTGTTGAATGGTGTACACATTTCAATAGCCCCCTGAGGTTTATTACACTGTGCATGCTGGTGTAAGAGGCAACGGATCAGCCAAGGAAATCAATTACTTGCCTGGCTGGTCATTTAAACTCAGAAGGTAACAGATACCACTAGAGCAGTAATAATCTGGAGACTTTAATAGAAAGAATGAATTAAAATGAGGAAAAAAGCAATGAAGGGCACTCCATCTGCACTTCTAGGAGCTGTGCACTATTCAGCCCGTACCTAAAATACCAAAATGCTAAATATTACAGTCCTCCCATTACGGTTTCCTGGGGATAATGCAATATTTTTTCTTAGCGCAAATTACCCACACTCCTTTCCGCTATTTATAAACCATTTTGTGACCGTTAAGGGCTAGGCCACACTAGTCCGTTTTTAGCGTATTTGCGCCCGTGTTTTGCGTTCGCGATTGCGCGTCCGTTCGCATTTTGGTAACGCATGCATTCACGATTTTTAGTGCGTTAGCGCATGCCTTTCCATAACGGAAAACAGCAAAATCGCATTCACAAAACGCGCGCACAAATGCAAAACGCACAAGAATCCCGCACAAAATCCCGTGCGATAACTCTCGCGATTGTGTATGCGATTTGGTGTGTTGTAGTGTGGCCTTGACCTTATACACACCGGGAATGCGTTCAGTAAATTGATATATGTTGTGCGGCTTTAACAAGCCAATTGTAAAGTTGTTCATTTTCCCAGTAATAGTAATGCAAAATTGAGCGCTAAATTTGTTGCATCTCTTGCTCTGCGCTATTCCCAAAAAACGTATGGAAATGGCGCATAGCGATATTATCGGAATGTCTGAAATCCCCCCATGTCTGGTAAAGAACGTTTCTGTTCGTCTGATTTGCCTGTCGAGCACCATCAATGATACGTTAATGGTGCAGAATCATGTACCATACAATCCGGTCGCTGGCCTGCTTACAATCTGCATCTCAGTCTTAGTATCTGTCAGAATTTCTCGAAAAAAGTCAAGCACCCATACACAGGGTTGATATTCTGAACGTTTAGGTAAGTTCCAGTGTATCGCTATCAATACGGTTTTTATTTATTTATTTTTTAGATTGACCGCTCAACAATATCAAGCGTTTTAGTGGCATACTTATTATTATTATTATAGATTTATATAGTGCCAACATCTTCCATGGCGCTTTACAATCACAAAGTCATACATTACATACAGGGTAATACATGTTATACAAAGTCATACATATTACATACACAGGTAATACATAATATAAGTAAACAGAGTGAGGAGTTTCTCACAGCAATACCGTGATACAATAGGAGAGAGGACCCTGCCCAAAGAGCTTACAGTCTAGAGGATATGGGGGTGAGACATAAGGTTACGGGAATCGGTAGGCTGTAAATAGATTGGCAGTGGAGTGTGAAAGGTGGGTTGGATCATATTGGGTAGTAAGAGGGGTAATGTCTAGGCCAGGTTATATGGTGCCTGAAGAGGTGGTTTTAAAGGGCATGTCCACCCCCAAAACTATAATCCCCCCAACTACTGGCCCCACCATGTAGTGTAGTTTAATCCTAACCTCACATCCCAGCTCCATAGGGTTCTCCTGTAGTCCCCCCCCAAAGTCCCAAAAACTGACCACCAGGAGGCTAGCAGGTCCATATAGGACACTGCCTGCTACCTGGCCTCCCGGAGATCATTGCCATGCGTACTGCAGCCCTTCTCCCCCCTCCCTCCCCCTCCCGTTCTGCTATCCCTCCCCCTAGCATAAATCCCCTTTAGAGTAGTAATCCCCCATGTCCCCCAGCCCCAACCGCATAATTTTTATTTTTATAAAGCTCCCCAAACTTTTACTTACCTCTCCGCTTTCCTGCGCTAAAGTGAGCTGCCGGCAGCCGCGTCCGTGATTGGCTGCCGCTCAGCCAATCACAGACGCGGCTGCCGGTCCCGCCCCTCTGCTTGCATTTCCTCGCAAGCAGAGGGCCGGGAGCGCGTCGGAGGAAAGAGGGGAGGTAAGTAGATTTTGGGGGGCTTAAAAAAAAAATAAATAATGCGGTTGGGGCTGGGAGCCCATGGGGAATGGCATACCAAAAATTAAAATTTAGGGTGGACATGCTCTTTAAGGTTACGTTTGAAGGTGTTAAGGGATGATGAGTGACGGACAGACGGAGGAAGGGAGTTCCAGTGCAGAGGGGCAGCACAAGCAAAGTCCTGAATGCGGGCATGGGAAGAGGTGACCAGGGTGGATGAGAGGAGGAGATAGTTTGCAGAGCGGAGGTTGCGTCTGGGACGGTATCGCTGGATCGCTGAGATATATGGAGTAGCTTGAACTGGATCCTTTGTGTGATGGGCAACCAGTGGAGGGACCGACATAGAGGAAAGGCATTAGAGTAATTTCCACTTATAAGGAAATCCAATGCAGTACCTAGACTTCGTTTTGTTTCCAATGTTTAAATCTGCTTCCAGCAAAAGATCTTATACTTACAAGCTCTACGATCCACCGCTGCGGCTCTGCACAGTAATTGACGTCACATCCAATCACTGACTGCCATTCCCGGAGCAGCCTCCACTGCGGCTGCTCGGTAACAGAAAAAGAACACAGCAGCCGCAGTGGAGAGGGACTGCAGAGACAGGAAGCGGCGGTGGATCGCGAACATGTAAATGTGATTTCTCATGGTGGGAGCAGATTTAAACATTGGAAACAAAACAAAGTCTAGGTTTAGGGGGTTTTGCATAACATACTAATTTTTTCCCAGAGGGGTAGACATTCCCTTTAAAAATGTGGCCATTAATAATAAAATATGATTCTAAACTACCAATACAAATCAATATTTTACAATTGCATTGTTAATTTATGACCATATCTCTGTTGTATTCAATTAGATCAACTGGACTTGAAATGTAGTTCTTGAAGACGTTTCGCTAGTCATCCGACTGGCTTTCTCAATTCAGAATGACTTGTACAAGAATCTGTGGCAATTATGTACCCTGGAAAATCCCAATTAGCATATCACAGCCAGGTGTTAAGGGTGTGATTGGATAGTGGCTAAGAGGTGTTATAGGAACGCCCAGAATAAGGTGTTAAAACAGCATTGTACATGGCAGACAGTTGGTGTCGAACCCCCCCACCTCTATTTAGGCTTGGTTTCTTTATTTTCACATAAATGGCCTCCTTAACACCTCTCTTGAACCAGTCACGTTCCTTCGCCAATATGTTAACATTACAATCTTCAAAGGTATGTCCTTTATCCTTAAGATGCAGGTACACGGCTGAGTCCTGACCCGAGAAATTGCCTCTTCTGTGCTGGGCCATACGTTGATGCAGTTGCTGTTTGGTCTCCCCCACATACAAATCAGAGCATTCTTCACTGCACTGCACTGCATATATGATGTCGCTCAGAGGCGAAGGCTAAAGAAATGAAACATCTCAGAGGAGCCCTTAAAACTTGTGGATATCCAGACTGGGCCTTTGTCAAAAGAAGTAGAAGGAAAGAAAAGAACACAAATACCAAGTGAAGGGGAAAAGCAAGACAGGAGGAAGAACATGGTCATCCCATATGTAGCAGGGGTCTCCGAGAAATTAAGAAGAATTTTCAAAAAACATCATATCCCTGTCTGCTTTAAACCGAACAACACACTGAGGCAGCAATTGGTACATCCGAAAGACCCAATACCAAAACACAAGAAAAGCGACATCATATATGCAGTGCAGTGCAGTCTGACACACACGGGCACGTCCATATTAAGTGCCAGAAGTCTGCCTGAGGCTTGCGGCACTTGGGACACTCGGAGGTGTTGGTTGGCGACATACGTGACAGTCTGTATGGGGAGAGATATACCTGGTGCAGGATGTAAAACTGCATGACTCTGTGATTGGCTGATGGTGGTACCCGGGTGTGTGACTGAGCTAATTCATTCCAGTCGGATTCTGTGAGCGTGGGGATATATTTATTCCATTTTTGTGTTAATTTGGTCTGAAGATTCTCATTATCCATAGATAGTATGTAGATGTATATAGTCTTGAGACTAAGTGTCTCTCTGTTCTGTCCTTCAAGATTGTGATGATGGGGTGTGAGGTGAGAGTGATATTTAAGGTATGGAATTCTGATATAAGGCAGTAACGTAGCTGAAGGTATCTAAATAGTGGTAGATTTAGTAGAGAAAGTTATTGTTGTAGGTCCGAAGGAGGTGGGAGTGTGTTATGAATAATTTGGCAGAAATAATGTATTCCTTTGTTTTCCCAAAAATCTGATGCCCCAAATGTTGCCAAGGTCTGGTATTTGTCATAATGCTACAGAGGATGTTCCCCAAGTATCCCAGAGATGTCCAGGTGTTTGGAGGTTACTTGCCAGACTCTGTACAATTGGTCGTGTAGGGCAGTGCCCTTTCCTGGTAGTGTATTTTTGGGGGCCTCTAGGAATACTATGGGTAGTGTTGGTAGGTATGCATGATATTTGAATTCTTGGACTATGGGTACTAGGCCTCGTGTTCTCGGGGGTAGGGTGATGTTGGGGTCCAGTGGGAATAATGGGGATTTATTCCAGTTGATGTATAGGCCGGATATGAAGCTGAATTTTGAGATTATATTGTGGGCTGTTGTGAGGGATTGGTGTGGGTCTGCCAGGTAGAGAATTAGATTGTCCACATAGAGGCTGAGAAGTCAGGTCCTGAGTGAAGCCCTTGATGGATTGATGTGATCTTAGTTGTATTGCTAGGGGTTCTATGGCTAGTGCAAATAGATATGGGGAGAGTGGGCAGCCCTGTCTTGTGCCCCTATATAGATCAATGGGTTTAGAGCATGCTCCATTCACCAAAATTGAGGCTTTAGGGTGGGCATATAATAGTTGGATCCAGTTTATATATTTAGGTCCGAAGCCAAGTGTGCATACATTGCCATAGGTAGGGCCATTCAACCGAGTCAAATGCTTTTTGGGCATCTAGAGAGAGCATTATACGGCTGCCGGCATAATCATGGTCCACCTGACAATGGATCAGGGTTTTTCTTGGTGGAAGTAGATTTCCCTGGGATGAATCCAGTTTGGTCCGGGTGAACGAGTGTTGAAATTGCTTTTTTGATTCTGTTTGCTAGTATTTTGTAATCAACATTGAGTAGTGAGATTGGTCTGTATGAACCGGAATCGAGTGTGTTTTTGCCGGGTTTTGGGATCAGTGTAATATGTGCTTCGTACATGGAGGGTGTAAGTGATTGATGTTCAGAGATTTCTTGCATTAATTTGAGAAGTTGTGGTATCAGCCATTCATATCTTTTATATATTTCGGTGGGGAGGCCGTCAGGGCCGAGTGATTTGCCGTTGGTTAATTCCCCTATTGCTTCCATGACTGGCATGGTGAAGTCTGCTTCTAATTGAGTTTTTTCTTGATGGGTGAGTAGGGGGAAAGTTATACCCGTGAGGTATCTTTAGTTGTGTTGGTGTTGCAATAAGTTGCGATAGATATAAGTTCTGATAGAAATTTGTAAATGAATGTAAGATTTCTGGGGTGTTTGTTACTAGTCCTTTGTCAGGGTCCTCAATTGCCAGGATATTATTAGTGTCTTGTGGGCCATGTGCTACTTGCGCCAATAATTTGGCCGATTGATTCCCATGCTCAAAATATGTTTTGATAACTTAAAAGGCACCTATAGTGGGAAAATAAACTTTTTTTCTTTCTTTCCATGTGATCTATAATTCCCCATAACCCCCAGTGTCTTCACTTTGTTCAGATTCCCTCTCTGTCCTGAGATACACCAGTTAGGCTGGGTACACATGGAGGAACTTTTTGTCCCGAGCGAGCGCTCGGCCGGGACAAATGTCCGTGGCCGAATTTGCGGGCAATCGATTGTGCGGTCCCATAGGGAACCGCGCGATCGATCGGAATTTACCGACACGTCCGATCGTTGATTTGGCCGAATGAACGATCGATGACGGTCGTGGCCCCCCGCCCCACACCAGCCAATATTTTCGGTCGAAATTGCCGGGAATCGGTCGGTCGGCCGAAAATATTGACTGGTGTGTACCCAGCCTAAGAAGAATATGTGATTGCATTCCTCTACTCCTACTTGGACTGTCAATCAAATCCCTGTGACATGATCCCCACTCCCTGCTCTGTAATAAACATACAGATAAGAGCATTAGCAGGGGGAGAGAGGTAGCTTTGACCCAGATAGAGGGGGGAAATTTGAGGGACCAGCGGGAGTCAAGCCAGGCCCATGCTTCTGCAGGATTCTCAAAGAATCTGACACAGTCCTCGGCCACAACTCTTAAGCGTGCTGGGTAGATCATAAAATATGTGAGTCCCGCCGATGCAAATTTTTTTTTTTATTTCTACGAAGGTAGCTCTGTGTCGCTGTAGATCTAATGAGTAATCCGGGAAGATCTTTTAGTTCTTTTATGAGTTGTCATAAGCCAGGTCTGCGGTGGTAATTGCTTGCCTCAGTATCCAGTCCCTGTCTCGGGCGTTGAGGAGCCTGACGATAAGGGGTCTTGGTGAGGCTCCCGGAGCCTTAGCTGGGATGCGGTGGGCGCGTTCTATCGCAAACTGCGCTGAAAGGCTCTCCGAGCTGAACTTTGACCCGATCCAGGCAGCAAGAAATTGAGCGGGTTGTTGACCCTCCACTCCCTCTGCAAATCCCAGGAATCACAGGTTTTGGAGGCAGGACCTGTTTTCCAGGTTGTCCAGTTTGCCCCTCGTGGCCAGTAGTTCCTCCTGCGGGAAAGTGTATCGGGGACAGGGCGGATCGTGTCCTCTATGGCGGAGATTTGTGTCTCTGACTCTCCAACACGCTGCCTAACTTTTTGCTTGTCGTGTCTAAGGAGAGATGTCTGATCTTGTTTCCTCTATCATATTTGCCAGGGATCTTTGAGAGTCCTGGATGGTTCCGAGGAGGTTCTGCTGTACCTCGGTAAGTGAAGGCTCTTTGCTGGTGGATGCTGCTGTTACATGGCTGTTATCCGGTGCATCCTGCATAGGGCCTGCGGTTAGCGCTTTCTTTTGTGGGGAGGGTGTCATGGTGGCCTGGCTGTTGGCGGCTCCGTGCCACTCAAATTGTTCAAGTTTTTTTGAGGTGCTCGTCGATTTTGGATCCTTGGGCTTTGTCTTCTGGGTTCCTGGGAGACTTGTATAGAGTTTGGGTGAGTTCTATGTGGTTTGAGATGCTTAGGTTAGCCATGATGTATTGTTGGTGCCGGAACTGCTCCAACACGCGTCCAACTCCATCAGACCTCAAGCTCTGCCCCCCCCGGCTGAAATTTACTTAAGCACCTTCATTCCTTTCCACTGCAGACCAGCAGCAGCATCCGTGATTGTCTGATTTTCAGCCAATCACAGACACACAGCTGCTGTCCCACCTCCTCTGCTCTTCCGTTCCTGGAAGAAACAGAAGAGGCTGAGGGCTAAAAGGTTGCTAAGTAAATTTCCCAATTTTAAAGATATCAATATAGTAAATTGGGGGTGAGATCTGACCTTGAGTCCTGCATCAAGTCAGGTTTACTTGATTTGACCATTGGATTAGGGTTTACCACAGGGAGTTTGAATGGGTTGCAGGTCGGGTTCAGGTAGGAAGCTGCAGATTGCAGGTCTGTTTAAATTTTAGGTGCAGGTCGGTTTACCAAGTCTGACTACTTGCAGGTCGGATCAGGTGCATTTACGGAACCCAAACAGCAAAGCGGGTGCAGGTAACTGTTTTGCAGGTGTGAGGCGGGTTCACGGGGTACTCATTTAATTACAATATACACTGTAAAGTGCATTAAATATGGGTAATTACAACACTAAGCCCAATAAATATGTGCCACAAAAAAAAAAAAACTTTGAGAACCCCTGATCTATATAGTACAGACCCTATCTTTAGGTCTTGTATAATTCAGACCCTACCTTTAGGTATCGTACATCTAAATTTCGTACACCATTTCACATGCAATTGCAGAATATAATCTGACCTTTTAAACTTGCATAACAATGGTTTCATAGTGTCAGGTTTACTTGTTTAGCGAGAAATGAAACCCGGCAGGCTGCCTCATCACGCTTCAGTAACGGTGCTAACAAGGTAGAGAAATGAAAATTCTACTTTCTCACAATGCTGTGAATTTCTAATCACATTCTGAGCGCTTTGTTTTAGGATTGTGCCCTCATTGCGTGGAGACAAGGACAGATAATGTCTCTTGTGAGCTACGTTTAGATTGTGTTAATGAGAATGAGTACAGATCACACCTGCGGCACAAAATTAATCTGAATAATATTCCAAATGATCTCGATTGTTTAAAGGAGAATAAAAGTCTGATAATAAATTAAGTTCAGATGTTTCCCTGTGTAATGATCTTATCGTTTTCAATTTTTGAATGCCAAAAGATACAATGCTGTTTTGACACCTTACCCTGGGCAGTTCCCATAACACCTCTTAGCCACAATGCAATCACCCCTTGCATTCAGAAGTTGATCTAACTGAATACAACAGATATACCATGACCTGGATGAATGAGAACCTTCACAAGCTAAAAGATACCCTCAAAATAATTTCCCATGATCCTTTGCTGCTGGTGATGTAAGCCCTATTCAAGTCTATAAGGCTGGTGCCAAATAAAGATTTGAATCAAAAGATGTTACCAGAAGCAGACGATCTTGGAAAGAAAAGGTGCAAGTCAACAAGCAATTCCATATTTAAAGGACAACTCCACCCTCATAAGAACATCTTTTAGAAAGAACAGCCTCTTTAAAATGTTGATATATCATACTTTGTCCTATGAATTCATTACTGTATGCCTGCTATGCTTCTGGATGCCTCATGGCAACTGAGCAATCTAGAAACCTGTACTGAGCCTGGGCATGCTCAGAAGAGGCAGATAGGGGATTAACATTCAGTCATTGGCTGTGATGTCAACTGTCAAATGCATAACTGACAGTTGCTAACTGGAATAACCAGGAAGCAGAAACAGGGGAAACAGGACATTGTGCAGGATTTCAGGTTAGACTTATATATTTCACATTTCAAACTATTACCGTTTAGGGTTTTGGGGGGTGATGTACCTGTATGTAAGTTTTCATTTTGGGGCTGGACTTGCCCTTTAAGTAACCACTAGAATTTCTCAATTCAAAATTACAGAAGATAACTATTAAATGGGGGCTTTCATTCTCCTTTAAAGCACTTACAGAATTAGCAAATCCTGGATTCAAACCCAATGTAGAAATATTTCGGCATTTTTATTCTTAGGCAACTCACAATATTGTTATACAATGTTCTATTGTGCGTTCTGCGTATAATACAACACTACGAACATTATTGTAAATACCCCAATCATCGCCATTGTCAGGTTGTGTCTCTATAATGTAAACAATAATTGTGGAGTGATATTTCCAACTTTCCCTTGAAAAATAGAGTTTATTCTTATCTAGGGACAGTTACTGGTATGTTTCATTGAAAAAAGGAATGAGATATTAAAGCCAGTATGCAAAGTGTAGAGGTTTCTTTTCAATCTTTCAGTAAATTCAATTCACGGAAGAGAGCTATACACATAAAGATTACAATTATTCCCTGACCACTGCCCCTACAGATATACTGTAATTTCCCCTAGCTATGGGATGCATCACTAACTTTATAACAGCTACTGGACTGCTATGTTCTTTTCCCCTTCTGTTCCATTAGTAGGCATTCTTCAGGGGATAACCACCTATAGAATTTGATATTATTTGATAGTAAGCTCTAGAGAGTTACTAGGATGATAGACACTAGTCAAAGACTGGGTTGGGGAGGCTGTAAACACTAGCGTGTTAATTGGCTGGTTGGATTACCGAGTGACTGGGCTGGGTGGGCAGTTAACACTAGTCAGTGGCTGGGAGGGTAGCATACACTAGTAAGCGACTAGACTGGGTGAGTAGTAAACAATAATGAGTAACGGGGCTGAGTGGGTAGTAAACACTACTGAGTGACTATGCTGGGTGGGTAGTAAACACTACTTAGTTGGTTGTCACTACTGAGTGACTATGCTTGGTGTGCAGTGAACAATAATACTTGACTGGGCCATTTTGATAGTAAACATGGGACTCGGTGGGTAGTAAATACCACTGATTGAATATGCTTGGTGGGCTGTAAACCTTAATGATTAACTGGTCCAATTTGGTAGTAAACACTGGGCTGGGCTGGGTGAGTAGTAAACAATGGGATGGGATAAATATTACTGGGATGGGTATGTAGTTAACACTGGGCTGGTTGAGTAGATGACACAGGGCTTATTTGTGCCATTGCTAATGCTTACTACCCAACCAGCTCAGTGTTTACTACCCAACCAGCTCAGTGTTTACTACCCAACCAGCTCAGTGTTTACTACCCAACCAGCTCAGTGTTTACTGCCCAACCAGCTCAGTGTTTACTGCCCAACTAGCTCAGTGTTTACTGCCCAACCAGCTCAGTGTTTACTGCCCAACCAGCCCAGTGTTTACTGCCCAACCAGCCCAGTGTTTACTACCCAACCAGCTCAGTGTTTACTACCCAACCAGCTCAGTGTTTACTGCCCAACCAGCCCAGTGTTTACTGCCCAACTAGCTCAGTGTTTACTACCCAACCAGCTCAGTGTTTACTACCCAACCAGCTCAGTGTTTACTGCCCAACCAGCTCAGTGTTTACTGCCCAACCAGCTCAGTGTTTACTGCCCAACCAGCCCAGTGTTTACTACTCAACCATCCCAGTTGGGTAGTAAACATTGGGCTGGTTTGGTAGTAAACAATGGGCTGGTTTAGTTGTAAACTAGTAAACTCTAGGCTGGTGGGTAGTAAACACTAGGCTTGTTGAGAAGTAAAAACTGGGCTGGTAAACACTGGGGAGGTTGGGTACTAAACAACAGGCTGTTTGGGTAGTAAACACCGGGCTGTTTGGGTAGTAAACACCGGGCTAGTTGGGTAGTAAACCCCGGGCTGGTTGGGTAGTAAACACTGGACTGGCTGGGTAGTAAACACTGAGCTGGTAGGGTAGTAAACACTGAGCTGGTAGGGTAGTAAACACTGAGCTGGTTGGGTAGTAAACACTGAGCTGGTTGGGCCCCAAGTCAGCTAACCAGAAACATGAATCAATTTCATTGGAATTCTACGTGAAAGACCAATACAAAGTGGTGTAGACGTGAGAAGTGGAACGAAAATCATACATGATTCCAAACATTTTTAACAAATCAATAACTGCAAAGTGGGATGTGTGTAATTATTCAGCCCCCTGAGTCAATACTTTGTAGAACCACCTTTTGCTGCAATTACAGCTGCCATTCTTTTAGGGTATGTCTACTATTGCAGTGAACTATTCCTGTAATATAAAATAACCTGTCAGTACAAATAGCAGGTACATAATATTATGTACAAAGGACAATACTGTGGAATATTATATGGCAATGTAACGCAGCAGTCAGACAGCAACCTCAGTATAACGATTCCTCCAGCTGCTATGTACAGGGGATGCCAATACAGGAAAGCGATTACCCTTTTCTGCTGAGAGTCAACCCAATAACAGCCGGTTCCTTGTGCCTCAGCAGACCGCTTGCACCCTAGCAGATCCCCCACTCCGCATGAGCCCCGGACCACACACAGTCTTTATCCTTCCTGGTTCCGATGAGGATAGAGAGACAGTAGCCCGTCCTGCGTATGGAGAGGAACCTGTAAAAATCATCCGGGCAGTACCACTTCACCAACTGCTTCTGCCACTTGGAAAGAAGGCATGTCGGTAGTGAGTGCGCGCGCACTCGGGCGGAGCGAGGACGAACTGTAAAATCCGCCAATCACCGAGCTCTTACGCTGTAGTTTAGCCGAAAGAACATGCGGATAAGCACCATTTATTTCCGGTGTTGTGAGTGCGGGTAAATAGAAGGACAT